>CM070071.1:8547050-8819550 GCA_036320875.1 Cotoneaster glaucophyllus
CATTTTGGCCACTGGAGCAAGGTCTACTTGTAATCAATGCCATATGCTTGAGTAAAGCCTTAAGCTACTTACCGTGCCTTGTGTCTCTCAATGCTTCCATTGGAGTTGAATTTGGTCTTATATATCCACCTACTTCCCACTTCCTTCTTGCCCTTTGGAAGATCCACATCACTCCAAGTCTGGTTGTCATTTAGAGCTTGGAGCTCTTTAGTCATAGCATCCTACCACTCAGGCAAGCATGTGGCTTCTTGAAAATTCCTTGGTTCAAAAGTGTTGGATAATTTGTTAAGAAAAGAAACATGAGATGGTGAGAACCTATGATAAGAAATGGTTGTAGAGATAGGATGCCTTGTAGTGTAAGTAATGTACTCTTGCAATCTCACTAATGGATGTCTATCTTGTGCAGGATTTCTCCTTGGTCCACTGATGGTTTGCTGAGTTGGTTCAGGTTCTGATGGTCCAAAAGAGCTAGGCATCCCCTCACTTACACTCTTAGTGGGGTGAGAATTCTCAGTGTTGATATGAGCATGAGTGACTTCATGAACTTCTGCTGGAGTAGGCAGTGGAAATAGGTCCATAAGATCTTCCCAATAGGGGTTAGTCTCCAAACCTTTGTGGAAATAAGGTGAATTTTCATCAAATCGAACATCTTTAGAGACTGCCAGCTTCCCAGTATTATGGTTGTACACTTTGTAACCCTTTTGAGAACTGGAGTATCCCATGAACACACATATGACAGCCCGAGGATCGAGTTTGTCACGGTGGGAGGCTTGAATGTGCACATAACAGATGCAACCAAAGATCCTGAGGTGTGACAAGTCTATAGATCTGCCCTTCATGACTTCGAAAGGAGATTTAGTATTCAAGACACGAGTTGGCAGTCTATTAATGATGTAGGTGGTAATGAGTAGGGCTTGGGACCAAAATTTCTTGGGAACATTCATTTGGATCATAAGTGATCGAGTCTTCTCCAATAAGTCTCGATTCTTTCTCTCTGCCACACCATTTTGTTGTGGGGTACCAACATAGCTAGTTTGATGTAAAATGCCATGAGTGCTCAAGTAATTACTCATGTTATTAGAGGTGTACTCGGTGCCATTATCTGATCTTAACATATATAACTTAGATGAAAATTGATTAGTGATTAGGTTGTGAAAGTCTTTAAAAGCATCAACCAATTCACTTTTAAGCTTAAGAAGATACAACCAGGTCACTCTAGAATAGTCATCAACAAATGTAACATAATATTTATACCCACCAAAGGATTATACACAAAAAGGACCCCAAATATCTGAGTGAACAACCTCAAAAAGTCTACTAGCTCTAGAATTAGAGGAAACAAAAGGGAGTCAAGTGGCTTTTGACATTTGACAGGTTTCACACTCAAGTGTGTTTTTACAAAAAATGGGAAACAACTTGGTCATCACAGGTTCTGAGGGATGGGCAAGGCGTTGGTGCCAGAGTTGGTGTTTCTGAGCTTAACTTAAGTAGACACTGAGCTTTTTGACAAAGTTGGACTCCTTTGAGAGATAATAGAGTCCATTTAAGAAGAACCCTTGACCAATCTTCTTCTGTGTAACTCGGTACTGAAACACAACATTATGAGGGGAAAATATGGCAAGACAATCTAAAGTTTCTGTGATTTTGCCTATGGACAAGAGCTGAAAATGAAAGGAAGCTACATAAAGAGCAATGGAATCAGTATGCTCACTTAACAATCCAATTTTTCCTTTCCCTAGAATAGGTTCCCCATTCCCATTTGCAATCGACATATGAATTGGACCACTAGATTTTCGAAATTCATGAAAACTAGAGGGCTTATTAGTTATATGATCAGTGGCACCTGAGTCAATAATCCAAAAATCATGTGTACAATTTACATTAAGAACAGTGGAAATGGCACTGATTATACCTGGGATGTTGCCTTTCGATGTGTTTTCCGAGTTAGCCAAGAATCCAGCAAATTCCCCAAGCATTGCAGTAGGATTTTCAGTCATCACTTCCTCATGCTCAGTGCTTCCTTGCTTGTTTTGAAGAAAAGTTGCAAACTCATTGATTAAGGAAATAGGGTTTGTTGAGAAATTTTCCATCCCATCAGCTGAGGAACAAGCCGAGTGAAAGGCTTTTAGAGTGACTCCCTTCACATCTTTAGTCATCCTACATTCCCTATCAAACTTAGGTTTCAACTATGGGTGTAGGATCCAACATTTTTCTCTCAAAGGTCCCTTCATGTTGCAATAAAAACATTTACGGTCAGCCCTCTTCCCAAGCACTCTGCCACCAGTCGCCTTGTAATTGGTTGTGAAAACCCTAACCTCAGAGTTGGATTTGGGCGCAACATTCATCACTCTTCGTCGAGTTTCCTCTCTCTGGACTGCATGGCACACACTAGTAAATGAAGGTAGCTATGGAGTCATTAACAAGTGACTACGCAGGTTTTCATACTCAGCTTCTAAGCTTGCCAAAAGCTAAAACACCTTATCTTCATCAGCCCCCTTCAGGAGCATAGTGGAATCATTCGTGTGTGAACGATACATATCGAGTTCATTCCACATGGATTTCATGCTTCCAAGATGTTGAACAAAATAGTGGTCACCTTGCTTCAAACTAGCAACATTTTTCTTTAGTTTAAAGATGTTAACTGAGTTGTTTTGGCTACCACACGTCTTTGAAAGACTCCCATAGGAAAATGGAAGATTCTGAGTAGCTCAAGAGCTTAGACAATTTTGGCTGAAAGGAGTTGAGTATCCAAGACATAACCAGCTAAGCAGTGGCATACCATGCACCATAGGCTGGTGATGTGGATTCTGGTGACTCTGAGCTTCCATTGATAAACCCTAGTTTCGATCTTCTTCCTAGAGCAAGTGACGCAGCTCTTGACCAAGGTAGGTAGTTGAACTCGTTCAATAGCACCGAGCACAATCGTTAATTTGGGTTGTTCTCAACCTCTTGAATTAGGTTGGGCGGTGAGGATGAGAAGCTATAAGCACTAGAGGCATTTTCTTCTGCCATCTCTTTCGATGATAAGCAAACGAAGAAGTAAAATGAAAAACAAACAGAGTTAGGACCTTATGGTTCCTGCTCTGATACCATGTTGAGTTTTGGTTTCAAATCTTTGTTGTATATTTCATTGTAAACTTTACAAGATTAAAGGGCAACACTTATAGAGAGCCGAAGATAAGCCTACAAGAGGAAGACTAACAGCCATACCTCACTACCAAATCAGTCCTAACAAGTGGACAAGACAAATATTAATAACAAGGAAAGTGGTTCCTAGAATTAAGGAGGAAAGATTGACAAAAGGCCTAAGAGTGAGTAACAAGGTATGGAAGATAAGAGTATGGTTGAGAAAATCACTTTAACCCATGAATTAGCTAGAGTGATATTGACAACCATACTTGTGACATATACAAGCAACTAGTAAAGCAACTAGTAATCGGTTTCCAATAGCATTCCTTTATTTAAATGGCCTATTCCTTTTTCTTGCTTTAGTTTTCTTCTTTTTGTTTGGCTTCTAGGACTTCGGATACAGCTTCAACTACTCAAATTGGAATTAGAACCACACATGGAAGTCTCAAGTGATGAAGAAGTTGGTGATGAATCTACAGCTTGTTCAGATGCAAGAGGCTTTTGTAAAGATGAAGAGAGCTGGGAATATGTATACTTGGTTGATATTATAACTGAATTTGGTTTAAACAATGCTGGTCTGGCTACCTTCTTGGTAATATGGCACACTCCAAAATCTCTTATGAGTCATTTACTATTTGAAGAACTAGAGAAGTACTACGGTCAGACAACTTGGCTAAAGCCCAAGAGAAAATTATTGTTCGACCGAGTAAATATAGGGCTTCTGGAGATGTTTGAGCAATTCACTGATCCACACCCAAGGGTGAGATCTGCAAACAAAAGATTTGGTCTCAAGTGGATTAATACAAGTGCACTTGGAGATGTTATGTGCAAGTTGCTAACAAGACAGGAAGAGAAAGCAAATGAGGACAATTTGGAGAAAGAGCTGCAACGTGACTCGCTGTGGATGGATTTTGGAGATGAAATAGACGTAGTAAGTACGGAAGTAGAGAGGAAGTTTATAGATGAGTTAGTAGTAGAGGTAGTGGTTATGTATTGCAGATGGCCAAGAATTTCAACTGAAGTTTTTCTTCTGTTAGTTTTTTTGGTCAACAAGTTTAAATAGCATATGTAAACCAGACTTGAAATTGTAGTTTGATGAGAAGATGAATAAATGGGATGGTTATGTATCGAATTTGCTATTTATCAATGTGAGTCGAATCCGATACCTATTGCAATCAAATGAGGCTACCTATAACAAAAGACTTGCAGGTCCTTGCCTTGCCACTGCATGAGTAGTAGCGCTTACTCAAAACTTTTGTGACACATGAACGTTTAGCGCAAACTTATGTGAGCTATTATACCATCAAAAGCAAAAACCCTATCCCGTATTTCCCACTCGCCACCAGAATTTAATATTGTCATTTTGGGTCATGTTGTCGATTAATGATGTGAATTTGGCGGAAAAATAAAGACTAATTCGTTATAATATTTTCTCATATATACGCCGCAATTCATGTGAGTTGAAGCATATACCAATAAACTAAAGGCTAGTTAGCTGTAAAAAATTTTAAACGCCGCAAATTCAGGTGAGTAAATCTGGTACAAATAAATTAGGGTAAATGACAAAAAACTACCTCAACTATTGGTCTAACGAACGACACTTACATACCTCATCTTACGAATTTGTGCCAATGTCAGACCTCCGTCAGTTTTTCTGTTACTTTTTCTGTTAAATGTTGACGTGGCCAGAGATAGGACCCACTCACTAATCCAACTGAATTAAAAAATAATAAAATATATTTTTTAATAATTAAATATTCAAAAATTAAAAAAATTTAAAATTAAAAAAAATAAACAAATAAAAAATGCCTAAGGATGCAGGCCTTCTTTTCTTCACCCGCACCAACCCTTCTCTCTCTCTTCCTTTCTTCCACCCGCACCAACCCTTCTCTCTCTCTTCTCTTTATCTTCTCCAGCATCTCTCTCCCACTCTAACTTCTTCTCTCTACAACCACCGGCGTCGAGGAGGAGAGAAGCGGAGAGAGGGAGGAGAAGAAGGGTCTAAAGGTGAAGAGAACGGAGGTGGGAAGGAGATGAGGGTTTTGACGGCCGAGAAGAGGAGGAAATCGAGAGGTCAAGAGGAGGAGGGACTAGGTGGAGAGAAGGTAGGAGGGTGATGGGTGTGTAGGAAGAGAAGAGGATCTGGGTGTGGGTTTGGTTTTTTTTTTTTTCTTTTTTTTTTTTTTTTTTTTTTTTTTTTTGGTGTGGATTTGGGTGTGGGCTTGGTTTTTTTGGTTTCTTCAGTGGGGTGGTGAAGATGGAGGAAGAGAGGCAACGGTGGGGTGGTGAAGGAAGGTTGGGTATGGAGGGACTAGGGGAGGGATGGGTCGGGTTGGGAGGTGGTGGTAAGGGAAGGACGAGTGTGAGTAGGCAGAGGGACGGAGGAGGGATGCCGCATTCCAAATAGAGGAGAGAGAGAAGAGAGAGAGAAGGTTGGGGGGACGGGGAAGGGTTTGGTGGCTGTCGAAGAGAAGAAGAAAAAGGGTTGGTGCAGGTGGAAGGGAAGGGCGAATCCCTTGGGCCAATTTTCATTTTTTTTAGTTTTTTAATTTTTTTAATTTTTGAATATTTAATTATTAAAAATATATTTTATTATTTTTTAATTCAGTTGGATTAGTGAGTGGGTTCGTCTCTGGCCACGTCAGCAATTAATAGAAAAAGTAACAAAAAAACTGACGGAGGTCTGACATTGACACAAATTCGTAAGATGAGGTATGACATTGTCATTTTTAAAAGATGAGGTATGAAAGTGTCGTCAGACCAATAGTTGAGATAGTTTTTTGTAATTTACCCAATAAATTAAAAGCTAGTCTGTTATAATATTTCCTCCTGTCCTTCCATAAGTGGTATATGGTTGGTGAAATTCCATAGTTGCTAGACCTCAAAAGGAAAAAGTTTTATTGGCTTCATATGAATATATAGACCAAATACAACAGAATACAAATTGATATACCACAAATCTAACCTGGATTCAACGTGCTAATAAATAGCAAAAATACCATACAAGGAAAATATCTCTCGTATATGAGCACAACAATATAGCATAACTTTCATTCAGAAACAACAAAAACAAAGAGAAAGAAAGAGAAGCATTTCATGGGACTGTCACTATCCTACCAAAACTTTTCATGGCTGGCCTTGCTCCTTTTGCTAGCACTAGGCTTTGCTTCTTCTTTCTCAGATGGCACCAAAGAGAAGCACAATCAGTTGCTTGGAAGATGGGCTACACCTAGACACATCCTATCGAACGGCTTACCAATCCCACCATCTGGTCCTAGCAAGGGTAACCCTACACCTGATCCATTTCCATCAAGATTTGGTGAATTACCAAAAGGCTTCCCAGTTCAACCATCTGGTACGGCAGCTACAGAGCATGGAGTTGGAGCGAGTCGAACCCCTTTTCCCAGAATATCATCGGGAGAATTTCATTTTGTTATTAAGCCAAAGGGTACCATAATCCCACCATCTGCTCCTGGCAAAAGACATAATGCAGCTCCACCTGAGACATAATTACCTGACAATTGAACTTTTTTATGCTACAAAACAACTCCTACCATTTTGTAGCATAAAATATTATGTTAGATGTTTGAGATATTATCAATAAAAATATGAATGCATCAATTTAGTATCTTTGATATATATGATTGCACTAACTGCACCAAAATGAATGCATCAGCTTTAGAATATCTGATATATATGAATGCACTCTGTGCCCACATATAGTTATTTATTTATTTTTGTCAACTCACTAAAGAAAATTGTTAATGGAAGATGCAAAACGTCTTAAAATCTGTATTTTATATTTTTGGTTGGCTAGAAAACTCTCCAATGGAGAGAAGTCAAATATCCATCTTGGCTGGAAAATGTAAACAAAAAGCCTAAATTCACATGTTTCTTTTACATCCTCTAGTGGTGCAGACTTGCCAATCAAAGAGAGAAATGAAATTGGATCTTAAACTTGCATCTCTTCTATTGGCGTAGAACTCCTATCTACACCTTCGGGAAATGTAATAAAATGGGAAGTAATATAATTTGTGCATCTCAAATTTGTATCGTCACATTGAAGATGCTCCAAAATATTAAGTGTACAAAATGGGGTGGGTAAAGATGTATGAGTGGCTAACAGTGTAGGTAAAGGCATACCCACCCCCTTAGCCACTGATACAGTTTTCACTCATCACATTCTGTATAACTACTATTAGGGCAAGATTTATTCATTCATGAGTTCGACTTTATATTTTGGAGATGATATATTATGAAAGAGTTGATAGGATTTAAGGTACGGAAGCAATGTTCAAAAAAATTTCCTAGCCGTTTGGAAAGTAAAATGAACATTGACTATCCAAAATGCCGCATTACGGTTAGCATGGTCTTGTGCTCTGCATGTTAAACACGTGGTGGATTATGAGGATCATAGATATCTACATGTGATTTGACACTATTCCATATCACATAAATCTTGATCACTAATACGGGGATGATAGAAGATACGTTGTTGTGGTGAAAGTATACCAAATTTTTGTCCTTTTTAGGCTAACAAATTGATCTTTTAAGTAAGTACAAAGTACGAGAAGCGAATCAAATTTTAGCCATTTTAGATGCTAACAAGTTGATCTTTTTAGCTAAGTAGAAAGACATGATGTTGTTAGAGAAGTAGATAAGGTTTTTGCCATTTTCGATGCCAACAAAATTGATCATTTAGGCAATTATGAAGATACTTTGTTGTCAGAGAAGTGAATCAAATTTTAGCCATTTTCTATGCAATCAAATTGATCTTTTTAGGTAAATAGACAGAAACATTGTTGTTAGAGAAGTAGATTAGGTTTTTGCCATTTTCTGTGCAGAAAAAGATACACTGTTGTCAGAGAAGTGAATCAAATTTTAGCCATCTTCAAACCCGACAAATTAATCTTTTAGGTAAGTAGAGAGATGTGCTGTTGTTGGAGAAGTAGATCAAGTTTTTGCCATTTTTGACGTTAACAAATGAATCATTCAAACAAATACAAAGATGCGTTGTTGCAAAATAGACCAAATTTTAGTAAATTTTCAACGCTAACAATTTGATCTTTTAGGCATGTTGAGAGATGCGATGTTGGAAAAAAAAAATATTTGGCCACGATGTTGACAAATTGATCACTTAGGTAAGTACATAGATCTCTTAGTTGAGTAGACACAATTTTTTCCTTCGAGGATGACGAATCAATTTCAGAAAGGTAGGTAGTAAATTTTGGCTATTTCGGGTGCTGACAAGTCAAGATCTGTGCAAATTTAGAGCTACTTATAAATAAGTTGTCATGCTAACGACAAACATGATCCAAACAGATCAAACATATCGTCGATTCATACAAATGGTTACGTTAATAACTCTAAGCCAATTGTAAATATGCAAATCCAAACTACGCAAAAATGCTCTCGCTTAACCCCCAACCATTACCAATTTTCTCAATCAAAGGTAAGACGCCCCATAACACAAGGGAGAGAAACACGACGAAATTGTCAGGAAAAAAAAAAGGAAAAAAAAAAAAAAAAAAAAAAAACCAGCGAACGAATAGTCAGGTCAGGAGTCCCAAATAGAACCAAGCAGGACAGTGACGTGGCCACATCTCAGGAACGACACCTAAAAACCGGGCAGTCAGTCTGTTTCACACCATCCTTACTGTAGTCCATTCACAGCACGCGCACACCTTTTCCAGTGACCAATTCCAACAATAGGGCAAAATTTAGGAAAGGGATCCTCTCCTGATCCCTTCCACCAAGTTCATCCATCCGGGTCATTGAAATTTGATCAAACGATTACAAACAAGTGACCCTTTAAAAGTTATAATAAGTTTAGCCGTTTGATCAAATTTCAATAACCTGGATGGGCAATAGCCTGGATGGGTGGACATGGTGGACATGGTGGACATGGTGGACTTGGTGGAAAGGATCCGAGAGTATCCCTTTCCTAAGATTTATTTATTCATGAGTTCGACTCTATATTCTGAAAGTAATATACTATGAATGAGTTAATAGGATCTAAGGTATGAAAGCACTGTCCTAAACTAAGTTAGAACACAATGAGTAATATGCAACATGATGAGTAATATGCAACATACACATGTTTTCAGGAACATAAGAGACGAAATTATGTACCAACAAGTGGATGCATCATACTTTATACGTATGTCGCGTCTGTGTGTTTGAAATTCCTTCCCTGCAAAGCAGGGCTTTGTATTAAACATTAAAAAATTTCTCTCAAATATTTCATTATATTTCCAGGAACCATCAATCGGCCCCTCTAACCATTCTGTGCCTGGAATCGAATTTCCTGCAAGCTCCAACGCTGAGCAGCCCATTCCGGTTTCAGTTCTGGAAGTTCCTTTTACTGATGATGTGTCATCTAGTTCTGAATGCTTTGACAGTCTCAGCGTTGACCTGCAAGGTAATTGCAAGGCCATTTATATTAATTATTATTTCATTTGTTTCTAGTGTCAGTTTCCCTATGAATATGTTGATGCTACAAAAGGCTATTGCCTTCTTCCAGTATCCATAGAATATGTTGGTGCTAATTCGTATCTAGATTGTAGCAATATATCGTGTGCGAGAAGTCGGTTGATTTTTTATTTTTTTTCTTTTAATGAATACACACAAAGAAGCACGCAATTTCAAGTGTAGGTGTTGGGTAAGGATATGCTGTAGTCATTGATGGGAGTTAATTTTTGATTGAACTGAATCCGCGTTGAGTTTGCTTACAAATATGATTCACTTGTCTTCCTACTGTGTTGTGCACTCCTGTATTTAATTGGCCTATTCCTTTTGTTTGCTTTAGTTTTCATCTTTTTGTTTGGTTTCTAGGGCTTCGGATGCAGCTTCAGATACTCAAGTTGGAATCAGAACCACACATGGAAGTCTCGAGTGATGAAGTTAGTGATGGATCTACAGCGTGTTCAGATGCAAGAGGGCTTTGTAAAGATGAAGAGAGCTGGGAATCTGTATACTTGGCCGATATTATAACTGAATCTGGTTTAAACGATGCTTCCCGCTAGCTTCTTGGCAATATGGCACACTCCAGAATCTCCTGTGAGTCCTTTACTATTCGAAGAATTGGAGAAGAAGTACTATGGTCAGACATCTTGGCCAAAGCCCGAGAGAAAATTACTGTTTGACAGAGTAAATTCAGGGCTCCTGGAGATGTTTGAGCAATTTACTGATCGCAAACGAAAGATTTGGTCCCAAATGGATTGATACAAGTGCACTTGAAGATGTTCTGCGCAAGTTGCTAGCAAGCCAAGAAGAGAATGTGAATGCGGACAATCTGGAGAAGGAGCTGCAAGGAGACTCGCTGTGGATGGATTTTGGAGACTAAATAGACGTAATAGGTAGGGAAGTAGAGAGGAAGTTGATAGATGAGTTAGTAGCAGAGGTAGTGGTTATGTAGTGTAAAAAGCCCAAGAATTTCAACTGAAGTTTTTCTTCTGTTTGTTTTTTCGGTCGACAAGTTTAAATAGAATATGTTTATTAAGATTTGAAATTGTAGTTTCACGAGAAAATGAATAAATGGGATGGCTGTGTATCGAATTTTCTATATATCCATGTGAGTCGAATTGTATACCTACTGCAATCAAATAAGACTACCTATAGCAGAAGTCTTGGTGGTCCTTGCCACTGCATGAGTGGTCTCTCACTCGAAATTCCTGTGTCACGTGAACGCTCAAAGCAAACTGATGTGAGCTGCTATACCAATGAAAGCAAAAACCCTAGGCTGTATTTCCCGTTGGCTACCATAATTTAATATTGTCATTTGTGGTGATGTTGCCGATAAACTAAAGGCTAGTTAGTTATAATATTTCTTATACGCTGCAAATTCAAATAAGTCGAATCTGGGACAAATACTTGGTGAAATTCCATAGTTGGTGAACCTCAAAAGGAAAAAAAATTAGGGGCTTTTGGATCCAGGTCCAAAAATGTGTTTTTAGAAGTGAGTCCAGTTATATAATTATATGCTTTTATTTTTTTTATACTCATTTTTTATTTTCTAAAAATATTAAAAATCAATTAAAATCTTCTAATATTATGCATTTTCCAACTCCAAAAAATATAATTAATATCTTATAACAAAAAAACTAATATACCAACATAAATATATGAATGTATGTTATACCTATACGTGAGATATGAAACCTAATTAAAAGGTAGAAAAAACATAACATACCTACAAGTAAGACACATTAATTTGTGATAGGTTGATTATAAAACAAAAAAATAAAAAAAATAAAAAAAAATCTGTCATATAGGTAGATAAATCTAATTAACCTGTGATATAGGTTGATTAAAAAAATTAAAAATAAAATCTATAAATAGGTTTAAAGCATAAGGAAGAACGAGAAATAAAAAATAAATAAAACTAATGAAAAGGACTTGAAAAGGACTTGAAAAGTTTTAGTTTTAATAAAAAAAACCATGTTATAAGTTTTGTTTAATGATTAGTACAAAACCCATGTTAAAGCAGTTCGACTAAAAATGGCTCAACTATAATAAATTTTGATTTGTCGATTTTACCCCTAACTATTTAGGTTGAGTTGTTTTAAACTTTTTCAATTCTATTTTCTTGTTAAGCTCTTTTTTGCCGGGACTGGTTGAAGGCTTTGAGAACCAGACTTTCGATTATCAATTTGAATGTGATAGTCGTTTGAATTTTTGAAGTGCTGATCAAATTCTTCACTGCTCTTCTCTCTTGACCATTCGGAGTCGTATTAAACTTACAATGACAAATCTTGCACATCCGTACACTCAAAATTTTATGATAATATATTCTAACTAGAAAATATATTCTAAACTATTTACACGATATTCTATATTACATAGATGAGCATCCGAACTTGGTTCAAGGGAGCAGATACGTTATCTTAACCAACTCTTGGCTTGAGGGGGTAAATATATTATCCTAACCAATTGATCTAACTCATGTCTTGAGGGACAAATATATTATTCTAATCAACTAATTTAACTCACGTTTGCTCTAATATAAATATAAAGATTATGAGATTTAGGGACAAAATTCTCAATATTCTTCCCCCTCTCAATCTTCTGCCCAATCTGGAAAAAGAACAAAACAAAGAAAAGAAAAGAGAAGTAAAATAGAAAAATAAAATTATAGTTTTTCCAGAGACTGTTAGTTTTTCCAGAGACAGTTTTAGTTTTTCCAGAGACAATGTTAGTTTTTCCAGAAACAGTGTTAATTTTTCCAGAGACAGTGTTAGTTTTTCCAGAGATAGTTTTAGTTTTTCCAGAGACAGTGTTAATTTTTCCAGAGGCAGTTTTAGTTTTTTCAGAGACAGTGTTAGTTTTTCCAAAAACAGTGTTAATTTTTCCAGAGACAATGTTAGTTTTCCAGAGACAGTGTTAGTTTTTCCAAAGACAGTGTTAATTTTTCCACAGACAAAGTTAGTTTTTCCAGAGACAATGTTAGTTTTTCCAGAGACAGTGTTAATTTTTCCAGAGACAGTATTAGTTTTTCCAGAGACAGTGTTAGTTTTTCCATAAATATTTGTTGGTCCAAGCCTTTTTTATTAAAGCTCTTTTTTTTTTAAAAAAAAAATATCCTATATCTTGCGTTATGTTTAGCATCAGATATGAGCTCCAAGTATGAATGGGTTTGACAAAAGATAAATAACAGTCTATTTACCAAAAAAAAAACTATTTATTTAGACTTCAATGAAAATATGATTATGATAAAGGTAAGAATGGATGACAGTTATTCTATTTAATAAAAAATAAAACTATTTATTTAGACTTCATTGAAAAAAAAAACTATTTATTTAAACGTCATTGAAAAAACTATTTAATAAAAAGAGAGGATTAAACATTATGTCGGATATGCCAAATTGATTGAAAAATAAGGAAACCCAATGAGCAAAAGCGTGTAAGCTGGGTCTGCTTCCTGGATAATAGAGAGGATTGACGTCTAAAAAGAAGACCCTTTTCTTGCTTGCCTTGTTTGGCAACACTATTTGTCCATCTTCAACCGGTTGTTTATACCCACAATTACTAGTGGAAGAAGAAGAAGAAGCTGCATCTCCACGAATCTTGCATGCTTTTGTATTTGTTGACACTATATTACGACTAATTGGAAGATGTGGGCTTACAGAAGGAAGGGGTCTAATATGAACGCGGGTGGGAACTGCAACTTCTACCATTTCCAGTAAATTTGATGGTTTTTTATTAAACTTTGAGCCTTTTTGGTTAAATAACATTTTGAGATGGTTTTTGGTTAAATATTTGTTGGTCCAAGCCCTTTTTATTAAAGCTCCCATAAAAAAAAAGATAAATAAAAAGAAATAAGCAAAGAGATAATTAAAAAGAAATTTGATTTTTATAATAAATCTTATTATTAAACAGATAACTATTGATAATTAAATAATTAAATATAACAAATTAGACTTATTTTAATAAATTGGACTATTCCTACTATTGGCTAAAAAAAATTGGACTTATATCAAGTTTCCCCAAAAATTTATTGGCTTCATATGAATATATAGACCATATACCACAAATCTAACATGGATTCAACGTGCTCATAATTAGTAAATAACCATATAAAGAAAATAAATCTCTTATATGAGCACAACAATATAGCATAACTTTCATTCAGAAACAACAAAAACAAAGAGAAAGAAAGAGAAGCAAATCATGGGACTGTCACTATCCTACCAAAACTCTTCATGACTGGCCTTGCTCCCTTTGCTAGCCATAGGCTTTGCCTCTTCCTCCTCAAATCGCACCAAAGAGAAGCATAACCAGTTGCTTGGTAGATGGTCTACAACCTTAAATATCCTATCAAACGGCTTTCTGATCTGACCATCTGGTCCTAGCAAGGGTAACCCTCCACTTGATCCATTTCCATCATGTTTAGGTGAATTATCAAAGAACCCTCCAGTTGAACCATCTGGTGCAGCAGCTACAGAGCATGGAGTTGGAGTGAGTAAAACCCCTTCTCCCAATATATCATCGGGAGAATTCCATTTTGTTATGAAGCCAAAGGGTACCATAATCCCACCATCTGTTCCTGGTAAAAGACATAATGCAGCTCCACCTGAGACATGAGTATCAGACAATTAAACTTTTTTATGCTACAAAACAACGCCTACCATTTTGTAGCATAAAATCTTATGTTTAGATGTTTGAGATATTATCAATAAAAATGAATGCATAAATTTTAGCATCTCAGATACACTAGTACAAAAAACACTTTGCGCGACGCAGGTCCTTTCGTTGCGCAAAGTCACAAAAATGTCGCACAGAACTTAGCCCAACGAACCTTCGTCGCGCGCCAAGGCAGTAATAGAAGGGTTTGCACAACGAAGATGAAACATGCATTGTTCAAAGCCACTTTGCGCGACGCATGTTTCATCTTCGTCGAGCAAACCCCTTTTTTGGGTTTTGGTCAAAAATATTATTTTTTAATTTTTAATAAATATTGTAATTAAATTCTAAACAATAATTAATTAACCAAAAAAAATTATTTAATTATAAAATACATGAAAATGTACATACAAGATGTCCGAACAAAAAAGAAAAAACTACAAGTAGTCTTCTAGGTTTGATACATCAGGCTACTGGGTATTGGTAGGGCGAAGTGGCTCGAAGGTCGAAGGTGTAGCAAGATCAGGTACTGGTAGCAAGATTTGGAGGCCGGACATCTGTATGGCTCGCACAAGAGACTGAGAAAAAATACAAATTGAATTAAAATAAAAGCTTTCTCGGCGACGGTTGTGAAGAAATGGTGGAGGGCGAGGTTGAGGACTTTAGGGGAAGGGGAATCCCTCTGCTTTCTTGGCCCCCTGCAATCTTGTCAAGCAGCTTTGCTGCCTTGGGGTCTGTTAGTAGTGTCTTCTGAAATGACTGCGAAAAGCCTGTTGCAATAATAGTCACATGAAGCTCTCCGTTGTAGCGATCATCCACAACAGCCCCAAATATTATGTTAGCAGAAGGACCTGAAAATTTACAATAGTTTGCAGACTTCATTAGGCCAAGGAAAGGAGCAAAGAAAAAAGGGCTACCAGCACCAACCACAAGCAATAATTTACGACTTCCCCCTCATCTTCGAAAATGAAAATGTAGAGGTAGGAGAATTGATTCCCACTATGGGGAATGTAAAATGTAAATCCTGAGAAGCTGGTTCGAGCTCACTATAGTGACTTTTTCCCTCGTTCCATAAAACTGAAGAGACCATTTTTCAATATAGTCAATGCTCTCATTAGATTAATACGGAAGCAGAAAATTTTTCAGGGTCCCTTTCTTCCTTCAAGATTAATGCATAAAACCCCGTAATGTTACCTGAGACACTCTGTTGACTTCATCCAGGGTTATGTCCTTTCCACCTGTGATATTATACACAACGCCAGTAGCTGATTGAATTGAAGATCCAATCAGAGGAACCAAAATCGCCTGTTCAGCTGCTTCTTCTGCACGGTTTTTGCTGGAGGAAACACCTACTCCAAGCATTGCAGTTCCTGAGTTTTTCTTGACTGCCTTTGCATCTGCAAAATCCACATTCGCCAATGTAAAATGCAGTTTCATAAAGCAGTATTACAGAAGAACAAGATGTGAACGGTAAGTAGTAACTAATAAGCTCATGGTATCATTCAATTGTCTAAGCATACTTGGGAAGGAAACATTTGTTTTTATACTTGGGAAGCAAACAAAATGGTGCCTACTTATATTATACTTCACCTTTTCAAAAGTAGTTTCTCCCATTCCTGTTTTATACAGTTCATACACCATAGGAATCAAAAATACTGTACTCAGTTTGGAACAAGTTTTCATCAGTGAAACGACCAACTGCTACTGCCATTATTTATACTTCAACGTAACACCCGTGTGTGGAATTCAAGCCATGAATAAGGATTTCATCCAACCTGCAAGGAATTCAAGCCATGAACAAGAAAATGAGACAAAGCATATAATTTGTATGTAGAGAAGAATAATTTGAGCGGAGCAGATAACAACATACTTCCAGCATTGTTTTGAACTCATCCCTTGCCTTTTTTAGTTTGACTTTGCCTCTCCTTAGCCTCCTGCTTTTTCCTTTACAAGTTTATATTAATCCTCATCCGAACTACAATAATAACTCTCGCTATCCTCACTACTATCATTTCCGGATTCTCATTCGTCCTCATCTTCGTTTGCCTCTTCCGGTGCATTGTATTGAGGCAGATTACCAAGGTCAATTGATATTTCGAATTCGAGAACTCCAGGTATGTCAAACGGTTCTTGGACAATATTAGTATCCCGGAATGTTTCTTCACCAATTTCTATTGAAGATGATAACTGTTAGTCAGCGACGTTGTCATCATGATCTAGTTCCGGAATATCATTTAGCCCTTTTCGATCAATCTTCTGAACAACATTCCAACCATTGCCGGCTTTAGGGTCGCCTAAATAGAGTATTTGTTTCGCCATAGTTGCCAAAATGTATGGGTCTTCATCGTACCAATGTCTCGTAGTGTTTACTGATAGTAAACCATGGTCTCGCTTAACACTCATTTGGTTATGTGGGTTTGTATCAAACCAAAAACACTTAAACAGTATCACTTGACACTTGTCTTTGTAAAGCAATTGTACTACACTAGTTAGTTTGCCATAAAAATCAATGTCTTCACTGTCGCCCGCACTCGGGACATGGACACCACTATTTTGAGTAGACAACTTGTCATCACATGTTGCCCCCAAGAACTTGATCCCGTTGACATGAAAACGTGAGAACAATTCAGCGTGAAGCAGTCCTCTCGCCAAGTTATATAATTCTTCATCGTAAGAGGGTGAATTCAATTCCTTCAATTTGTTCATCTAATATAACATATACAAAAAGTTAACCTGTTAGTGTAACCAAATTTAAAGAAGGGCATGAACAATTTGGAAAATATGCTCAATTCAAACCACATACAACTTACATGTGCGTGAAACCACGAACAAAACAAGTCACGGTGCTTCTTGGCATATGAATTTAAAGGATGTTCCCGCTCCATCAACTGTTCATGCTCTTGAAGGTATGGCAAAGCCTCATCACAATTGTTGAGTATGAACCAATGCGCTACCTCCATGTCCTTTTTGGTAAACGATTTTCCTTTTACAGGATCGCCAAATGGTCGCGCAATTTGGACAAAAACAGACAGTTTCTCTTTTCTAACACTACCATCATTATTGAGTTGAGGACGATTGAAAGCTGTCTCAACATCTTGAAGATACATTGCACAAAAAGTAAGTGACTCATATGCGACCCCTGCCTCCACAAGTGATCCTTTGGGCTTTGCCCTGTTTCGGACACACTTTTTCAACTCACCAAGATATCTGCACAAATAAAAGGTATGCTACAAATTATTCAAAGAATTTGTTGATCATGAATCTATTATATATATATATATAGACGCTTAATTAAGTACCTTTCTATTGGATACATCCATCGACAGTTAATTAAGTACCTTTTTGTTGGATACATCCATCGACAGTTCATTGGTCCGGCAAGCAATGCTTCATCTAACAAGTGAATCATCACGTGAATCATACTTGTAAAGAAAGCTGGGGGAAATATCTTTTCGAACTTGCATATGACGTTCGCAATGTCGTCCTACAATTGTTTAACATCCGACTTCCGCAAACACCTTGCAGTCAACTGCGAAAAAAATCTCAACAATAACACGATTGGTTTCACCACATCAAAAGGCAATAAGTGTCGAATACCAACCAGAAGAAGGCGTTGGAGTATCACATAACAGTCATGACTCTTCATGTTTGAAAATTTACACCCCATCACGTTCACGCAAAGCGAGATATTGGAAGCATACCCATCTGGAAGCTTTACAGAAGAAATAAAGTTGAAAAACTATTTCTTCCCATTCAGCTTAACTGTAAAAAAAAGGGATGGCCTTTCTTCAATGTACCACCGACTCTCTTCATCCACAAGGATGACCTAATGCCCATTCGTTCCAAATCAAGGCGAGCTTCGATCGTGTCTTTTGTTTTTCTTTCAATGTCTAGAATTGTCCCTACCAAAGTATCAAACACATTTTTCTCAATATGCATAACATCGAGGTTGTGTCTTAATTTTAACTTTGACTAGTACGGGAGCTCAAAAAACATACTATTATGCGTCCAGATCAGATGTGTAGTTGTTCAGGGGTTACTGACCCTTTTGCCGAAATGACCATATTCCAAACGGTTTAACTGATCCAAACTCTCATCTTCGGACCATTCTCTTGGTCTTGGTCGAGTCTCTTTTGTGTCGTGGAAGGTTTCATCGCTCTGACGCCACTCGTTGTCCCAAGGGAGCCATCTATGATAACCAAGATAACAAAATTTTCTCGCAAGCCAAGACGATGTTACGTTCTCCATGCATACTGGACATGCCAAATAACCCTTAGTCATCCACCTAGAAACCATTGCATACGCGGGAAAATCATTTACTGTCCACATCACTGCCACTCGCATGGTGAACATCTGCCCAGTATACTTATTGTATGTACGAACACCATTTTCCCATAAATCTTTTAGCTCATCAACCAATTGCCGCAAATAAACATCAATGGACTTTCCTGGATCTTCAGTAATTAATAGAGTCAACATCATGTATTCTTTTTTCATGCACTTCCAAGGCAACAGATTATAAGGAAACACAATGACCGGCCAAGTGCTGTGGATTTGGTTTAAAACCCCGAACAAATTAAATCTGTCGGTGGCAAGTCCCAATCTGAAGTTGCGCGGGTCAGCTACAAAATCAGGGAACATCCGATCGAATTCTTTCCATGCCTCTCCATCTGTAGGATGCCTCATAACATCATCATTTACTTGTCCTTCTTTATGTCATCTCATGTCGGTTGCGGTATGCATCCACATGTACAATCGTTGCAACCTAGGCTTCAATGGAAGATAACACATTACTTTTTGTGGAATCTTGGTCTTTCTATTCTGTGATGTCATTTTAAACCTCAGCCCATTGCAGATAGGGCATTTATCTGACTGTTTGTTCTCCTTATAGAATAATATACAATTATTTACACATGCGTGATTTTTTTCATACCCCAATCTGAGACCCTTCAACACTTTTTGGGTACTTTTATGATCTTCAGGTAAACAATTCTCCTTTGAAAGCATCCTCTTGATAACTCCCAAAAAGTAATCAAAACACTTGTTTGACAAACGAAACTTGATCTTGCCATCTATCAACTCCACAATAGCTATGAGCACCAAAAAGTTCTCGCAACCCGGATATATTTCTTGCTTGGCATTTTCAATAGTTTTTCATAGTTTTTGAATGCCTCACTGTCCATGGTTAGACGGCCATCGTCTCCCCATTCATGATTGGTGTTGCTCGAGGCGTATAGATAAACGTCATTTAGAATATTCATAACTCTAGGATCCACACTAGATTCAACAGTCATTTAAAACATTTTCGAATGTCTCCCACATTGAGTTGTTACACCTCCTACATGGACATCGGATATGAGTTGAACCTAGGTTGTGTCTAGTTGCGAATTCAATGAACTCATCTATTCCATCCAAGTACTCAACAACACTTCTATTATGATTATGTATCCACTGTCTGTCTATTTTGTCTACAATCCCAATAAAAGTACAAAAGTTACAACAACTTCAACTATTGTCTTATCACCTTATTCCTCTGGTAAGGGCCCTATCCCATTCAGGAATGCACAGTTATGTGCCGTAATTTATGATTCCAATGGATTAAATTTCGACGTGGGCTAATTTCGGCGGCATCTCCTTACAGTTCTTCAAGTGCACGCCGTAGATACATAATATCCACCGTGTACTCAAAGAACATCAGGAAATGTTACCAAAATTTCCACTATCGAAACCTAATTTGTGAACCGCAAACTACAACACATAACTATGCATTCCCAAACTATCCAAAAAATGGGACAATTCACGATTTAATTGGACCGCAGTCATGCTTTCGCATCCATACACGAAATCCAACTAATTCTCAAACGGGAAACTAAGCTTTTCTTGAAAAAAAGTGTACGAAGTTAAGTAGTATTAACTTTGTACAACACAAAATAATTTTGTACTTGATGTACAAAAATATATGCATACAAATTAATTAAATCACAATAATTAGTGAAACTAAATAAAATATATACAAACTATTAATCCTTCTAAACCAAAAAATGGGACGATTCCATATTGACATCCCCCAAAATTTCTATGTTCCACAGTTATAACTTCTTGTTTACCCCTTCCACTCCTGCCTTAAAATTATTGTTTAAGGACCTATATGATGAGACCACATATTCTAAATCGTAAAGGGTAGAGACTACACCTAAAATGATTACTAACCACGTAATAAAACAGTGGTTTGACAAAGTTGTAAACTGGCTTCTTCTCTAAATCTCTAACATTCTAGTTTCCTCCTCCCAATTTGGTGAGAAATGAAATCTATCCATTTTTAGCACACATCAATCTATCCCTAAATTAGATCAAGTTAACTGAGCAATTTGCAGTTTCTTAGCTTTTGTTTCCCTAAACCTATCAAAATCCTTCATACTCCTAGTCATTCATTATACTCATTCAATTGTTCAAAACCAAAACTCAACTTGTTAAAAATAAGCATTGACAAAGACACAATATTAAGTTGCATTGACAAAGGCACAACATTAAGTTGTTTGAATGCAAAACTCAGAAGTCCAAATTCTAGAAAATAATTAAAGAAAAACATAAATACACAACAACAACAACAACAACAATAACAAAGTCTTTTCTCACTAAGTGGGGTCGGCTATATGAATCCTAGAACGTCATTGCGCTCGATCGTGTGTCATGTCCTCCGTTAGATCCAAGTACTCTAAGTCTTTTCAATTTCGGCTACTCCTACTTTACCTCGGATATCCTCATTCTTAATCTTATCCTTTCTCGTGTGCCCACACATCCAATGAAGCATCCTCATCTCTGATACGCCCATTTTATGTACGTGTTGATGCTTCACCACCCAACATTTTGTGCTATACAACATTGCCGGTCTTATTGTTGTCCTATAAAATTTTCCCTTGAGCTTTAATGGCATACGACGGTCACACAACACGCCGGATGCACTCTTCCACTTCATCCATCGAGCTTGTATTCTATGGTTGAGATCTCCATCTAATTCTCCGTTCTTTTGCAAGATAGATCCCAGATAGCGAAAGCGGTCGCTCTTTGGTACTTCCTGATCTCTGATCCTCACTCCTAACTCATTTGGGCCTCCATTTGCACTGAACTTGCATTCCATATATTTTGTCTTTGATCGACTTAGAAGAAGACCTTTACATTCCGTTTGGATACGGAACAATAAAACAAAATTTCCCATAATTCCCGTCATTTAGGATGGGAAAACAGTTTTCCCTCGTTTGGGAAGCTTGCAGCACGAGAAACGGCAAATTCCACGGGAAAAAAAGGTGGAAATTGGGGATGAAGAATTCCGAGTTTAATTTCCGCCTAAAGAGGTGTAATTTCACAATTCCAACATTGCGAGAATCCCGAATTCATCCGCGGGGAGATTTTGTGCGCACCAAATTTCAGGATTAGGGCGCCAAACTCGGATGTCTACCGCCAAATTTCACAACAAAAGTGTTGCACGATCTTCACTCTGTTAACTCTCCAATCTTCGAAGGGATTTTCGCTCGTGCAATCATCTTCTTCCTTTGTTCTAGGTCAGCATCTCTACTCTCTTCTATCTTGAATTATTTTTACCTTTTTGGGTGCAATCTTCATGTAAGCATCATGTATTTCTTGTTTCATTCCATCCTTATCTGGGTGCGATCATGTATTTTTGTGTGAGAGTTGTTTGGGTGCGATCTTATTACTGTAAGCATCATGTATTTTTGGGTGCGATCTTATCTGGGAAGGGTGAATTGTCCGATTGAATTGCCATTTGGGTGCAATCTTATTATGTTTTATACTTCCTGCATTTGGGTCCGATTGAATTGCCATTTGGGTGTGATCTTATTACTGTAAGCATCATGTATTTTTGGGTGCAATTTTATTTCTGATATGTAGTTGGTTTGTCTGTAATATTTTTATTTCCTTCAACCATTTCGACGCATTTGTAGAAAAGAGTACACAATTTCGCTCAATTTTAGTGTAATTAATATCTCAAACAATTATAAAACATCTGTTGTAGCTACAGTTAAATCAAAGTTTGTTGCATATCACAATATATTTTTGTTCATACATTCAAACAGGTATGGAAAATACTCATATTGTAGACATGCTAACGAGGTTAAAGCGAAAGCGTGCTATAAATGAAGAGGAAAATAGGAAAAAAAGGAAAATTATTGTGAGCACAATTATATATGTTATTGTCATGGTCATGCATTGGTGTAGTACGAGTGTTCTTCTCAAAGAACCTTCAAATGATTGGGATCAAGAAAGGCAATCTTTCCTCGGCCGACTGTTCGATGGAAAGGATTCAACATGCATTGAACAATTACGAGTTAGCAAGAGTGCATTTAAGCAGTTATGTGAAATTTTACAAGGGATTGGTGGATTAGTTCGCACGAGAAATGTGTCCATTGAAGAATCTGTTGCAATTTTTTTTAATATACTTGCCCACAACTTGAAGTTTAGAGTCATTGGTTTTCATTATTATCGTTCCAAGGAAACAATTAGTCGGCAATTTCACAATGTGTTGCATGCAATGATGAAAATAAGTCAAGAATATGTGAAATATCAGCCATGTGTTATTGGCAATTCTGAAAGAGAGAAGTGGCGGTGGTTTGAGGTAATCAATCAACAACTATACCAAAGAAATATGTCTTCGTTTGATATCTTCATTAGCTTTTTAGACTTATCTTTTCTTTTCTTTTTTCATTTGTATGACATTTGTATTTAGAATTGTCTTGGAGCACTTGATGAAACTCTCAAACGGCTGAGGAAAGACCAAGATATCGAGATAGAAAGGGTGATATATCCACTAATATGTTAGGAGTTTGTGGTCCAGATTTAAGATTTTTTTATGTGTTACCTGGATGGGAAGGCTCTGCATCTGATGCTCGTGTTTTGCATGATGCTTTACATAGGAGTAACCGGTTTCATGTTCCAAATGGTAATGTATGATACCAAATAGCTCCACATTAGAAAGAAAAAACTTAAAAATATATCTAAATTTGTTCTCTAAATTTTTTATTGTAGATAAGTATTATCTTGTGGACGCTGGCTATACTAATGGACCGGGATTTTTAGCACCTTACCGTGGAACTAGATATCGCTTGAAAGAATGGGTTGGAAACCGTCGACCTGAAAACTACAAAGAACTATATCATTTGCGTCATTCAAGGGCAAGGAATGTTATTGTGAGGGCATTTGGATTGTTAAAAAAGAGATGGAGCATATTACGCACACCATCCTTTTTCGACATTAAAACACAAGTTAGGATTATAAATGCGTGTTGTGTCTTACATAATTTTATTAGAACTGAGCAAGCTACTGATCCAGTTTTAGAAGCTCAAGATTTACAATTTTTAGCATCTGTCGACTCAGAGTTGTTAAATCGTTCAACAAGATAGGAAAATGAAAATAACTCTGATGGGATTACATCTGTTCAAGCTACAATCGAATGGACAGCGTTTTGTGATACGTTGGCATTGCAGATGTTCCACGATTATCAAGCTCAGACAGCTGCCAATAATTCCTAATGGAAAATTAGTTGCTTTTAGTTTGTATTGTCATAGTCAATTTGGATTTCATATGAATACTATGGCTTTATGTGTTTCTTGAACATGTTATGTTTGATTTATGAATCAAGAATGTTTGGACTTGTTGCTTGTAATTTATGTCTTCTTTGGAGAAACCAAATGTTGCAGAAGATATGTGCACACACTAACATGTCATCAGTGAATGTAAATGTTTCAGTGCACATGATTTTAAGATGCTCGTAGTAGTAAACTTTCAGAAGCACGGTTGGCAGCTCGTCATTCATTGTCCATAGCCCTGAATATGCCTAACATCACAGCTAATACAATTGGCACCGGTGATTCTCTCTCCCATATATGCTGTTTTTAGTTTACAGGAAAGTACATATAATTCTTATGTTGCTTCCATGAAATCCTGCAGATTTTCAAGGAACTCTTGGGTTCCATCTGAACTTCTTTGGTTCCCAATAGCGAGTCCTAGAGTCAAGGGAAAAATGGATACGTTTTATTGTTTCTGCATAGTATACTAGAAGTGCATAAACTATGGACTCTGCTAAACTGTCAAGCAATTTTAAATTATGGATGTGCATAAACTGTCAAGCAATTTTAATATTTTAGCTGCTGCATTATCTATTGATCACTCTACTATTTTTGGGATTGTCTTCATCCCCGTTTTGCTATTTATGGATGTGCATCATGCATCGCCTCTTTTATAAGATGCATCAGTGAATGTAAATGTTTCAGTGCACATGATTTTAAGCTGCAGTGTTTTTCTATTTCACTTCGTGTTTCTGAGAATGCTTCAGTGTATATGTGTCTGTGTACCTAAGGTTTCTCGTAATATGAATGGTATGTGTGTGCATTTGTGTTTTTTTTTTTCCAACAATTCCTGTCCATGAGATTTGAACAATTAGGACGCAACAGTTAGGACGCCATTGGCATATGGTATTTGTTTGTGTGGGTAATTTAACTAGGAGTTGGGACTTATGGAACCTCAGTATCTTTAATGGACTGAAAACAGGGTAGAGAAAAGGATAGGAGAGGAAAAACAATAACAGTGAATTTTTTGAAATGGTTGAACTGCACATGTAGACGTTTAAGTAATCACCTGTTAGGGATGCTCTGATTGCTCTATGTGAATTATATGAATGTATAAATATGAGATGATACTCGGATTGTTACTATGAATGTGTCTATGAGTGACTTAACGTCTCAATAATATATTTTTTATGTTAGGAGCAATGGAAGGATCTGATAGAAAACAAGTATGCAAACAAAAACCAAGGAGAAAGAAAGAGAACCAAGAAATTGAAAATGAAGGAGAGGACAATAATTATTTTAGATGGAATGTAGATATGGAACGTGCTTTGGCTGACATTCTTCGCGAAGAACGAAGATTGGGAAACAAAGGAGATGGTGGTTGGAAGACAGCTGCTTATAATTCTGCTGCAGCCATATTATCTGCTCAATTTGATATTCATATAACTGCTGATAACATTCGAAATCGTGTGAAGTCTTGGAAAAAGTTTTATGCAATAGTGAGTGATATACTAAGTCAAAGTGGATTTAATTGGGATGCAACCAAAAAGATGATAAGTGTAGATGAAGACCCTGCCTGGCAAGAGTACGTGAAGGTAACAAATTCATTATTTTTCTTTTGTGCGTGTGAAATTCTTTTAATTGCTCTTATACTTATGTGTTGCTTTTTGATATTTTATGTTTTGATTGGTAGTCACATGCTGGTGCTAAAAGCTTTCGTTGGAAGGTCATTCCAAACTGGGATGATATAGTGGATTTATGTGGCAAAGATAGAGCCACGGGTGAGGGTGCTGATTCAGGTGTAGAAGCCGTTGAGATTATGACTCCTCCACATAATGAACCTGATCATATAGATTTGGTTGGTGATGCACAAGGTTTAGAAGATATTGAAATTATTAATGAGATTTCACCTAGTTCAGCCAATGGTCAAAAGACTCAAAGCAAGAGAAAGGCAACAAGTTTTGTTGATGTGCCTCATACAAAAAGAAAATCAACCACCCTAAAGATGTGATTGCAGATTCACTTGCCAAGATGGCTTCATCCTTTCAAGACTATATTTCTGCAGACACTGAGAAACTTGATCCAACAGAGGTATATGATGAAGTAAATGCAATACCAGATCTCAGTGAAGAAGAACAAATCAAAGCATGTGCTTGGTTGATCGAAAATGACAAGCAATTTCTCATGTTGAAGACCCTCCCAATTGAGAAGAAAAAGAATATGGTATTATTGCTTACTTCACGAGGCGCATAAGATTGTTTTCATTATGTTTCTCATTTTAGTGTTTTTCAGTAAGACATTAGTTAGAATAAAAGTCTTGCATGTCATGAATGTTGGTTGACATTTGCAAGTGTGTTTTACAGAGATTTTTCCTACTTCAATCAACTCTTATCATATTATTGCAAACATTTTTTTCCAATGAAATATTATTGCAAACCTTTGATAAGTTCTTAATTGCTGGAAAATTTAGACAGTTTTCCCTTTAGTGCGGGTTTGGCAGCCCCAATCTTGGGGGTTTGATGACCTTTATCATTGATGACTTTGTTACCAGTTTAACATTGTAACCTTTTTTCAAATTTGTATTCTTCTATGGAATACAAATTCTAGGGAATATCCAAACAATGAAATTTGTAATTCCCTTCATTTTGCAATTTCCATGTATACAAATTCTAGGGAATATCCAAACACTGAAATTTCAATTAACAGGATTTCAATTACTGGGAATTGTAATTCCCGTCATTTAGAATTCTATGAAAATTTAGAAATTCTCCATCCAAACATAGTGTTAGATTCCAACACTTCCCTCCAAATAAAAAAATCCAAACATAAATGTAATCAATAAATAGTTAATTAATTAATCAAATAAATACAATACCTGAAGGTGAAGATGGTGAGGGTTGAGAGAGATGGAGAGTCTGAAAGAGAGTGAAAGAGAGAGGTTGAGTGTGAAGAAAAAGGCCCCTGTGTGTGGTTACTTTAGAAAAAAAAAAGTCATCGACTTTGATCGACGCCACGTACGTCACACAAAGTTGGGAAAAAAGCGGTAAAACGTTGTTGGTTTGGCGCCAAAATCTTGCGCGACGGCACTTTGTGTGACGAAGCCTTGCATCGAGCGAATATTTTTGCGCGACATAGGTGCACCTTTGTCGCGCAAAGTGCCTTCGAACAAAGGCAGTTTGCGCGACGTTTTGTGTTTAGTGTCACGCAAACATACTTTGCGCAACGAAATTTGCTGCGTCGCGCAAACATGTTTTTGTACTAGTGATATGACTGCACTAAAACGAATGCATCAGTTTTAGAATCTCTTATGTATATATGAATTGCACTCTGTGCTCACATAAAGTTATTTATTTATTTTTGTCAACTAACTAAAGAAAATTGTTGATGGAAGATGCAAAATGTCTTAAAATGTGTATTTTATATTTTTGGTTGGCCGGGAAACTCTCCAATAGAGAGATGTAAAATATCCATCTTGGCTAGAAAACGTAAACAAACAACCTAAATTTACACCTTTCTTTTACATCCTTTGGTGGTGATCCTACCAATCAAAGAGAGAAATGAAATCGGATCTTAAATTTGCATCTCTGCTATTGGTGTAGAACTCCTATTTACACCTTTTAGAATTGTAATAAAATGGGAAGTAATATAATTTGTGCATCTCAAATTTGTATTGTCACATTGAAGATACTCCAAAATATTTACTTCTACAAAATGAGGTGAGTAAAGACCCGTATGAGTGGCTAACAGTGTTGGTAAAGGCATACCCACCCCCTTAGCCACTGATAAAGCTTTCACTCATCACATTCTGTGTAACTAATATTAGTGGTTATTGTCCAATTTTCTTGCCGTCAAATCATATAGTTCCATTTCAATTTCTCCATTTCAATCACTGGTTCATACAATAATGCTCTCGTTTTAGGGATTATTCAGCAATCTTGTTCTAGTAGCATACAGTAATTGTGTGAGCTCACCTGTTTGAGATCCAGTCAATAAAATGAATGCATCAACTCAAGAACCTTGGTTTCGTTCTCTTTGTCCTGGAAAAACAAATGGAAACTAATAATAATCAAAATCGGGTATATTGATTAATAATATTCAAACTCGCTATCATGATTAATAATATTGTGATGAGAAGTATCATCACTCGTACTTTGGAGTGTATGTATACGCGATATAAAGTGCAACGTCGTTTTTGTTTGGTAGTATGTTGTTGACGCAGCGGAAATATAAATATATAGAAAATATATATCAATAGAAGCATGAAGAACATGGCGGTACTAACGTTGGTGCTTTTCCTAATTTTTGGCTTTGCCTCTTGCTCTCCAAATACTGATACCAATAAGCAGTCCAACGGGCAATCTTCTTGAATATTCATCAAGAAATGAAACTTGATTGGTATTTCAGCAGAAAGTACTCCAGCTCCACCGAAGGTCCTGGGAAAGGTAGTGATAATTCAAGAAAATGGTACTTTAGTATGTTGCCAAAGGACATTGCAGTTCCACCATCTAGTCCTGCAAAGGAGGCGATCTTCCACCATCAAGAACAAAATTTAGATTTTGCCGTGGCACCCGAATTATGCATGATGCTGTTGTGCAAGGGCATTGTTTTATTTATTTTGGTCGATTCTGGTTAGCTTTTGTGCAATGTCATTTGTATTTGGTTTCTGCTGCAAATGAGATTGTGTTTGAAAATGTAAAGTAAAACCAAAAACTCAAACTAAAAGATTGAATGTCAATTTTAAACCCGTTCTTTGCAAAGAATTGATAAAGACAACGCAAAATAGAAAAATACCAAACACACAAGAATTAGCTTTACAAGGGGAAAAACCGTAGAGAGGATAAACCCTTGGGCAAGATTGCCAACAATAATCCACTAAGGAAAAGATGAAGAATTTACAAGATTCATACGAGACCCAGGTACACAACCTACCGAGCCTTGTCCTCTCAATGTTGAACGTCTGATGCACACAGCAAGGTTGCACACAGCTGAATTTGAACGAAGTGCAGAACAGCTTCCTTTGCTCACTCAAATGCAATATGAATATTTTGCGTTGCAAAAGATGTCCTCCTTTGAATGTGAAGGACCTATTAAATAGGTGATCTTACACACTTTTCTTGGACTAGAAAGTCCTTCCTCAATTAATCTTCACGTCCAATCCCTTTATTTTCTCTAGCAATCATTATTTTCTCTAGCAATCACTTGATGTGATTGCCATCATCTTTGACCGACCAATCTAATCCTAAAAGGCTGGACTAATAAAACTAATTGACATGAGATCTTGTATGATAATTACAAGATCAATTACATACTCAATTTAACATAAATAACAATTTGTCTATAAAATAAGCCAAATTAAATCACATTTACAGTGTTGTATATTTCTATTCGAATGTAAAGGGAATAGTATTCCATCTGCTTCATAAAACTATGAACAGTAGATAATACGTGTGAAAGAACTATATATCTATGCAATATCGCTCTACTACATGATTGCGGTTTGGAATATGAATATCTTAGAAGTCTGGTCATGGACTCAACAACTTCCGCAGTGGAGCTGCATAGACGGAGTAGCGATGCCACCATCATCCTATTCTAGAGCAGTGGGCGAAATTTGATGACTTCGCTAAGATTGACCATGCTTGTTTCACAAGACACATAAACCTGACCAAATAAGGAATCAGCTAGGTTTCCTGTATTTTTGAAATCCTTACAATCTAAGAATTGGCATGCGTCGCAAGTAATCATACTCATAAGAGGATGCAATATATACTTCTATATATCCTTGAATTCTCCTGCTTTAATACGGATTTCATGTCCTAAAAGTACTCTATATCGACTGGTATAAATACAGTCCTAGGGTTTATCTATGGTAATGCAATTATCGCACACTTGGTTGGAAGAACATTCTGATGTAATAGTTGATTTGTTTATCGAGGATAGTATTGATTGAGCCTTTTAGCGCGGTGTTAATATAATAAGCTAAAAAAAATCCATTAATTCATTGATATTACTTGAATATATTGATATGTGTCCATTATGGACATCTTACAAGGAAACTTACATGTCATAGGGCACATCATTTGAAGTAGTAATTGTTGTTTCTGGTATCGTTGCTACGAAATCCTCACAAATCACTCATTTTTAAGAGTGCCGAGCAGGAGGAGGAGGTGCACAAAAATTGTTATTCTCATTACAAGATGTTCTGCGGCTAGGACCACTAGGTGGAATCAGTGTGCCCTTTGGCAGAGTACCAAAGTTGATTTTACTTTCCAACAAAAGAGCAGGAGGAGGAGGTTCGCAAAAATTGTTATTCTCATTACAAGATGTTCTGTCGCTAGGACCACTTGGTGGAATTAGTGTGCCCTTTGGCAGAATACCAATATTGATTTCTCTTGTTGGATAGTGACCTCCGGCTAATTTTCTAAAATTCAAGGGTTTGTAGGTAAATGTGGAACATGAGGCAAACCCCAGAAGGAGCAAAACCACAAAGGCTGCCAGTGAAAACTTTTGATATGCCATTGCCCTACTATTCATGCTTCTCTTCCTTTTCGGCTATGAATGAAAAACCAATCCCTGCTATATGATATTTATACAAGGACTAGATGATGTTTTCCTTAGGAAATTATTTAGAATCCGAATTTTTTTCCATTGATGTTTCCTAGAGCTACAGATTATTTTAGAATCCAATCCGTGCCACCTTTTTGTTTTTGTTTTTTTCCAAATCCAATGTAACTTGGCCTTCTGATCAACGATTCCTTTCCGCCTATAGTTTGTATTGATTTTGTATCCATATATAGTTTATTATATTTGTATAATTTGTAATATAATTCAGTCAGTAATGAAGGAAAATCATTCTTTACACATCGGAACTACTTGAAACGTATAAATGTTGGTCGATTCTTGTTAGCTTTTCTGCAAAGTGTTGACTTGTAAAGATATTTCCCCATAGTATTTCCCTTTAATTCTGGGATTCCTATAATCTTGGGTTTCCTAGTTTGGATTGTAGATTGATTGTAATTATTCTTTCCTTATTATAGTAGGATTGTATATGATTATATATACCTCATAATGAGAAGAATACAAGTAACACATTCAAAAAGCATTCTTTCTTCTGTCATTTGTATCTGGTTTCTATTCATGTAGAGCAAATAATTAAGATAGTGTTCTATATTCCTATTTGAATACAAAAGGAGTATTCTGGCCATCGGATAAAGTTATAAAATAGTATATTATACTATGTGAAATAAATATATGATCCAAGTTTGTAACAGACTAAATACGAAGGAGACCAAAATAAATAGAATGCAATATTTACTAGGTTAGACGAGAGAGTACCTACGGCCGTCCTTGGCGCATAAATAGTTCATTTCATCATTTAAAATAATAGGAGTACAAAGTATAGTGTATATACTCTCCCTATTTTGCTCTCATCTCAGGCTTCAGGTGTAGCCCTCTTGCTCTCACGCAGAGAAACTCATTGTAATTGGTGTGTATAAATCGTTATAACATGTCACCTAGTATTAAGGTCTAGTCTTCATTTGTAAGTAAAAGATGTTAAGTTTGAATCCCGTAGATGTTGAGTTTAAAACTAATTTATTTCTCCACCCTATTGCAAATTTATTATTGTATATATATGGACACACCATGTGGTAATATTGTGCTGAGAAATAAAGACCACTGTGTGCACATATGTAGAGTAATAATACTTACTCTGCTTTGCAACTTCCACAGCCTTCATCTTTCAGTGTGTGGGCTTCCACATGTATATCATCACACTCTTCTTTAGATGTCTACAAACCTCATTGCAATTTTGTCATGAGAAACCCAATTAATTGACAAAATAGAAGTATGGCAATTTTTCCTATTCATTCTTCTCCTTTTCGGCTTATGAATGAAAGTCTAGTTGAAACATAAAATCGAGCACGTTGCGAACACAAATAAGAGCTAAAAACCAATACTTGAATATCAAACAAAAGCTTACAAATCAAGCAACCCAAATCCCACCACTAACTGAGTTGCATAATCTTAAAAATTAAATAAAAACCATAAACTCAATTAAAAAGCTAATTAATTGCTGCCCAAAAATCCTAAATCTCAAAGGGTCCATTGGGATCAAGCTGTTTGCAAAGTCCCAAATAAGTGAGATACAAGACTCGATCTTTAGCGCCGGTCCTGTGATTCTTTGTGTGCTTACAGAAATACTTCAACTCAGAAAGCTTGCAGCACCCAAGCATTTGCCCCAGCAGCAAAAACAACCAATTGATCGAACGCTTCTTCGAAATCACTGGCTTCATACAGTTGTTCTGATCACAAAACTTGCAATTGGGCAAGGTGGGATTCATCCAATCAGCCGGTGCCCTGTCATGCATGTTGCATTTGTGTTTCGATACGTAGCCAGCAATCTCCATGAATTTTTGGCGCAAATCGTACTGGATTTCATAGCTCTGGTCGCATTTCTTGCACTGCATGAGGCCGTTGATCGTGTTCATGCCGTTGGAGAGGAGATAATCGAGGTTGTGGACCGTGGCACGTTTCGTTGTGGCCCAAGGGAATGGAGCTGGAATGTCTTCTGTCTTGCCTTGCTTGAGGGTTTGGACAGGGGATCTTCTGGCACGGGTAGGGCGGGATGGGCCGGAGGTTTCGTGGTGGGAGGCGGGAGGAGGGTTGAGTGGGAGATGCGAGAGATGATATTGGATAAGTGGCGGCGGTGGCACTTGTGGGACGGCTTGTGCAAAGAGAGAAAAGGGTTGTGATGGTGTTGTTACCAAGAGAGGAGGCTGGTGGAAGTTTGTAGGTGGAGGAGGCTGGTGGGGGTTTGTAGGCATTGGTGGATTGTGGCCCGTTGAGAGTGAAAGTTTTAGGAAATCGTCGTGTTCTTCATCAACTTTAGGGGGTTTTGTGGGGGTTTTCTCGGAGGATTTCAGTGTTTTTGTCGGGGTTTTTGCCATGGCGGTTTATTGTGCAATTTTTGGTGGAGACAAAGAAGGAGTGTGGCGAAGAAACGTGGAGAGAATGCAAGGCGGAGGAAAATTGAGGAAGACAAGAGAAGAAGGAAAACTAAAAAAAAAACCTCTTTCTCAAGAAATATAACAGACTCAGAGATAGTAGGAAGTAGTGCTGAATGGTTTAGGAATAAAAAAAATTTCAAATTTTGAGAAGAGATAATTCTGTAAGATATTGTTGTAGAAATCTAGATTCTAACAACTTTGGATTAGTGAAACTCGGATTTGGGAACTAAGATGAGATTAGTTACTCAAAAATCGAATTTTGCAAAATACTAAATTTATAGATAATTACTCTGGTACATATTTGTCTCATCACTTTTTGTGCGTATTTGTTTCAAGTTGATCTTTATTTGCATTTTAACGTATTACATATAAAAAAGCAGTCATACCATGTAAAAATTGCAACTCTCATTAATATGATGGTAGTGTAAGAATAAGTTTACAGTATATGGGACCACATCAGATTAAGTTTAGTAAGTTTACACTTAGGGCTGTAAATCGGCTCGAACTAGTTTGAACTCGCACCGAATTTGGCTCGTCGAATCTCGACTAGTGAAAAAATCAAGCGAAGCCTAGTTTGGCTCAATTGAAAAACAAGCATTGGTATGTTTGGCTCGTAAAGCTCCTCGAAACTTTTATGAGATAGGCTTGAACTCAGTTCGGTAATTAAAGCTTTACAAATAATAAAGTTTATAATATATACTCAACTCAAATTGAATTTTATTGTAGGCATAATTTACTGAACGATTATGGAGGCAATATAGAGAGAGAGAGAGAGAGAGAGGGTGTGGCATAGAGAGAGAAGAAAGAGAGATGTGTAATTGTGGGTGAGTTCTATTCCACCCCATTGTGCCTTTATTTATAGTAGTAGGATAGGTAAAAACCTTTCCCTTTAGGATTACAACATTTTAATAGGCAATCAACTCCTAATAGGAATATAAGAGATATTCCTAGATACACTAGGATTTACACAATCACATTCCTAATCTAATAGGACTGCAACACTCCCCCTTGAGTGCGTAAATACTCAAGTGAATGGCGCATCAGGTCTTCAGCGATGAAGTAAGTATAGTTGATGAACTCGTAGGCACAATGAGCGAATGCAAGTCTCAAATCAACGGAAGAATGCATAAAGAGTAAAACTCACAAAACCACGCTACGGTAAATCCCAAGGTGGGAGAAAAACTCATAGGCTAATGAGAAAAGTGAGAAGTTGCATTAAGTCAAAACTATACGTCTTTTGGACGCAAGTAGAATAGCCACAAGGGTATGATCAGCCCAGGATGGGTGCCTCGTTAAAACCTAGTTAAGTAGCAAAAATCCAGTGGGAAAAATGCTCCTAATCATAGGAAAAAATAGTACATTAAGATCAAGTGAGTATACTTCTGGATACTCCCTCTGAGTTTGACATAACTTCCAAATGGGAACTACAAGCATTGCATATGAATAGTTAGGCATACCAATTCATCGGACAAGCTTCTGGAAGGTTAATTCGGCAATGACGTCATGTAGAGGTCGGCAAGGTTGTTTGGATTGGCTTGCATGACTTCAATCTCCTGATGCTTTGCTGATGTAGATGTACACAATATGTCTTGGCGTTGACTTCGTTGATTTATCATGTATTGGTCGGGTGGATACATGTGGCATAGTCTTCATGGATTGTCGTTGGGACTCAACGATGGATGAAAAACATAGCAAGTACTTCGAATATGCTCAACAAGAACTCCTAACCATGTCTTACTTGTGGCATAGTGAAGTAAGGTGAGTCTTGGAACTTTTCGAAGGCTTTGCAATATCCCTAACGGTAAAGACATAACCATTTGGGGATTTTGCCTTGTGCGGGTTTGATAAGTAACCTGCGTCAGCATAACAAACAAGGCAAGCATCATTTCGAGGATCAAGGGGGTTGGATCCGCTCGAGATGCGTTGGGGTTTGCCCTCGTAGTACCTTCAGGGTTAATACAATTAAGAGGATGCGTGTAGGCGCGGTGCTACACCTTTACTAAGATCAACAGCAAAGGAGATGTTTTGTCTAAATTCAATTAGCTAAGTACAACGAAGTGCACAATTGAACTTAGATATGGAATTTTGGATTCCACAACCTCTTCAAGGGTCTTATTTGCATATAACGTATGGACGATCAAAGGTATACTCAAAGGTGACACCTTCGGGGTGTAGTTCGACTGGTAGACCAAGGTACCGTCAGAACAATGCTTCAACTTCAGGTTAAGGCATAAACGATTTTTCCCATAATCCTTCATCTCAAATTCCATCTTCAGGTGCGAGGCAGTTTTTTCAAGCTCTTCCAGAGTCTTAGTGAGATTCGTGTTACCGACATAAACTGTAACTCTAGCAATTCGAAATAAGACTTCATAGTTTAACATGCAAGGGCATAATTCATCCCTGACTGATCAAATAATCACTTAGATGGGTATACCACTTCAGTCGGATTGTAAGTTAACGCCTCAAACAAGTTAAGAGGGTGTTCCGTGGTTTTGGAAATATTTGAACCAGTCCATATAATTTTTCAGGAACTTACATGTCAATCTTCGTATCTATATCCCCATGGAGAAACACTAACCACATTTCATAATGCTGTTATCATTCAAAACCTTGCGCCGTAAGGCATGCATCATATCGCATTATTTCATTCATCTCATAACGCTTCCTTTCCCACTTGTAACACAATAGGGTTACCTTGGGCAGTGTAGGAATGACAGGTCCAATACACACTTTGGTAAGGAATTTGACCTGGATTCTAACTTTAGTTGTCCAATCAGTTCTACGTTGTCACTTAATCAACGGAACACAGTTTGATATCGTCGCTTTTCATTTATGTCAGTAGCTACCATATAAGTGAAAACATTATCGATGGTAATCTCATTTCAATTCCATTTAGCTCAACCAAACTAGTATACTGGACCAAGAACTTCAAGTCTCGGGAGTAATCCGGATTAATCTCATGAATTGGAAATGATTTGAGATAGCGATCGAGTTTAGATTCATTGTTATGCCATGTCTTTCTCTTCCAGGGAAGTGAATCCTACGAACCGAATGATCTATCGTGCTCCAAGCCAAGATAGATTGATTGGCTATCTGACGTTGTACCGGACCGTCCAACAGGGGTATCCAAACCGTCCAATAAAGGAGGCACATCCTCCAAGGATGTTGACTCGACGTCCATTAAGCACGTCTATCCTTGCAGGCATGTTTGCAGCTGGTATAGGATCTCGTCACTTTAGCTAGATCAGAGGAATGTGTCTGGAGCAACATTCTAAATGCAAGAATATATCGCACTTGCTTATCACACTTGTGCAGTATGGGGATTGAGATGAGACATAGTGGGCAACTTCCATGCAACTTCACGCAGTTCTACAAGAAGGTTGACGTTCTTATCTCTCCCTAACGGCGAGAAGATTGTCTCATTAAAGTGACAACCCGTAATGAGCGGTAAAGAGATCGCATGCAAGGGCTGGAAGAGAGCTAATGTGAAGGAGAATCATGATCGACAAAAGATACACATCCTTCTTTGAGGACCCATAATGGTACGTTGCAGCGGCGCAACTTAGCACATGGAATGCACACCCAAATGCTAAATACGAAAATCATCATGTTCGTACCCAGTAACCAACTGTAACGTCATATAGGTTGGGTGGAAATGGGCCTGAAAAAGGACCAACATAGTTGCGTACAAGATTGCATAGCCCTAGGCAAAAACCGAAAACTTTGTACTTTCACCAAAATCTGGGCGATCATTTAAATTGTGCTTTATGATTGCTAGACAAAGCTATTTGAGGTGAACATGGGAATTCGATGTTCATTTATAAACCCAAAATACATGCAATACTTTATTGAAAACCGTCGATATAAACTCTCTGTCATTATCCAGTCTCCCGGACCTTATAGGATAAGTAGGGTGGTAACCTTTAATCAGCCAGGAGGTTTAGCAGCAATGTGTGTAGACAACCATGTGACCTGTTTGTTGATTCATCAACTGAAACCATAAGTATTTATATGGTCTGCATTTTGGTTGGATTAGTCCACATATATTCCTTTGAATCCATTGTGAAAAATAGTGATTTTGTATCTTTGTGAGGAATGATATAGAAAATCAATTTCCTTAATGAGCAGGTTTGGCAAAGTGTTCTTATAGGTACAAGATCCTTACTTCGGGTAAGGAGATGCGTTGTAGCATCATTGTTCGACCTAAGTGTCCCACAAGGTCGTGCCAAAGCAAGTAAACTACTCAATCACCAGTCCCCAGGCCAACCACATGTGGTGTATTCCTAGTTGGGAGACAACTCATTGGCCCCAAATCAAAGCTTTAGGCTTATTTTTAGTGTGGTGCAAAGATATTTCACTCTATTTTCTTCAATGGTTTCATTTATGATCATTGTCATCTCGAATATCCTTAAAAACTCAACGACAGGGAGAATTGAATGTCCCTTAAATGGTGATGCAGTACCATTCATAGAACGAGGAGCGTGCCAATGCTCTTAATCAGGTTGGATAGACCTGAAGTCGTTGTTAGAGATGTGATTTAGGTGTAAAGTTAGTGTGCGTAGTACGCATTCATCCAGACAACTAATTTTCCCATATTCCTACCTAATCATGTGTTTAATTGAATTGGTCACATGTATTAAGAAACATGATTCAATTAACTCATATTCGAGGACAATATCAATAAGATTATCCATAAGTAAAACAAACACCAAATGTGAATCCAAGAACATAGGAAAATATTCACAAAGTAAATCAAAGTTAATAGGGGGATTCGGCCAACAATGCCATTCATGTCAAAATTCTGCTCTTCCAATGGTGTTTGGTGGAGCAAAATTAAGCTCACATATTGACTACGAGAATGGTACTCCTCAACAATATTGGTAGGGGAACGAACAAGTGCATAACCAATGATCTATTCCATCGAGATGGAAGTAGATTCTGCTGGGTTAAGGTGCGAAAATATTTTCCCTTATTCTTGAAGTTCTAGGTCTTAGGTGCCAAGGATCACGCTTCAGGCATGATGCCACACCTTGGCAGGCCCTGATTCTACCATATGTTTTAAAAACAAACTCGAAATTGGATTGTGAGAGAATATATCCTTGCCGAAGCAGTGCATCACCATTCGGTAGGCTTTGATCAAACTGGGTCGAGCCATTCGGTAGACTCCCGTAGAACTTAGTCCATACCTTTCTCTCACGTTTGTGGTAGTAATCAGATCCGAGAATTTGGTAAACTTCCGCATTATACACTGCTGCTTCAAGAGCGAGTTAGAAATATGGAAGGACGAGAAAAGTATTCTCTAGTCAAAATTCGATTGGATTTATAAACTTCAAAATTGTACTCATTCATGGACGTAATCATAGTGTGCTTCAGGCAATGTCTTTCATGATTAGACAATTCGTATGAGAAAGCCAAAGAGCCATGGAATCCTCGTTCAGGAGGTACTTCTGTTTGTAATGCTTTGGGCATAAGTCTTCAAATCAAGATCATGGTGGACGCTTATTCAGCTCTTCCTTGCCATTGTTGGCTTCAATGGTGTCTCAGTTTCTTGATAGTCAAGTGGAGATTCACATCTTGTACCCCACATAAAGTGGTTTCTATTAGAAACGTCCAAATAAGAGAAATCGAACTTGTGACGGTTCGACAATCCACTGAATTGGAGGGAACAAGATTGCGATTAGTGCTATAGGAATGAATCATCCATAAGCATCAAAGTTAGAACATTCGAGTTCTGAGACATGATTTTCATGGAAAACATCGGGTTTTCATAGGTGCATTGTTTTATGAAAACTTCAGGTTTCGAAGGCACTAAATTTGAAACTACAGGTTCAATTTAGTTTATGAACGTTTAGTTCATAAAAGAGAGGTTTCTGCAAGAACACAGAATGCAATATGCTTATAAAAGTGTAGTGGATTTGAGGTTCTTCGGGAACTCAAGTGTGAGAGCTTCGTTACTACGAAAGTATGTCAATGGTTTAAAGTATGAAAATAAATTATTGAATCGTTAATGCCCAAAAGTGATGTTCAGGTCAATAATTTTGGATTCATTATCAGATTAATGGACTGCATGTCACTTTTAATTAATTCAATAAATAGGGCCATACAAGGTCGATTGTAGAAGCTAAATAATATCAAAATAATATTATTGGGTCGAAAATATGGCCCCAAAAATAATTGGGCTTGGTTGGGTGCCTTGAGTAAAAGGCTAGGCCCTAAATGGCCTCGGGAGTGAGCTACAGGCCACAGGGGTGTGGGAGAAACCCCAGTCGCAGCTGGGTTTCAATTTTAGGCCGAAGCAGGGCACGGGTTCAACCTTAGCATGTTTGCTGGCCTGTGGGTTCGCATGGGAAGCCCAGCAGCAAAGGGCTGGCTGTATGTGATGCGGGTCGAGGCAAAAAAAACCCTGGCAACTGGGCTAGTGGGATAAAGGTTGTGGGCCGGGGCAGCAAGCACAAAAGGCTAGCTGGCAGTCGGGCCATGACAGCGTGGTGGGCTCGAGGCTGCAGGCCTTGTCAAGATGGACCCTAGGCCGAGGCCTGGTTGCTGTGAGGGTTAGTTGGGCTTCAGGCTAGCAACCTTGCCAACTGTAGTGCACAATGGTGGTGCAATGGGTGTGCCGCACCATGTCTAATTTCCTTCTTTTTTTTCTTTCAAAATCCCCTAGGGTTTCGGAAAACCTAAATATGGTTCTAATTTATTTTATATACCTTGACTCATAAATTTCACATAGCAAATAAAATTGCGTAATGCATGAAGCAAATGTATATATTGAGAAATATATGAACATATACAATATATATATCGGAAGGAAAATTTAAATATAGGGGTGTTCATGCACCATTGGGAATGTTTACATGCTTCAAGGTCGTTTCAAATATCTTACTTTATTTTAAGCGTACCTGATTTGCAGAAAACAATAAAAGCCTTTGAATTTGTAGGAGATTCTTCTAGGAAAGCCAGAATTGCATCTCCAATATGTTGTATCACGTTCAACACAGAAAAAATAAATTGAATCAATACCATGTAAATCAATTCAATAAAATAATAAATTAATCATAAAAGAGTGATTAAAATGTAATACTCCTCTGATTGAAGAATAAATTCTCCTTAGCGCAGCGTCAAGAGCGTGCTGATAACATGTTGTAGACATAATTTACTGAACGATTATGGAGGCCATATAGAGAGAGAGGGTGGCATAGAGAGAGAGAGAAGAAAGAGAGATGTGTAATTGTGGGTGTGCTCTATTCCACCCCATTGTACCTAGACCTGGCATTTTGGACCCGACCCGTTAACCCAACCCGACCCGACCCGTTAATATTAGTATTTGGGTGGATGCTTAACGGGTCGGGTCGCTAACGGGTGAACCCGTTAACAACCCGTTAAATAACTGGTCACTTTGGGTCAACCCGTTAGACCCGTTAGTTGAGGATATTTTAGTAATTTCAGTAAAGTTTTAACAACAAAAAATAAACTCTATGCAAAAAAAATAATAATAATAATAATTGTTAACGGGTCGGGTTCGGGTTGAACCCGACCCAAACCCAATAAACCCGACCCGTTTACATGTCTAATTGTACCTTTATTTATAGTAGTAGGATAGGTAAAAACGTTTCCCTTTAGGATTACAACATTTTAATAGGCAATCAACTCCTAATAGGAATATAAGAGATATTTCTAGATACACTAGGATTTACACAATCACATTTCTAATCTAATAGGACTGCACCAAATTTGAATATATTGTAAGAAGAATAATGGTATTTTTGTTTGTTTGGGCCTAAATCCAACTAAATCAATTAAGAAAAACGAGAAAAGATTTTTTTTTTTTTTTTTTTTTTTTTTTAAAAAAGAAAGGATAGTTTTATCTAGTTTCTTCTATGTGATGGAGTGGAAATAGGACTTCAAGTTGCCGCTCAAAGAACTCTAGCTAAACCATGCAACAAAATAAGCAAAACTAAAGTCTAATTATCAAAATTTTCATCGTTCCCAGTGCTATTATCTACCCAAAACATTTTAGAATTTAAGATATTGCTATAAATAATAAATTTTAATGATCTTATTTGTATAGTAGTGTATACTAAACAGTATATCATTATTACACACTATCGGGATATACTTTTTTTAATTGAACACTATATCATGATTAGTAATTACTACAGAACACTGTATTAAAAAGATTTGATATGGTAGTCAACTCTAAGCCTAAACCATATCATGATAGTGCAAAGTTTTTTACACTATCAAACCAACTTACTATAAGAAAAAGCTCCAAACAGTTTGAGCACGGTATCGGGCTCAATTTTTTAAACTCGCTCGAGCTTGCCTCGTGTAAGAACCAAACATAGCTGAGATCGGAAAATATTAAACAAGCCAAATTTGAGCACAACGATATTCCAATTCGGTTCGGTTCGGCTCGTTTACAGCCCTAGTAACACTTATTACATACAAGACAATGTAATTCTCATAATTAAGTTTAAGTAAGAATTTTACACTAATTACATAACAAAAAATTCAAGGTTAGCTTACATTGAAAAATATAATATCAAGTTTGATGTTTCTCTCGTATATAGAGATAAATCTTTAAGCTAGTCCACCTTGTGAAAAAAGATCTATTCTGCCCTTTGCGTTTTTTGATTGTTTGTTTAGACAAGTTTATGTTGTGGCCTATATTTAACTGACAAGGAAAGGGGGTTGGCGGCACAGAGAAAATATAGAGAGAGATGTGTTTGTAGGGTTGTATAGAGGATGTGTTATTCCCCCTAAGCAATGCCTTTATTTATAGTAATAAGGGAGGGAAGAAATCCTTCTCCTCCAAGGAATACAAGTCCTAATAAGGAAGAATAACTAGAAATCCTTCTCCTCCAAGGATTTACACAATCACACTTAAATAAGAAGTTTTTAACACTCCCCCTTTAGTGTGTAAATACTCAAGTAGATTCAGCATCATGTAGAGTTGAGGAAGTCGACTCGTCAGCACTGATTTTGGGAACACGCTAGTCTCAAATAAGGTAGGAACTTGCATAAGGAAGTAAGTCTCACAAAAAACCCTATGGCTATGGTAAAAACTAGTAAGGACAAAATCCATAGTCTAAGGGACGTCATCAGGGATATGATCAACCTAAGGTGGGTGCCTTGTCAAAACCTCGTTAGGTAGCAAAAACCCAGTGCGAAAAATGCTCCTAATCGTAAGGAAAAGTGTACATTAAGATCAAGCAAGTATACTTCAGGATACTCCCCCTAAGTTTGACACAATTCCAAAGAGAACTAACAATGTTACAACACAAAAAGTTTACGGATACCAATTCCTTGAACAAGCTTCTGAAATGTCGCCTTCTGTAGTGATTTAGTGAAGAGGTCAGCCAGATTGTCTTGTGAACGGATTTGCGTGACTTCAATCTTCTGATGCTCATGTTGTTAATGTGAGAAGAAGAACTTCAGCGCAATGTGTTTGGTGTTGTCTTCTTCGATGTAACCCTTCGTGAGTTGTTTGATGCATGTTGCGTTGTCTTCATAGATCGTCGTTGGGATGTCAACAATAGAGTAAAGATTGCAAGAGCTTCGAATATAGCCCACAACCACTCTCAACCAAAAGAATTCCTGAGTTGCTTCGCGTAAGGTGAGAATTTCGGCATGGTTAGACGAAGTGGCAACTAAGGTTTGTTTAGTTAACCTCCAAGAGATTGTGGTGCCTCTAAGGGTAAAGACATAACCTGTTTGAGAACGCACCTTGTGTGGATCAGATAAGTATCCTGCGTCGGCATAACCAACAAGGCGAGAATCGACTCGAGATAAGGAGGTGCGGCATCAATCGAGGATCCGTAGGGATAAAATAAGCCCAGATCCATTGTACCCTTAAGGTAGTGGAAGGTGTCTTTAACACCAGTCCAGTGTCTGCATGAAGGTGTCTTTAACACCAGTCCAGTGTCTGCGTGTTGGTGCATTACTGTATCTTGCCAAAAGATTAACAGCGAAGGAGATGTTGGTCTAGTGCATTGAGCTAAGTACAATAAAGCGCCTATCGCACTTAGATAAAAAAACTTTAGGCTCCAAAATCTCTTCATCATCCTCATTCGGATGGAAGGGATCTCGTTTTCCATCTAGAGATCGAACAACCATATGAGTACTTGAAGGCTTCACTTTACCCTCGTTAAAGCGGCGCAACACCTTCTGTGTGTAGTTCGATTGATGTACTAAGATTCTATCCAAACGGTGCTCTATCTCAAGGCCGAGATAATATCGAGTCTTTCCTAAATCTTTCATCTCAAATTCCGACTTTAGGTGCGCGGCAGTTCTCTGGAGTTCTCTAGGAGTTCCAATGAGATTCATGTCATCGACATATACTACAACAATTGCAAAATAGGAATGTGACTTCTTAATGAACACATAAGGGCATAGTCCGTCGTTCATATATCCCTGACTAGTCAAATACTCACTCAGACGGTTATACCACATTCTTCTAGATTGCTTCAAACCGTAGAGTGAACACCTTAGCCAAATTGAAAGCATGTTCCAAGGTTTGGAAATATTTGATCCAGTTAATGTAAGTCCTTCGGGAACTTTCATATAGATTTTTTGTATGAAGATCACTATAGAGATACATAGTTACTACGTCCATCAATTGCATACCTAGTGTTTCGGAAACTACCAAACTGATAAGGTAGCGAAAAGTAATCACATCCATAATGGGTGAATAAGTTTCGTCATAGTCAATCCCTGAGTGTTGTGAGAAGCCCTGCGCAATAAGATGAACTTTGTAATGCACAATTTTTTTCTTCTCATTACTCTTCCAAACAAAACCCCACTTGTGGCCAACGGGCTTCACAAGTGGTCTACCACACTTATGTGTAGCGGCAAATGATTGGCTAGCCGCTATTGTACGTGGATCAGCCAAGATGGCATCATCTAAGAGGGAAGTCTATCGTACATTTGGTACATCCATCTTTGCATGCACATTCGCAGCTGGAATATGTGATCTTGTCACTCATGCTAAATCAGTGAAAGCATCTGGCATGCTTTAAGCTACGCTGTAATGATCTAATATGCATTGCACTTCAATTTCAAACTGAGCGGTGCGGGGATCTAAATGAGACAAAGTGGGAGTCGTCCACGATAATTTGCGTCATTATTCAGGAACGGTGACGTTCTTATCTCCCCCTACCAACGGGAAGATTGTCTCATAGTAGTGACAAACCGTGAAACGAGCGGTAAACATATCGCCTGTCAAAGGTTCTAAGTAATGAATGATCGAAGGAGAATCATATCTGACATAGATTCCCATCCTTTGCTAAGGCCTCATTTTTATACGTAAGGGCGGTGAAATCGGCACATACAACGCACAACCAAAAACGTGCATATGCGATATGTCAGGTTCGTATCCGGTAACCAACTAAAGGGCGTTATATGGTTGGGTCGCAACAGGCCTCAGGCAGACCAACATGGTTGCGTGCAATATTGCATGGCCCCAAGCAGCGATCGGGAGTTTGGTATGTATGATCAACGATCGAGTAATCATTTGTAAGCGCTTAATGAATGCATTTGCCAGGTCGTTATGGGTATGAACATGGGGTACTGGATGTTCAACTTCAAACCCAACCGACATGCAATAGTCATAAAAAAAATTAGATGTGAATTCTCCAGCATTATCCAATCGAATAGATTTGATCAGATAATCATGATGGTGAGCCCTAAGCCAACAGTTTGGAGAATGCAGAGTTCCTTGTGGAAGTGTCAACCAAAATCATAAAATATCTAAATGGTCCGCATAGAGGGTGAATCGGTCCACAAATGTCCCCCTAAATCCTTTGTAGAAAAATAGGAAGATTCAAGCAAATCTTGTCATAAGAAAGCTTAATAATAAGCTTTCTCATTAAGCAGGTTTGACATGCGATTCCTTGAATCAAACCTAAACTTCGAGTTAGTGGATGCTCGTGTGATGATTTGAGGATACGATGCATCACTATTCGTCTAGGGTGTCTCAAACGATCATGTCAAAGTGTAATTTTGTATGCGGTCCTAGAGGTAGGGCCTGCCAAATAGTGGCTTTCAATAGGGCATATGGTCGTAGTATATAGACTACTCGGGATATGCTCAATCTTCTCTAGAATACACTTCTAGCCATATTCGTAGGGAGTTATGCACAGAAATTATACTCCGTTTTGTACATAGGTTTCAGCGTGAAATTAATGTCCTTGAAACTCAACAACGTTCTTCCAGAACGTGGAGAATAGAGTGCCTCATCAATGGTCAAGATTGTACCATTGGACAACATTATACGTGTCTTACCATATCCTTCGATCAGGTTGGATGGTCTTGAGAGGGTTGCCAGAGGTGGATTCTTAGGTATGAAGTTAGTGAAATAGATGGGTTCATGCAAAACGGTGTGCATGGTTGCACTATCTGCCAGACAACTTTCCCACTAGTCATACCTAGAAATAAAAATTAATTTGAATCGGTCACATGCATAAAAGTTCTAAAAACAAATATCAATTCAAAATAATTTAAGTATTCAAGGATGGCAATGAATTAAAACTTTATATCAAAAAAAAAATCACCAATAAATAATCCAAACATAAAGGAAAATTGTGCAAAATTAAACCAAAAAACAAGGAGGGGTTTAGCCACATAGGGGGATTTGGCCCCATTGTTCTAATTTCAACTAAAAAAATAGTTTATGTCTAAGATTATAATCTTCCATACGGGTGGTATCCTCCTGAAAGTCAGAAACCTCCATCTTGATACTCTCTGGTTCATCCACTTGCACAAAGTTTGATTCAAACTTCTTATGACGAGAATGATATTCAACTACAACCTTTTGGGGAGCACGGCAAACACGAGACCAATGGTCCTTGGAACCACAGCGATAGTACATGTCTGCATCCATGGTTTCAGGCGCTTTGCCCTTATTCTTGAAGTTCGGGCCTTGGGAGTGAGGTTTGGGTACTTTTGGGCTCAGTTTCCTCCCTTATGTGGGCCTTGCTCTGTTGACCTTGATGGGGTGATTTCTGGTCGTCCCTATCATGCCTATGTTGGCGTTTTGGGCATTGGTTTGTGCTATAATGTGCTTCAGGAACATCAGTCGCCCCAGTTGGTCTAGCTTGATGATTCTTCATCAACAGCTAATTCTGCTTTTCAGCGAGAAGTAAAACAGAGATCAAATCCGAAAACTTAGTGAACTTCTGAGCCCTATATTGTTGTTGCATGACAATATTGGTAGCAGAGAAGATCGAATAGGTCTTCTCCAGGAAATCATCTTCAGTCAAGTTCTCGTTACAGAACTTGAGAAGTGATCGGATTCGACAAACTTCATAATTATATTCATTCACAGACTTAAAGTCTTGGAAGCGCATATGATGCAAGTCATGTCTTGCTTCAAGCAAGAAGACGTCATTTTGGTGATCAAAACGATCAGCCAAAGCGACTCAAAGTGCTCGTAGATCTTCCTCAGCAAGGTACTCAGATGAATATGTCATGAATATGTCTTCGGATGAAGATCATGGCAATGGCTTTCTCAACTTTGCTAACTGGATTGTCCGTCTCATCTTCAATGGCGGGACGTAAATTCTTTGCAATGAGGTGGAGCTTCACATCTTGGACCCACTTAAGGTAGTTCCTTCTAAAGGCCTCTAAAGCGATGAAGTCGACTTTGTTCAAATTCGACATGTCTCTATCACAAAATAAATGGACAAGATGTGGTTAGTGTGATGGAGAAAAAAAATCAATCCATTCACGTAGGAGTAGAACATTCAGGTTCTAATAGACATGTATTGGTTTAAATTTACATGAAAAAACTTCAAGTTTTTCATGGGTGATGTTTTTAAGGAAAACTTTAGGTTTTCAAACAAGGCATGTTTCTAGAAACTTCATGTTTCAAAATTATTATGAACTTCAGGTTCATATGTTCCAGCAGACAGACACAAATATATATACATAAATATGCAACAAGATAATATGCAAATAGAAATTAAGGTCTAGAATTATAATTGAACTAATTATTTGGACTTCGGGCCAAAAATTAAAGTGTGGATGAAAAATTATAAACCCCATAAGGCCCAGAAAAAATAAGCATTCAAGCATGGGGCCCAAAATAATAGGCTCAAGCCCACATGTGGGCTGAGTAATTTGAAACGTGCAGCCCAGGCCCAAAAATTAGGCTGGGTTGGGCTCAACTAGGCTGCAGGCCCAAACACGAAGGCACGGATCCGCTGCGAAGTTTTCCCAGAGGGCACTATCGAGTGTGTCGCAGGCCAAGTGCACCAAATCACCAACTACGGGCTAGGATCTGGTGTGGTTAGGTGCAAGGAACTCAGAGAGCTCTTCGGGGGCTTGGTTCTGTTGCGGTGGGGACACAGGGACACCAAAGCCCAATTGGGTTGGTGTCACGAGTGGGTTTAGGGTGAACAGCAATGGGGCTTGCTTCACAGGCCCATAAAATTTTTTTAATTTTTTTAATTATGTTGATAAGCCGAGAAGGGTCCAGGCCCAAAGGATCGTGGGTCAGACCAAACACAGATCCCAACCGTGCTGGGTGTGCACATTAGAGAAGATGCCCGGGGCCGTCGCTTATGGTGGCCGTGTCTGGGTTGGTAGGACTGGGGGTGAGTCACTGTGGTCGTTGACGACCACGGTGGTGAACGAAGATGGTTTAATCTCAACGTTTCGACAACCAAATCCTAGAAAAATTCAAATCGGATTTTCAAAAAAAAAAATTTGATGAGATTCAAGTGAATCTTGGTCCAATTTTCGTCGGTGACAATGACCAAAAGCTCAGGGCGGTGGCTGCAGACCATGCCCATGATGGTCGTGGACAAGGACGCCATTAATGGTGTCGGGGTTTTTCTAGGTTGCAAAGCCTGGAGCTTCTAGCTTCGTGGCTTGGTTTTTCTCAGCTCGACGCGGGGAGCCCAGCGACTTGGCTTCCTGCCGTCGCCCTCAGGGTTCCCCACGAAACCCTAATTTTTTTTTTATTCAATTACAAAATAACAATTATGGATATAATGCATACACAATTTATGTAGAATCTAAAATTCTAAAAACGTAAAGTTGGGTCATGCATTATGGTGAATGATCATGCTATCAGGGCTGCAAAAATATCGAGATAAAAATCGTTGTTTTGAAAGAACCTGATTTCATGATGATATTGATGAACTGGCTTAATGCAAAAAACTTCCACATCAGATTCCTAAGCGCAGCTGTAGGAGTGTGCTGATAACATGTTGTGGCCTATATTTAACTGATATGGAGATGGGGCCGACGACATAGAGAAAATATAGAGAGAGATGTGTTTGTAGAGTTGTGTAGAGGATGTGTTATTCTCCTTACGCAATGCCTTTATTTATAGTAATAAGGGAGGGAAGAAATCCTTCTTCTCCAAGGAATACAAGTCCTAATAGGGAAGAATAACTAGAATTAAATCTAATCTAGGATTTGCACAATCACACTTAAATAAGAAGTTTATAATAGTTTAGCAATTATTGTACAATTTAGTTTCCACCTGACAAGCATTCATCTTTTCTCAACTCTTGTGTTTTGTTTTCAGTAATCAGGCTGTTAGGACAATGCTAATTAAGTTGTTAGCCATCGAATGTTAAGTTTTTTGCACTTTTCTGTTGACTTAAATATTTCTGATAATATTCTTATACATGTCTTTTTTCCCACAGGTCTGCGAGCTCATATGTAGCATCAAGTGGCTCTTTACTACCGTGGTGAAAATGAGTTGAGCCCTTACATGACGGCGTAAGTTCGAACCCCGTCAATAACTAATCTAACAAAATCTATCGTTTGACAAAAAAAAACAAAAATTATGACTGATAACAATATTGTTGCTGTTATTTGCTTCTATTTATTACTTTTTATTTGCATCTTCGTTATACGTGTGTGGGTGTAAAGGGTAAGTATTGAATTAAGTAAGATTATGAAGTTTGAATTAGTCTAGATATGCCACTGCCTTTGGGATATGGTTTGTAGATTTTTCTCTAACTTTGTGGGACATTTGCTACTACAGACAACGCCAGCTTATTACGCGTGCTGGGGCGTGAAATAGGGTTTAGGAGGAGGGATATATAGTGCGTGGGCGTGATTAGAAACCCCTCCTGAATTCTAGTTAGCAGCTCCTTAAGGGAAGATGCTCTAAACGCCATATGATACTCCTTCGGATACTCTGATACCAAGATAGAAAGTTAAGGGGTATGATTTTGCTCGATGAATTTACAAAGGAAGAGTTTTAACCACAATATAGAACTCTTTTAAACAACCTGATAATTACTAGATAATTACGTAAAATAGATTCACAAAATCAAAACTCGATTCTTTACAGGATGGGGATCGGCTTTGGAACAAGTCTCACAGTGCTGTGCTTCCAGCTGCAACAGCTTTGAAGCTGAAGGTTTTGAATTTAAATTTGGCGGGAGATTATGTTTATCACCATCTATCATCCACCCATGATACGATATGGCTAAAGCTCCTACCAATCACAAGCGAGCATTATGGATTTTTTTTTCTTTTTCTCTCTTTCCTCTTAGTTTCTACCAATCACAAGAGGAGGCAACGCCACTAAAATTGTGCATTAAAACACCAGAATTATCTGCCCTTCACCATTGCTGAAAGGAGTGATTTTCACAATTTTCTTTTCTTACTTTCCTCCTTTTTGTTCCTTAGTCTTTTACATAAATAAGGATGAATCAAGGAGAAAAAAAAAAACAATGGAGTGAAAAAGGAGAAAAATAAAGCGTGTAAATGACTACATTGTTGCAAACTAAAGCTTTTGAGTTCCCTCTAAAAAACTCAAATTATTTTCCAGCATTCTAATGTTTGACATGAATAACCAAAACATGTAAAGCAAAGTGTTCTGTGAGAGAAATTTGTATGCGTAACACGACGCAACATTACAAAGATTGCATAGCCTAATTATTGTGGTGTGCAACATATAGTTTGTGGCCATCTGATTTTAAGTTACTGAGAGCCTTTGGAAATCACTTTTAACCCAACGTACAACAAGACTGCGCGCATACTGTTGTTGTATTATATGATTTGATGCATGGACCATGTATTTGATTGGACATGTCAAGCCATAAATTTCTGTTAGCAGTAGAGTTCATATGAGCTACCAAGTAATTATTCCTGAGAGTTCTACATTAGTGAGGGGCAAGGTTTGCTATGTGCTTATATGATCTTGGGCTACTCCCTATATTGCCAATTGGTTTTATGGTGGAACCTCAATTTCATCATGGTATCAGAGCAAGGTTGTCCACGTGTGAAGCCCAACGGCCACACGTGCTCCAAGTTATCCAGTTGTTGTCCACGTGTAGGCTTGAAAATCCACCACACGTGCGGGGCGTGTTTGAGAGTTGTCCCACATTGGTGAGGGACAAGGTTTGCTAAGTGCTTATATGATCTTGGACTACTCTCTATATTGCCAATTGGTTTTATGGTAGAACCTCAATTTCATCAAATATATCGATACTAGCCAAGTAATATACACCAATAGAAGTAACAGTTTTCCCCTGTCTGTCTATTTCTGTATTCACTCCATCCAGTTCTCTGAGTTCTCATTTTTTTCACCTTTACTTGGACCATTTGACTGAAAACTAATATGATTTTGGATTGGTAAGTTGCCCTAGTGGACATGTATTTTCTGTCATGTCCATGTGCATCTGCAACCTCTTTTATGAGTCAACTGTCAAGATCGATTAATTGGTGCCACAAGTGAGAAATTCTCATGTCCGGCAGCCTATATTGAGCACCGCCCTCACAAGAATTCTTCCATATAAGGGCGGCCGGACACACGTATATATCTTTCCTCTCTAGATGGGGCTTCTAGTTTTTCCTGACCACAAAGTAGCAGTACCTCTTTCCAGCCTAGTGATGAGTGCGCTTCAAAACTATTTTTGACGTAGGAGTTGTGTAATACAAATTAAGACCCATTTAGATCTGTTGTTTACTTCTTTTCAAATACAAAAAGTAATTTGGTAACATGGTTCAATGAAAAATGGGGTGTCTTATGTTGGTGTAAAATTGATAATTCCTAACAAACTGTCTGAGTTTATAATGTTTTAGACTAACTCATGTTTTCGGGTGTAATTATTTAATTCTAAGTTTGCCTATCGTGCGCTCAATCACAAAAATAATAAGCATTTCAAAGACATCCCCACTCACGTAAATTTGTCATGCATAATGCACTCATATAGTACAGTTTTTGGTTGGTTCAAATACAATTAGTTTGGGCTGCATGGTTTTACGTTTACGAACTGGCTGACTAGGTTAAGTTTGGACTTAACTATTGTTTTTGGACTTAGTGAAAGATTAATGGATCAGTCCAATTCCGTTATTTTACTGTTGTTGTACGAGATGTATCGAGAGCAAAAAATTCTGATAAGCAGCCCGTGAGCATAGGGAGGAAATTTCCACAGTATTTGGAGAGAAGAAATCCAGTTTTATAGCCGTGTGCTCTTAGAGAGAGATTTAGTTTTTAATCACTGAAATCAATCAAAAAAATGGTCCATGTGCTTTTCTCGGTTGGTCTACGGGCTGGTTTGGTATTGTTGTGTTTTGAAAAAAAACTGTTTCTGCTGTGCTATGAGAATAAGCTCATTTTTGTTGCTTCACGTTTTCAGCTTTTTTCACCCAAAACTGTGAAAATAAGCTGTTTTTAAGTGTTTACCAAACACTTTTTTGAGCTCATCTTCTTTTTATACCCACTTTTTATAAACTGTGAAAATAAACTACTAGAGTCGATATTAGATCATTCATTATATACATTTTGCATGATTGCCTTAATTAGTATTCTGCAAATTCGAGATGAAGGTGATGGCCAAGTTAATGTCTTGCCTCTTCAACTCAAAGGCTGAAGAGAGGTAGAGTGGCAATGAGTGGAAATAAAACTACCTACTAGTATGTGTGTCTAGTTTCTGAGTTTTGTAAGTCTTTGTACACTCATTTCTCTTAGTGTTTGTCCTGACTTGGAAGCACGAAGATTTTTCTAATGATAGATTTTGCCTCCACTAAATCCTACACCTTGTGTTCACATTTTTAGTTATGCTTGTTATTGTTGTGTAGAATATTTTCGTATGTGATGTGGATGTGAAACTTAATTTAAGAATTGAAATTGAAATTGAATTTTTAAGTTGCAACCCATTCACCCCATCTAAGTTAACTAGTATCCATCATAAAACCAAGGGCAGCTCTAAGATTTCAGGGATCGTGTGCGAAAATTAAACTGAGGCCCTTTTATGTACATGACCTTTTTTTTGGGTGTTTAAAACTTTTTTTTTCCCTCTATGGTACATGTATGAGTACAAAATATAATATGAAAGTCAACTTTGTAATATAATATCGTCTGCTGAACAATAAATATAGAACAACTTCAAGAAAAGTATATGTCAAAGAAATGAAATTTTTTAACCAAGAAATAAGAAATTATATAAAAAAAATCTAGTAGTTTCCAAAACATAAAATAACTTAGACCATCTCCAACCGAATGATCTAGAGAGCCAGTGGGTCGAAAATAACCAGAAAATCGTCTCCAACTAAGGGCTAGGCCAAACGGCTCGTGGGCCCCAGGGGACAAAAAAGGGCCAAATGGCCAACCGGCTAGCCATCTTCAGCCAGCTGGCTAGCCCTTTTTTTTTTTTTTTTCTATTTGCACAGTCCACTTTAAGGTTTAGGGCTTACGTTTTTTTTTAGGAAAACTAATGAAAAGTTCAAAAAAACTTCCCTTTTAACGAAACCCTTTTTAAAGGTATAGTGAATAGTGTCAGGTAAAGGTAAACATATGGTTTTTCGTTAAAAGTGAACAGTACCGAGAGTGTTTTGTTAAAACTCTCTCTTTTTTTTTGGTCCCAGCCCACATTTTGTTTTTTATACCGCAGCCCACTTTTTTTTTGGACGTTTTTTTTTTAATTTCTAATTTTTTTTTTCCTACACCATTTCTCACATATTTTTCAGCATTTCATACTATCTTACTGCATTTTATTTCAATTCTTTACATTCCATACTATAGCCCTTTGGCCTTCGGTTTCAGACGATTTTTTGTAACAGGACTAAAACTAGCCATTTGGCCCTTGGTTGGAGATGGTAAGAAATATGGTCCTGCACTGTTCATTAAAATATTAATTTCTTAAAAAGTCAGAGGATTAAAACGAGTCATCTAGCCAACCTTCAGTTGGAGATGGCCTTAAAAAAATTTTCAAATTTGTAGTTAATTAGTTATATGCATATATTAAAAAAATTGAATATATAGAACTGAAATATATATATAATTAAAAGTTGGGGGGGCCCTTGTAGATGGAGGGCTCTGTGCAGCTGCTCCGACACTCTTCCAAACCCTCCACCACTACCTAAAACTTTCATCTTATTTATTATTTTTACCAGATTAATGATCTTTACAGCTTCCAAATTACTATATACTAAAACTCAGCAGAAAAATACTGTTCATAGAGGGAGTACTGTTCATTAATTAATGTTATTTCATGTCTGCCCTGACCTCTTTCCACTTAATCACCTCAGTCGGTATCTTCTCCTTCTTACAACTCTCTCATCTTCTTTTTCTTCGTACAGCAGCTTCACTTGAAAAAATCATCTCTCTCAATACACTAGGCACGAAGGTGAGCTATTCTAGGTTTCGGTTTATATTCGATTATCCCCAATTTCAAAATTTTAGGTAATTGATGTTAACTACATTGTAGTGTTTGGGAATTGCAGAGAAAATCAAGAAGAAAGATGAAGAGAAGACAGATGAACACAGAGAGTTGAGAGAGAGAAAGATTTAGAAAGAGGAATATGCTACTGTATTAAATTGACTGAATGAAGATTACACACAGTTTTTCTAAGAGAAATCCTAACTACTTTAACCAAATACTAACAACCTTACTAACTGTACTGTATTACATTTGTACCCTTAATACTCCCCCTCAATCTCAACTGGGGTAACCCAGTTTGAGATTGGAAAAACATCTACAATCACTGAACATAATGTTGAACCATCTGCAATCTTGCAATCTCACAGCAAAGTCTCATGAGCAACTCTGTTGACACACCAAATTCCTTATTGAAAACCTTGGTCCCACTAGCCACAGCCACTTCCAAAGCAGCAACCCTCTGTGAAATTATCAACCTAGGCTATGACTTCAGCAATTGCATGATAATCTTTTGACATCACATTGCTTTTGCCTCCAACCTGTCCATCATTGTTTAGCATCTCTTTGCTATTGACTCCAACTTCTCCAGCATTGATTAGAAACACTAAACTGCGCAATTTCATAGTGGTTCTTTCCAAAGAATTTCAGCCCCACAAACTGATGTCTACACCTCTGTAGCTACTGCAAACCAAATAGAAGAGCAGCCTCTTATAAAATTGTAACACATCCTCATGCCGGTTATAACAATTTCTTACGGAATTACCCTTTGTGGGATTTACCGTCAACAACTTCTTTTAACAATGGCTTCGTGCCCACAATCAAAACTAATTACTAATGGCTTCGTGCCAACAAATTTCAACTTCTAATGGCTTCCTGCCAACAATCTTCAAGTACTAACTTTCTGCCAATACTAAACTACACTACACTAATGTCCACGGGATCGCCCTTTGTGGATTTACCAATTCACAACACTACCTATTCATAACATGGAATTACCCTTCGTGGGATTTACCATTAACAACTTCTTCTACCCTTCGTGGGATTTACCTAATCACATCACGGAATTACCCTTCGTGGGATTTACCGTTAGCAACTTCTTCAACCTTCATTGTATAACCGGACTTACTGTAAATTCATGCTAACAATTGAGTTGGTTAGACTCGACATTATAGGCTGTGACAAGAAAACATACTGCACAAACTCCTCAATTAACTCCTGAACAATCTTCCATTCATCAGTCAACACAATATATGCTTCAGCAGCATCCACAGTCAGTTGTCGGGGGTCCAATTTTAGGATCCTTCAGTTTCCTATTCTTTGGCATCACCTTTGCAGGTCTTAATCTCCACCATTCAAGACAGAATTGCTGGAACAGTAAGGGAACACTATATTTTGCAATAAATCCAAAACCTGCAGAGAGTAAATTACCAAGTCTGTTCCTTCTTCATCGATTTCCAAAACATTATGAGCAATGGGAAAGAGAAAGTCATCAGCAAAACCGCCTTCTAAGAAGCGGAATGACAAGCTTGATACCATCTTCAACTGTCCCTTCTACAGCCATAGCACTAGTGTTGAATGCCGCATTGACATGAAGAACTTGATTGGGAAAACTTCTTGTAGAATATGCCAAGAAAGCTTCAGCACCACCATCACAGCTTTATCTGAACCAATAGACGTCTACAGCGAATGGATTGATGAAAGCGAAGTAAGTGCAGTCACAGCACCAAGCCAAATATCCCAAATATCACAAACACTGATATTGAAGCAATGACCAATCTTGAAGAGAAATATTAACCATGTTTGAGTTTTGCACCACCAGGCAGTAAGTCAAGTTTAGTGAAGGAATTGAAATAACCAAGGATTCAGATTTATCAAGGAGTGCCTTGCAGAGAATGAGAGACATGGAGTCTTCACTATCTAAAACCAGCCGTACATACCCAGATTGCTCTACCATGTCCACAAAGCTCCGTGCTATGTCTTAAAATGCTGAAGAGCAAGTTATGTTGCAGAAGAAGCAAGTCTCTTCTCAATTGGACCTTGCTGCAAGCACAACCCCAAAAAGCCTACACTGTCTTTCTAAGCATCTGACTGCAGAATACTTTGCTCTCAAGATTGTTTTCCATGTGATTGCTGATGCACTAAATTTTCTTAATTTGGATGAAAACAAATGATTGTCACATCCCATAAGTAATTGCAGTAAGAAATCATTCCAATTCTCCAAAGAATTCAGGGAAAGTGATTGGAAACATAACCTTCACAAAAATCTTGAGCTGTCATTTTGTCGAACATGTGGACTGCACAAATTTTGAAGATATCACCTGAGAAGATCCCATATCACAAGGCAGACACAACAGAGAATCAAGAAACTGACAACATCCTAAATCTGCAAGGTCTCTCCACACCAGAGAAGCGAACACGGAGCAGTGGCAAATATAGAACCCAAGAGAGCTGATCTCCGAACACCACTAAGAAGAAAGAAATAGACCAATAATCTTGCACTATCTTACACCAAGAAACCAACAAAATCACTCTTTGACATTTCGTCAAACAGATAATGTGCAAAAATGCACTTGCCAATTGAGGATGACATTTGACAAAGTTCTTGAAGTCGAATTTGATGCAGAGTCCATCATCATAAATTGGTGACCCATATGTGATAACGACATTGTTGGGTGATCGTAAATTGGACACTAGAGGGCATTTAGTGTTCGAAGTCAGGAAGTTGATGATTGGAAACGGGACAAGTAGCATCAGACACAGTTGAATCTCCTCCATAACAACATTCCAAAGAAAAACCAGCGCGAATGGCTTCCCTGACTACGATATGTGATCTGACATCTCAGTTCACAGCCCAGAAAAACCTTATCAGAATATATTGTTCACAACCCAGAAGTTACGGAACGATTGCGGAAGCACTAAGGAAATTATCGGGGAAAAAAAATGAAACTAATGAGAAGTAGAACCACCAGAATCCATGGCGTGAGCCTGGTGGCTCTGATACCATGTTAACTACATTGTAGTGTTTGGGAATTGCAGAGAAAATCAAGAAGAAAGATGAAGAGAAGACAGATGAACACAGAGAGTTGAGAGAGAGAAAGATTTAGAAAGAGGAATATGCTATTGTATTAAATTGACTGAATGAAGATTACACACAATTTTTATAAGAGAAATCCTAACTACTTTAACCAAATACTAACAACCTTACTAAGTGTACTGTATTACATTTGTACCCTTAATAATTGATTCATATCCATGTTGCATTTGTTTTCTTCGTGATGGTCATCTGAGGCTTCACGAAGTGGAATTGTTGTGGATAAGCTGGAATTTGGTCAAATTTGGTTAAGAAGTGTGAAATTCTAATAATAAATTTACTAACTTGGTTGCCATCGATATTAATAGAAATGTTATGATTTCATTTCTTAAACAATAAGATTACATCCTTCAAGTATATATATATATACTTAGTAACACACACTTGTGCTATCAACTAATTACATCATTATTTCACTAAGAACTAGCTAATAACAGGGGCAGTTATAACAACCTATCTAATTACACTTTTGCCCTTATTATCCCCCGTCAAACTGAACGAGGGTAACCGAAGAGAAAGTTTGTTCCGAAGAGACAGAAATCTGTGTTTAGACAGAGGTTTAGTACAGATATCAGCAACTTGGTCCTGAGTGCAAACAAACAGAACATTCACATGATTTGCAAGAACTCGTTCACGGATGTAGTGATAATCCAATTCCACATGTTTAGTTCGGGCATGAAAGATGGGATTTCTAGCCAAAGAAATGGCAGAAATATTATCACACCAAAGTACTGGAGTAGATGGAAGAGTCAAACCAACATCCACTAAAAGCTTGCCAATCCAGGTCAACTCGGCTGCAGTGTTGGCAAGCGATCTGTATTCAGCTTCGGTGGAGGATCGAGCCACAGTGGGCTGTTTCTTTGCGCTCCAGCTTATAAGAGAGTCTCCTAAGTAGATACAGAATCCACCAGTGGATCGACGATCAAGATGACACCCAGCCCAGTCTGCATCGGAATAAGCAGTGAGTGTGAGAGGCTGGGGACACTTTGGAAACCATAACCCAAGTGATAGAGTGCCCTTGAGATAACGAAGAATGCGTTTAACAGCCTGAAGATGAGACTGCCGTGGAGATTGCATGAATTGGCAGACTAGGTTTACTGCATAGGACAGATCAGGCCGAGTCCATGTTAAGTACTGAAGACCACCAATTAGAGACCTGTATTCAGCAGGGTTAGGCAGCAGAGGAGACTCATGGTCCAACTTGGAGGTGCTGAGAGGTGTAACACAGGGCTTGGAGCCTTCCATGTGAACCTTGGTGAGAAGATCAACAATGTATTTTTGCTGAGATAGAAAGATGCCAGAGGAGGATCGATGAGCTTCAAGAACAAGGAAAAAGTGAAGAGGACCAAGATTCTTAACAGGGAATAAGCCACTGAGTTTAGAGATAACATCTTGACATAGTTTAGCATTGGGACCAGTGAATATAATGTCATCCACATACACCAGTATAAAGACCAAGGCTGGATCGGTTTTAACAAACAGGGAGTAGTCATTCTGTGAACTGGAGAAGCCAAGAGACTTTAAAGCAGTAGTCAACTTATCATACCAAGCGCGGGGAGCTTGCTTTAACCCATATAGAGACTTGTGTAGCTGGCAGACATGCTGAGGCTTAGTAGGGTCTTCAAACCCAGGTGGTTGGACCATAAAAACAGATTCAGTTAGAGTGCCATGCAAGAAGGCATTACTGACATCGAGTTGGTTTAAAAACCAGTCAAATTTGGCAGCTAAGGTGAGGAGAAGTCTGATAGTAACAGGCTTAGCCACTGGACTAAAAGTCTCAGTGTAATCCAATCCCTGTTGCTGGTGAAACCCCTTGGCAACAAGCCGAGCTTTGTACCTGTCAATTGTTCCATCCTGTTTGTGTTTAATCCGAAACACCCATTTTGCACCAACTAGGTTCTGAGAGGTAGTAGGTGGAACTAGAGACTAAGTACCAGTTTGAAGCAGGGCATTATACTCATCCTGCATTGCTTGCCTCCAGTGGGGAAACTTAGAAGCTTGCAGATAAGTAGTTGGGGTATAGGGTTGAGGTATATCAGGGGGCAGATGATGTTTAGTTGCTAAAAATGCCTTGGGTTTAAAAATGCCAGATTTCGACATGGTTTGCATGGGATGAGAATTAATAGTTAAGGAAATAGTACTGGTGCCAGAGCCAGGATTAGGAACAGGTTGATGAATAATAGGAGACTGGGAAGGAAGAGGTGAAGTAGCAATAGGAGAAGGAGAGGGAAGAGATGGAGCAGCTGATATCACAGGTGGAGAAGGTGGTTTTGGAAAGATTAAAGAAGTAGGAAGTACATTAGACCTCTGCAAAGGTGAAGAACTAGGATGAGGCTGAGATGGGTGATGAACAGGAGGTTGAGCAAATGGAAATGTAGCTTCATCGAAGATTACATGTCTGGAGATGTATACTCGACCAGTGATAAAGGCACTTATAGCCTTTGTGATTCAAACTGTAACCCAAGAATACACATTCCTTGCTCTTTGGATCAAGTTTGGAAGTGGTGTAAGGCTTCAGCCATGGGAAGCATCTGCACCCAAAAATTTTCAGAGAAGTGTAATCTGGAGCTTTCCCAAATAATGATTCCCTGGGAGAACACTTTAGAACCGTTGGCATTCTGTTGATCAGATAGATGGCTGAGGCAAAGGCATCATCCCAGTGAATATGAGGAACCTTGGATGCTGCTAGAAGAGTCCGAGCAGTCTCAACTAGGTGTCTGTGCTTGCGCTCAGCACAACCGTTTTGTTCTGGTGTGTGAGGACAGCTCAATTGATGAGAAATACCATGTGTTTGAAGGTGATGAGTGAATTTGGAACTTAGAAATTCCCCACCAGAGTCAGAGCGGAGAATCACAATCTTAGACTGAAGTAAGTTCTCAACCAAAGCTTGAAAATGCACAAAGGTTTCAAAGATATCTGACTTGGATTTAAGTGGAAAGAACCAAGTATATTTCGTATAGTCATCAACAAATATGATGTAGTACCGATAGCCATTGACAGAGAGAATTGGTGCTGGACCCCATACATCAGTATGCAACAACTCAAGAGGTCTACTAGAAGTGCAAGATACAGTAGCAAAAGAAAGTTTGGAGCATTTCCCTAAAGCACAACTAGAGCACACAACTTTATTTAAGGAACGAGAAACAGAAATACAGGACTGAGATGCTAGCTTATTTAGAATTTTGAAAGCAGGGTGGCCCAACCGTTGATGCCATACATCCTGCGAAGCTTTAGCATATGCTGCAAATGCCTGAGTAGTACCAGAAATTGGAGATGCATGAAAGGGATAAAACCCAGCTCTCACAGGACCTTTAAAGAGCGTTTTCTCCGAAGACAGATCTTTCACAATGAAGTGAAAAGGATACAAGTGAATAGAGCACCAATTATCAAGAATGAACCGATTTGCAGAAATTAAATCTTGCTTAAGATGAGGAACATGTAACACATTCTTGAGATCAAAACAATGAGAGGCAGTATTAAGAGTAGAGAGTCCAGAGTTAAGGATGGGCAAACCTTTGCCATCACCAACATATACTTGTTCAGATCTAGTGTATGGCTCAGGATTTTGCAGATTTGTGTAAGAATTGGTCATGTGCGAACTAGCTCCAGAGTCAAGTAGCCAGGTAGGAGTAGTAGTAGCATTGTAGGCAGTGTGAGAATTCTTAGTACCAAAATGAGGATTCATGCGCTGTGGACACTCTGTGGCTTCATGATCCTGTTGGCGACAGATTTGGCAATAGACTTTTCGAGAGAACATGTTAGAGTTTGCACGAGAGCCACGATTGTTTCTGTAGTTGCCCTGATTGCCTCGATGAAATCTTGGATTGCCCTGAAAACCTTGGTAATTTCTCTTAGAGCCACGATTATTATAGTTTCTTGGATGAGAGCCAGTGCCACGATTAAAAGAACCATAGGAATGTGAAGTGGATCCATTATGAGTAAAGAATGCCTGGGAACCAGAATCACCAGTTGGAAGCGGATAAATACCAGCAGAGGCGTTGAAAGCTTGAATTGGGGCCGGGGGAGAGAGTTTCTTGCGAGCAGTTAACTGAAGTTCCTTGCTCAAGAGAAGACCATGAAGTTCATCAATAGTAGTAGAACCAAGGCGGAACTGAACATCATCAATAAACGATTCATACTCAGAGGGCAAACCATGGAGAATCACAGAAATCAACTTAGATTCTTCAATTGGAGCACCGACATTAGCTAGGGCATCAGCAATTTCTTCAATTTGTTGAAGATAGACCGCAGCCGTGGAATTTCCCTTTGTGATAGTGCGAAGACGAGAACGAAGCTCGTGAATATGCGATTGCGACGCAGTTGCAAGTCGAGATTCCAGTTTTGACCAGAGCTCACGGGCCGAATGAACACCAATCGTATACGGAATGAGAGCATCCGAAAGTGTAGAATTGATCCAGATCAAAATGTTCTGATCATTTTCAAACCATGCAATATACTGAGGATTCAGAGTGGAGGTACGATTACCCGAAGAATCGAGAAGAAATTTGGGCGGAGCAGGCACCGTGCCGTCAATGATTCCGGTGAGATTATAGCGACGGAAGATCGGAGCAAACAGCGCACTCCAGGTAAGATAGTTCGTCGGTGTGAGCTTGATTGGAACCAGAGATCCAATATTTTGGATTGTGATAGATGTAATTACCGAAGCAGATTCAGAATTAGGGCAAGCATTCGGCGGAGCAGGATGAATTGGAGATTCAGATTGAGAGGAAGGAGAGCCAGAGGTCGCCATAGGTGAACGATCTAGGGTTTGATCGCTGAGAAGAAGACGAAGAGAACGGAGGAGCGCGAGAAGCAGAAGCGGAGAGAGAAAGGATCGAGGGTCGTGAGACTTAGGCGATAGATACCATAATAGAAATGTTATGATTTCATTTCTTAAACAATAAGATTACATCCTTCAAGTATATATATATACTTAGTAACACACACTTGTGCTATCAACTAATTACATCATTATTTCACTAAGAACTAGCTAATAACAGGGGCAGTTATAACAACCTATCTAATTACACTTTTGCCCTTATTAGATATTTCCATTGCAGAATTGATCCATTTGAATTGTGCAAAGTCGTTCCCAATTGCAGACTTGTACTAAATTGATATGTCTGTAGTATGTATTTAAAAATTGATATGTCTCTCGATTTTCTACGGAATTAAGTTCATATACTATTTTACTGTCTCTTTGCCCTTTTTTTGGTTGTTGTTTGAAAGCAATGAAATTTTCAATTTTGGTGTGGAAATTTTGAGTGGTGGAAGACATTATGTTATTTGATTACATTCCATTCTAATTTGTTGTTTTGGGAAATATAGTGATTTGTTTATCATTACGTATTAGAATAAGCAGTTCGTCTTATTACTTTAGTCTAAAGTAAGGGTTGGATTGGCACTGTAGAAATGAACAGTGACTTGAGTTGGATTTTGAGTTATTTACAAAATTGCCATCTCTACTTTTGATCCACGCGTGTGTGGGCCGTGCTTCAGCCAAAAACAGGTGCTCTGCATTTTTCATCTCTTCCATACTCAAACCCTAGCCGATCCACCTCTTTCTCTCATCTCCCTTCCCCAACCTCCACCACCACAAAACATCAAAATCTCCTTCGAAGACGACTCGGTCCCGACCATCGGGTCAACTCGCCCGTTCGACGATGACGGTTACCTGGGCTAGGACGCCCGACTCTCCTCCCAGCGATTCGACTCCTTACGAAGATGCCATCGGTTCGAATGACGGGAATGCCCGTCTAGGGTTAACATCGCACGGTTGGGGGTAAAAGTTGGGTGGGCATTGTTGTCAGTTAGGGTTGCATTCGGTGGGATTGATGGCTTAGTGTGGGATTTGGTGGGAAGGCATGCTGCTTGCAGAGAGGAGGAGAGAGAGGGAAGGAGGGAGGGGGAGGGAGAGAGAGAGGGGTTTGGTGAGGGGAAGGCATGCGACTTGCAGAGGGAGGGAGGGAGAAAAGCTTAAAAGCAACTGCAGCAAGTTCAATGGACAGGGTCGCAGCAATGGAGACACCTCGCTCTGAACCATTTCCCCTCTCCTCAGGCGAATGCTGAACAAAGTTTTGAAGGAACAAAAAGAAGAAGACCTACACATAATAAAATCTGAATCGCAAGGAAAAGAAGAAAGCCAGCTTTTCAACGAAAAAGCTAAAATCAATCCCTTCGACCTCCTCATCGGCGGCGGCACCCACGACCACCAGGTTCACGTTTAATTTAATTTTAATTTTTTGCTTTTTTAGTGGATTAAAGAATATGAAACGAATTATAATTTAAAATGGTCAAATTTTGTTGATTTTTGCGTTCAGTGTTCTGAGTGATCATCGAGCTATGATGGGTTGGTGTTGGATTTGATTCGATTGAGGTAAAAGCTCTGCATGATTGTGACACGGAGAAAATGCTAGAATCTTACCTTCGATCCAAATATCTGATTTTTGTTACAATTGTTATTTTCATTGCAGGAAAATGTGGCGGAGACAATAATTCCCGAATCCTCGAGTTTTATGAATGCATTCCAATTGCTAGCCATGTCAAATGATCTCGATTTGTCAGGTCTGTTCAAGGAACAGGCAAGTTTACAAGAAATAGATTTACTAAAATAACTAATCCTACTTTTTTTAGCTTATAACGAATAATGTTGAACTGTTAACTTAATTTAGGATGAGAAATAGAAGACAACAAGAATTGGACCCAAGCATACCATTACTGAAACCATGAAGAAAATAGAAGCGGCTGCAACGGATGAGAGTCTTTCTGAAGCAAGAACTAACAACTTCAGGGTACACGAAACTTATATTCAATCTTGCTTCTTTATCCGCTTATCAAAGTTCCTTCCTGCCAACTAATGATGTATTCTTTTTTCATCAGATGTAAATGCATGCAAAATTTCCAATGGAAACGTAAATCACCATATCCCGGTAAATCCTAATTGTAGATCAGACTTATATTACAATTGCTTTCTTTGTGAAATTTTATTATAATTTACACTAAAGTCTCTGGCTTTTGAAATTCTATATGAAATTGTGAATGTTGTTCGGAATCGAGTCCGGCCAAGTTCTTTACTAAATAGTGCGAAAATATGCATGATGGAACTAAATTACTTTTGTATCATCTATATTTACCTGTTATCATAGCATGATTTAAAATATAGAAACATACTGCTTATAGGATATTAAGGTTGAAGTCATTTAGTTCCAAAGATGCCATAACTAATGTATAATTGAATGAAATGCCAGTTTACATAGATATTGTGCTTATTTGTGATTAAGGGAAGACGACAAGTTGTGAACCTGTGTGCCAATTTTGCCAATTTTGCAGACAAGCAGAAACTCTGGCACAGTGATCAAATAGGCTTTCATGTTGCGTATTTTGATTAATAGCTGTGAAACCCACTTTGTGTATCACCATGTAAGGAAATGGAATTGCTCCTTTTTGAGTTTAGGTAGATTTTTTTTTAGAGGTTTTCGTATATATTGCTAGAAATTTTGTCTACTTATATATGGTGATTTACGTTTCCATTGGTGCGACTCTGGAATCTTATTATTTGTTGTAGAAATTCTGTTTCTGTATTTATTGTAGAATATTTCCTTCGTTCTCTCCATTTGATTCGATTTCGGTGAGTTCTCAGTTGATCCTTGCTCTCATGATTCCCCAAATTGGTATTTTGGGTGTCTTCAGTTGTCGCTTTGATCTGGAATTCCGCGTTGTTTCTTTTAATTTCTGGGTTTTTGTATTTTCTCACACGTAATAATGACATTCAATATAGTTGAAACCATGCATTATTTATAAAGCATTTTTTTACTGTAAATACCCTTTTGAATTGATTTAGTAAATGTAGTGTAGGCATAAGAACTTTGTGTTGTTTTGCAGTGATTCATGAACAGTGGAAAGAGTTGTTGCTGTAACACGAAACCCAGCTTTCGGCTATCTGCTGGCTTCTCTTTGAAGGTTTGTGTACTGTCTTATGTGGAATTGGGATGGTGTGACTTTGAATACTTATCGTACATATGAGTTATCCTTGATCAGATGCATATGAATTGAATTGCAGCTGAGGCAACTATTTTGTCGCTGTCCCAGACTCCCCAACCATGCCAGGCATGTAAATTCATTATTGGTAAGTTAAAGTATGTTATGCATGTTAAACACAAGTTTTGGGTTTTTTTGTTCTGTAATTAGCTATGTATTTTCCTTAATCTGCATATGTAGTGTAGATAATTTTAACCAACATTATAGAATCCATGTTCTGTTGCAAAATTTGAATGTTCTGAGATGGAAAAGGTTACGGTAAATTGGAAGGTAGAAATTCTATTAAATTGGAAGGTTACGATGAATTAGACTTTCAATCAGACACCAACATGATTGCATTTGTGATGAGACTGAAACTATACAATTAGTATTTGCTAAATGTTACTTTTGATATATAAAGTTCCTGTAAAAGAGAACTGAACCATGTTGTAAGCCTAGATTTATATTTCTTATTACTTTCATGCAGTATTTGATTATATGCCATGAACAAGCTCATGTTTTCCAAACTTTACAAATCCGTATTTTTGCATATAAACAAATTCCCACTGATTACAATTTTTTTATCCTTTGCCAACCCATTGTCTCCTCCATTTATCCGCAACTTACTTTAATTGGCTCTGTTTTTGCTTTTGATCTAACAATGCAGTCTATCAACCTCCTTTTTGTGTTTCAATTTTTCAACAGTGGCTTTCCTCTTTGGTTGCATTTCATACCCGGAATTCAATTGCGAACGAACAATGAGCCGTTCAAGGTTTCTTCTTCTCCACTTTATCCCAACTGCCTCTGTGTTTATGTTTCCTCTCTTGGTATTTTCTCAACTTCAGTGTTTTAGTAGAATTTATGTGGCTCAGGCAGAAATGCAAAGGTTCACGGCAAAAATTGTTGATATGATGAAGAAGGAGAAGCTTTATGCATTTCAGGGAGGACCCATCATTTTATCCCAGGTTTAAAATTTTCTTGATTCTTTTTATTCTTTACCCATTGTTTTTGGTTTTAAGAATATTCCAATTTTAGTTATGGGTTAATTGTTATTTCAATTATACCAGATTGAGAACCGAGTATGGAAACATTAATCAAGCATATGGGGCTGCTGCCCAAACCTATATTAAGTGGGGAGCAAGCATGGCTGTGTCTTTGGATACAGGGTTCTCTGGGTCATGTGTCAGCAAGCTGACGCTCCTGCATCTGTGGTGAGGCTTTTGTAGTTAGTTTTCGTTTGTATTGTAGTGTATTGACTTTGTATTAAGACAGAATTCTCACAATGCTTTCTTTGCTCTATTTGCATGCTATGTAACTGCCTACAGATCATCACTTGTAATGGATTTTATTGTCATCAATGGACCCCAAGACTTCCTGAAAAGAGACCCAAAATGTGGACCGAGAATTGGAGCAGATGGTAATGTGTGACCTAATCCTTTTCTCTTTTTGGGTATTTTGAGCTTAGTTTTTCTACAAATTTGAATCAATTTCTGGCATCACCTGTATTATTTTGATCTGACTGCTCTTTTATTGGCAATGTTCAAAATGTATGTGATCACTAGGTTTCTTTCCTTTGGTGGTGCTGTGCCTCAAAGACCAGTGGAAAACCTCGCATTTGCCGTAGCACACTTCTTTCAGAATGGTGTAACTTTCCAAAATTATTATATGGTACTGCAATTGTCTCTGGAATTTACATTTTAACATAACTTTAAGCGACTCTTGATGATTTAGGACAAATTCAGTATATTTCAAAACCCAGGAAGAAAATATGGTGTGATTTGTTCTCTGCTGCTCTTGAATAGTACCATGACGGGACTAACTTTGGGTGGAGTGCTGGTGCATCTTAATTCTTATCATGTGTTTGGTTTCTGAGAAAATGTGATAATCAGGAGGGTGTGATATTTCTTATTAGAGAAATCTTTACTTAGAAATCAAACAAGATATTATTGTTTCCGAAATATTCTCTGAATTTCCGTAGTTTATTAGGTGAATATGTGGCTGTAGTGATTTTAAAGAACTTGAATGCATGACTAACTTTGTTGAATTCTAAACTTGCAGAAATTCTTTCCTGCAATGACAAGGATCGTGGGAACGGTTGGTCCAAAATCACGATCGGTTGAGACAGTCTCCGGTTGCTTGAAGGCAGGAATGTCTGGTATTGCTCACCTGCTATGTTTATTTTCATTGTTCATCTGTCCGATTATGCTTTTTATTTTTGCTATCTCCATCTATAATACTTTAGTAAAAAGATAATAAGCACCGTCTGAGACTTATGTACCTCCGTTTTGGCGATACAATTTCTTCATTGTGAAGATAATACTGTGTGATTGTTTTGCTTCTGGTAAATCTTTTATCTATTTTCCGTATGTTCCAATTTGAATTCCCATTTTGGATTTTATATGCTGTTGATTTTACTAATTGAAGTATATAATTCCTTTCACACCCTCCATGTATATATAGTGGCACGGTTTGATATTTCATGGGGCGATGCTCAGTTTCACCAAGAGACATTGGGAAACCCGAAGGTTGCAATGAAGAGTACCAATAAACTTGATGCGGTACGCTTGCTATTCTTACAAGCTCTGAATTTTGTCTCTAAATTATTTAACTGTATATAATGATCCTAAAATTCAACTTTTAACTAACTGTGCTTTTGTGTCTGCATTATTTAATTTGTTATGTTCCTTTCACTAAATCACCTTAACTTGCGAAGGCTTGATATAAGTTTACTTACTTTTCGATATTTAGGGTTTAGGGTTAAGCCCCAAACATGGCGGATGCGTACTGGATGACAATTTCAATTGGTTTTTAGAGAGAGAAAGTGGCAGCAGCAGCAGTGGGGAAGGAAGGACTATTCCTTTTTCTTTGATCTATTTCTGCCCTTCAAAGCTCTGGGGTTTGGCTTTGGCTCCGTTAGCTGTTGAGGTAATTATTAATCCATGATTTGATTGTAATTTTTTTTAATAGCCATATATGTAATCGCTTTAAGCAATATATTTCACTTTTCACAGAAATTGGCCTCAAAATCCAATACGAAAGTGACAGAGAGCACATTCCCAACCAAAGTCAAAGGTATGATCTTACAAATAGTTATTCTTTTAAGGAGAATAATATTATACCTGTCTAATTCAAGTTTTGTATCAATATTCATTTGCTATTACCCTATGAGTTGCTATACGACTCAGAGAAAATATAACTATGTTATTGGTGATTAGAATTATTGGTGAGAGTATCAAAAAAGCAGCGGTTGTGGATCCAATTGAATCTGAGAAGGTTCTGAAAGCAGCCCAAGAACATGGTGTCGGTATCAAGCTCATCATCACCACTCGCCATCACTGGTATATTTAGACTTGCTCATCCAATTTACCATCCAATGCCTCATATTCATACTGATACACACACACACACACACACGCACACACACACGCACACATATTTGTTTTGGGTATTTAAGTACTTTCCAGAAATGGATTTATGGGGATTTGCGGATTCATATTCAAAATAAAATGATCGCCGCTCTTGAGGTCTCTTTCTTGCTTCGATTGATCGTTTTGCTAGGGTTTCGAGTTGTTGCAATTAGATCTTGAAATTGTATTGTAGAATTTATTAGCATAGTGGTCCTCACAAATCACCATCGATGTAGCAGCTAATTAATCGTATTCAATGTTGTGATCTGAAAAGAAGCACTTCTTAAGGGAGTAAAATTTAAGGTTGAAGAAAAAAGATTCGCTATAACTGATAGCTCTAGATGTGTAATTACATAATAATTAGCTCTGCTGGTTATTCCAATTTGTTGAGGTAAGGAATATATTTTGAATGATACAACTGCATGCTCTCACGGATTTCTCCCAAAGATTGGATTTTCAGTTTTTGGGAGTGTTAAAAATTTAGATTTTTTTATCTTTTCTTGAAAGGATATGAAATTGGAAATCCAAAATATTAATTTTTTGTTGAAATTATTTGACTTTTGGTTCAAAAATTTGAATGCAAGAGGTCCTGTTGATCCATTTTTGACCTTATTTTTTATATATTATATTTTGCTGTTAGCAATGAATTTATGAATGTATGAAAACGGTGGATGCTAAATTTAGGGGGGATTTTGCTCAAATGAAGATATTTTTATATGGATATTTAGTATTAGTGCGATTTCTGCTTCTTGAATTGGGGCAAATAGCACTTTGATATTGCTCTTGGACTTTAGAACAAGTTTCCCCTTTTATGAACATGTAGCATAGTAATTTTAGGAAACATGTGAAATTATAGTAATTTTGTTGAATTCGCTTTATATCACTTTGAGATAATGACACAAGTGAAAAAGTGGTGGAAAGGGAAAAGATTTGTTGTTAGAGAAAAGATGTACTGTTGGATTAGAAATTAGCTGAGATAGCTGCAATGTGCACAAAAAGATTTGCTTTCCTATTTATTGCAAGCATCTCTTTGCACTAAATTTACAAAAATGATTGAGCTTAATATGCATGATACATATATTTTTAGCAATTAATATTGATGTTTTTCATTGTACTATATGCATAGGATATATGAATGCAATAATAGGGATTGAGTTTCAAGGGTGTGTGCTTTGTGCATCAATTGGTGAATGAATTTGATTGGTTCTGTTTTTTGGGATTGAAATTTGAAACAAAATAATCATGCTTTTGTGGCGTAAGTAGGTGAATGAATTTGATTGGTTTTGTGTGCCTATGCTGTTAAAGAAAAGCCAAAACAAAACGAAACGAAAAAGAAATTTAAAAAGAGTGATCGAGCAATGATGAATAACCTTAACAACGTCGGTGACCCTGAGTAGCATGAACTCGAATCATAGGTACTGACCTTTCCTTTTTGTGTTGAATTTTTTTTTTTTTAATGATTTAGGGTCAGATTTGAATTGGGGAATTGTTGCGGTTATAGGAGAGCTTGATCATGGTGATTGAGGTGTTAATTTGATTTTATGTCTACTTTTGAGTTTTGGATAATGATCATGAATTGTGGTGGAAGGTATGAGATTTCTTTAATTTTTTTGCTTGGTTTATGATTTTTTTGCTGGATTGGACTAGCTAGGGGCTATGGGTCTTCTTGAATTTGGATATTCTAAGGTTTCTAATGAGTTTTCTGTTTGTGGTTTTGGTTTTTAGGGTTCGGATTTTGAGTATGGCTGTAGTTTTTTGGGGCTTTTGTGTTTAGGCTTCCAAGCTTTTTGTGCTTGGGCTATATAATTTCAGGTTTTCCCTTTGACTTTTTTTATTGAAGAAAAATTTAATTTTGTGTGCTCTAAAGGTTCAATACGTAGGGATCTATCTGTTTTTATATTTTTGTGCATTTTGAGCATAACGTTTCCTGTTTTTTTTTTTTATGGTTTTAAATCATATTTTATGAGTTTGTGCTCTTTCTTTCATATGTATCAACTTAAAATCATATGTAAAATAAAAAACTGAAACCTACAAAAGGACGCTTTCTCAAGAAAACAGCATCATAGGCCTGATGCATAGTCTGAAAACAGAAATAACCAGCATTAAGCACTCCATTGGACCTTGCCTCATTCACTTATGTATTCCGCTGTTTTTTCATAATTGTCTTCAATTTATTCAACTTAAATGTGTTTTATCCATTCGATTACGTTTGAAACAGCTGGTTCCCGTGGCAACGTACGGGCCTAATATCTAGTGTATACTAAAATACTACTTTGGTATGCAATTTAACAAAGCACAAAAATTGAAATGGGTAGTCCATATTGGTGTCAGGCTTATTCTCATGTTCTCATCTTCCATTTTTTTTAACCCGTTTCTTGGGTAAATTCTCCCAGTTATATATATATATGAAAATGAATACAAAGTGGCCCTTTTTCTGTGTGTCATGTTATGTAAAGTTTCTCTATCCTTAGCTTTTTATATTTCAATACGTACACTTCTCAAGGAACTGCAAAATTGGGACAAATACCTTGACTAGGCATGTTCTTGACTTGGGTGAAGAAATAATTGGGACTTAATACAGCTATGTTCTTTAATATTGATACTTGTATATCTATTGTTTGCCTATGTTTACTCTTCATTCTAGTTATTCACTTCAACATCATCAATATGGTTAAAAGTTATAATGCTTTACGACGTTGATTTCATATGCAGCTTTCATTTGATGCCAGAGGGAATAGCAGAGCTAGGTTTGGGGGAATTGGAGTTTAACAACTTAATGGTAGACGATTAATAGGTAAACATTTTAAATTCTACCAGGTGCATAGACTTGAATTGCAAGTTTATACTTGGTGCTGTAATTTTATAATTGCACCACAAGGTACCACTGTTATTTATAGTTGCACCACAGATTACCATTAAGCAAATGCACAGTATAGATAGAGTCAATTTTTTTTCCCTCCTTTCTCATGTCCCAGAAGCGGCAATTTTCCTTATTGAAGATGGCATAAATCCCAACTGCTTGAACAGTACCTGTGGCACACAAATAAGATGTAGCATGGTATCTTTCTCCAGTTGGTGGGAGCTTTAACTTGATGCACTGTGCAATCAAAGTAAAGGACCAATTGACATATCTCTTAAAGTTCACGAGTCCGACGGTCAAAGAGACGTTTGCTATACAAATAGGACAATATGGTAAATTTATTGTTATGTAAATATTGTGTACATAAACATCGAGTATTTATCTTTTGTATGAAAAAAGGACCATCCACCAAATCTATTTACATAATTTTTGTATGTAAATGGTATGCATACACATCAAGTTTTATTATCTTTTATATGTAAATATACATAATTTTCGTAGTATTTTTAATCTCGCACCATCGCGACATCCGTGGCTAGAGACATTCTAAAAAGAAACGAGTAGTTGGTGTTACCTGGCTGCGGGATGTCACGTTCCAATCCGAAACGCCAAGAACCCAAAAATATGGCCCTTGAGCCAGCAACCCAACGCTCAGGATTTTACAGTTTCCCAAGCACTATTTAACTTAGCATAAACGGAATTGGATCCTTGCCGGATCCCCTTCATGGGGATCCTAGGGATCAACCCATCTAGACCGTTGATTGAAAATCGTGCGGTCCAAATTAAATGCTTTTTATATTTTTAAAAGTAAAATAACCTCGTTTTGCGTGAAAAATATAAAAAAAGAAAAAACTGTGGCCGCACGATTTTCGATAAACGGTCCAAATGGGTTGATCCCTAGGATCCCCATGGAAGGGATCCGGCGGGGATCCAAGTCCAGCATAAACTATGGTAAAAAAGAAAACGAAATAAAATAGCTTTTACGAAGCACATATTAAACAAATACATGGGGACTTGTAAAATAAAATAGAATGGGGCCCATACATAGCTAAAATCATCTTCAAAGGAGATGTAAAAAAAAAAGGTAAATTATAAAAAATTACCTCAACTATTAGGTTATTAACAGATTCATACATCGTCTTTAAAAAGTTTAAATGTCATACCTTATTTTCGAATTTGTTGCAATGTCATACCGTTGACTGTCAATTCCTCTGTTAAATGCTGATGTGGCATAAGGCGGGATCCACCTTTTATTAAAAAATTAATAAAATATTATTAAAAACTAAAAAATATTAATTAAATATTAACTAAATATTAAAAAATTGAAAAAAAAAATTGTCCCACCAAATCCCTCAACCCCCAGCGCCCTCCCTCCCTCCCTCCCTCTTCTGGGTTGCAGGCCGAACTAGATGTTTTTTTTTCTTATTGTTCCTCTCTCTCTCTTCGTTGCAGGTTGGGGAGGGGGGGACAAAACTGGGTTTGGGGATTTTTTTTTTTTTCCTCTCTCTTTTCTGCTTCTTCTTCGTCTTCTGGGTTGTAGGTTTGGGGGGGCCCGAAACTGGATTTTTTTTTCTCTCCTCCTCCTCCTTCTCCTCTTCTTCTTCTTCTTCTTCTTCTTCTTCTTCTTCTTCTGGGTTGCAAGTTGGGGGAGCCGAAACTGGTTTTTTTTTTCTCTCTCTCTCCTCCTCCTCCTCCTCCTCCTCCTCCTCTTCTTCTTCTTCTTCTTCTTCTTCTTCTTCTTCTTCTGGGTTGTAGGTTGGGGGGGGGGGGGGGGGGGGGCGGATGGGGAAGATGATGAAGGGGATGGGGTTTCGGCGGGCTGGGTGGGTTGAGGGATCTGGGTGGGTTTTTTTTTTTTTAATATTTAGTTACTATTTAATTAATATTTTTAATATTTTTTTTAAGTTTTTAATAATATTTTATTAATTTGTTAATAAAAAGTGGACCCCGTCTCATGCCACGTTAGCATTTAACAGAAAAACTAACAGTCAACTAACGGAAGGTATGACATTGCAACAAATTCGAAGATAAGGTATGACATTGAAACTTTTTAAAGACAAGGTATGAAACTGTTAATGACCCAATAGTTGAGGTAATTTTTTGTAATGACTCAAATGTTAATTTGATGGTTAACGTGACAATATTAGATTTTCTCTTTTTATAACCAATATATTTTCTTTTTATAAATGATATTTGTAGGATGCATTTTAAAAAGAAATCAATTAAAATAAAATTTCAAGGTCTTTAATTAGTGCATTTATGGGACCCACATAATAAAATTATTTGACATCACCTTTGCTCATATGTCAAATTTGACATATGAAAACTCATATGTCAATCCACATAGGATTGAAATATCGATTGGAGCTTGCTTCTACCTTCAAATTTGATTACATGACATCCTATTTAGGATTTGACATCTCCTTTGGAGATGATCTAAGCAGACTTTTAATTTGTTGGGTACTCTTAAAGAAAACGAGAGAAATGTACCTACAACGAGAATGTTGTTATATTTGTATCTCAAATTAATCACGTATTTTTATGCATTTTAAATTTCACATGACAAAACATGATTGCTAATTGATTTGCATACGATTTTAATAGCATTCTCGTTGTAAGGAGAATTTGTTCATTGTGATCGGAACACGGGGTGGTGCATCACGTGTTCTAATATAAGTGATGAGAAATTTTATTTTTTAAGCTATTAACTTTTTAATACACATATCTTACCATTTGTACAGTAACACATGATGTACCACTTCGTATTCCGGTCACACTGAAAAATCTCTCTGTGGTAAGAAAGTTCTCCAAAAGGCACCACCTTTTCTTATCAGAGTACAGAAAGCAAAGGTCCCAGACTAAAAGCAAACTACAAAAAGCAACGCATATGATAAGATGAGTTCTATTCTTGCTTCTTCTACTACTTGCTCAACTTTTCCTAGCTAGTTCCTGCCAAGCAACACAGAATCTGGTTCCTCCACTCACTCATGCTAACAGTGCATTTACACTAAGATTAAATTCTAACTAATAATTAATAAAATTCACATCCAAACCATACATCTAAAGAAACTTCCCAGCTTTTGGTTTTTTTTTTTTTTCCTTCTTCTCCCCTGCTCTCTCTCTTCAGTTACCTGTTAAATTATTTCTTGGCCTCTAGTTTGGTAGGACAAGGTGGAGAGGCAGGTGATGCTGATGACACAGTAGGCCAAAACTGAGCGTTCTTCACCTTTGAGACACTGGCAAGGACACTCAATGGGGTTACATCTCCAGTGACTGTCACCTTCTTTGCTGCAAAGTCTATGTTGAATGATGTCACCCCTGCCAACATAATTCACAACAATTAACCTTGAGTTTATATATTCATTGGTAAAACTAAAATTGCCATAAGTGGATGTTAATTTACTGAATGAGCTCTTATTACAGTTGAGAAATGAAATTGATTTCCGCACATCATTTTCTTCTTTCTGCACAATTTATTTATTGTTGTCTCTTATTTTCTTATAATTTATTCAATTTAAACGCAAAAATAAACATGAGTGTGCATGAAAAAAAAGGAATTGGTTCACTTATTTGAATGATACAATCTTGTAAAAAAAATTCAGCTTTAAGGATTTTAACAAATTACAAAATGGTAAAAAAAGCAATTACCTTCCATTCTGGATAGATGTTTTCTCAGTTTTCCTACACACCCTTTGCAGTGGAGAGACACCATCAATACAACAACCTGCAAAAGAAAATCATTATCACAAGTAATCATTAAAATAATTGCTCAAGGCTTTGATTATTCCTCGACCTGGGATTCACACTCTCGACAATTTAAACCAAATTTGGAACCATCACATTGTTTAGTGTTACTTCTGTGCATATAAACTACCAATTTGAGCAAAAAACAGAAGAATTTGGACATACCTGGTTGGAAGGGGGCGGCGGCTGCGGCGGTGGTTGTGAGTCTTTTGTCAGAGATGAGGAAGAGCTAATTGGAGAAGTAGTAGATTCATTTTCTTTGAGTATTTTTACTGCATTTTGGCTCTTTTTCTCCCCAACTGGAACCAATGCCGAAACCGGATCGTAATCGGATAACCCATCAAAGATCACAGTATCACTCAAAAGGTATCTGGTGGAGCCAGGAGGAGTGATGAGATCAGTAGGGTTTGCAGAGCTCTTCCTCACAACTACACTCTCACTTAGAACAGAAGAAAACTTCTTCACATTTTCATCCAACTTTCCTTGTAAAAGATTACTACTCTTCCTCTTCTGGTCGTTTTCTTTTGTGGAGCTAAAAGTGGAGCTCTTTTTCTTGTTTTGATGATCAGTGCTTGGTCTTGGTGATGAGGAGGAGCTTTTTTTCTTGCTCTTTGGGAGTTGGTGGTAGGCTTTGGGGTTGATGGGAGATTGGGAAGAGCATGGAGCAATGGGAAGGGTTCTGGAGCTTGTGCTTCTTCTTGCATCTTGGATGATGGGGTTGTGGCGGTCGAGGGCTCGGCCGCCGAGTTGAATGACGGAGGAGGAAGAGGAGGATGCTTGATTATCCATGCTCATACATATGGCTGTTGAAGCTTGGGATGCACAGAAGATGTCTATGCCTTTCATCTTCATATTTGATATTGATAACACAGAGTGGGAGCTAGAATCTGCATAAAAGGAGGAGCCAGAGAGAAACAGAGAGAGAGAGAGAGAGAGAGAGAGAGAGGAGGTTTTGAAAGATGGTCGGTAGTATAATTTCTGCTTTTGAGCTTGAAGCTTCCTCTTGGAGATAAAGGAGATATTGAAGAAACATAATGTGGTTGTAGATTCCAAGCAAGTTAAAAAAAATGATTTTTAGCAAGTAAGAAAATTGATTTAATTGTATGATACACTGGAAAGATAATGTTGAAAGTTTTTCACAAAGTGATTTTCGCACTTTCAGTAGTTTTTCCCTTGCACTAGTCTCTTTGCTTTTGTCTATTTTAATCTATTCAAATTTATTACTGTTAGAATAAGAATGAGAGTAGGAGGAAAATAGAAAAGAGCTCAAAAGTCACTTTCATGTAGTGCCAATATTAATTTAGACTAAATTCCAATACCGAAAAATGAAATGAAACTCCCACATATCATGGGGCACTACAAGTAGGACTTGGTGCTGAGACTCTGGTAAAAAAATAAAAAATAAAAAATAAAAAAATTGAGGGGAGGAAGGAAAGCAAAAAAGTAGTAGAAGCATCTTTTATAATATACGGCTAACTTATCTGCGGATTCAATGCATGAAAATGATTAGTAAGTGCATGGTTTTATTTCCTTTCCATGCCTGTGTTACCATTTACCAATTGTATTATAACTCATATAATTTCCGCATTTATTATTTTTAGAGCAAGACAAATGCAATTTCGACCTAAAAGTGAGTCATATATCCTTAAAATTTTCAAGACAAAAGTATCCACTCAATTTTCACAAATCCACCTCAAACTCAATTTTGGTTTTCTCCGATCGGATATCTATAGAATACAGCAATACTTTCTCACTACAATGTGTCATTTGTAACTAAATATTAAACACACTAAAACATCTAAAAGTGGATCGAACTTGAGATCTCTTGCCCTTGGTAACAATCATTGTGAGATAAAAAGCAAGCTAATTGATGAACCTATAGTTGCAGTACAATTGTTTTTCTGAAGTAGAGTATGACATTCATTAATGGAGGTAAAAATGAATAGGAACAAAGAGAGTGAGTGTCCGCACCAAAATACAAACTAATTTACATCATCTAATAACAAGTCGACGATCAAATCAGGCAGTTCTTTAAACTAAATGGTCTCTCGTTCTTCTCCGATTCCATTTCGAGTTAGTCTCTCTGCAATTAGATGAAGTAATTTATGAGTGTCGGTGTGCCATTACATAGGTAGTTGTATAACTCGTATTTTGAAATATTATCATCTTTTTGGTATTCCTTCATTTGGTATCATTTTTTTCTTTCAGGTAATTACGGGATTGCATCAGGAAAGCATCAGATATTGCAGATGGTGCACTAGGACCAATATAAATACATAATTAATTAGGGCATTTGATGGTGTAATTACAGAGCTAAATATCCTAATTTTGGCTTGGATAAGAGTGGAGGACCCGTGACAGTTTTCTTTGGATGCTTTAACCTTAAGATTTATATAATATTGGAAAGTGAAAGAAATTGTATCCTGCAAATACTAATTTATTGTATAGTCTGATAAAACAGTTGGCCTGGGGCATACATGCCCTACAAATTTATATTCACTACTTATTCACACGCTTGGCAGCAACTTGTCCCCATGAGATTAGTCTTTGAAATGAAACAAACAACAGATCAGAAGAGACAGACCAACGGCTTCCTCAGTTTTCAACGTAACTGTTAATTTTATGTTATAAATTCACTTATGTTATAAAACATGCGTATCTGCTTATTAAGATTGTATTTCAAATCCGTGATATATCAATCATGTCGCACTTCATGTTATAACACCTGGCGAGGCAGTCGCACTAATAGCATGTCGTGAGTTCAAATCATATTGAAATTGCAGGATTTTGTAGCTCACTTGGCTAAAACCATTTCCCTTTGCAAATGAGGTTACAAGTAAAATTGAGATTACGAGTTTAATTCCACTTCTCTCGTATCTCTTGTCTTAAACAATCATATTATATTTAAAATTGAAAAGAAAAATACAAGGGCTTGAAGAATTAAAGAACAAGAAGGTCCTACAAAAACGTTCTTAAGAAGCCAAGCATACCAGCAATGGAACAAAGATATGAAAGGATAGCTTTCCAGATGATATTTATCATGCAATTATTTAGATTCCTATGCAATAAATGTTGCCAGCATATAAATTGAATAAATAAATAAAAGAAGAAGGGAAAACCATTTGGAATTTTGCTTTCTTTTCCATGGATGGATGAGACACAAAGTTCTCACTGTGAGAGATATTTCTACTCCTCAAGGGTTGTGGAATCAGATGCTTATGTAAATGGCCACCATCACTCATTAACTCCTTTCCTTTTCTTCCTTTATATCCCCTGCCTACCCTCCACTTTCACCAATTCAGACTCCCAATTGCAAACGTTTCCATTCTTTTACATATACATATACATATACATATACATATATATATATATATATATTTCCTGCTGTCTGATATTTTTGATTAGGTGTCTCTCCCTCTCTCTAATCACTTTGTCATACGTAGGTTAAACTAATTGGTTAAGATAAGGTGTCCGCTCTTATGCAATCAAGTTCAATCTCTTTCATTGTAAGCCGTAGTTTAAGAGAGCAACTTACATGGAACGAGTTCACAATTATCGTGGCACTCTGGTCTACATGTCAATGTGTTACTCGATGAAGACGTCACATAGCGGTGAATCCGTTCCATGCAAGTTCAAATAAAATAGATAGACATTTCTCTTCATCTCAGGTCGTGACAGATCTTCTCAATTCAAAGATCTCTCGTAAGTCGTAGTTTAGGAGAGTAACATACATAAAATGAGTTTATCAATTATGTCCCGATCCAATAATGCATTAAACACATGTTAATGAATTATTATTAAATCAAGACGCCCCATAGCGATGAACTCGGTAATCCCATGTCTTTTGTTTTTTTACTTAGTCTAAAACTTCAATTGGACTAGCATGGAGGTGGAAAATGGTGGGGTTGTTTAGAAGGTTAGCTTTCTTCTTTTTTGCTTTAAAGTTTGGTCAAAACTTTATTAGAAAATTATAGATGTGTTCTGTAAGTGAGAGGGCAGCTTTTTCGTGGCTTAGATGAGATGGTCCCAGGAAGGGACTCTGTGCAAACCATGCATGGCAATGTGGCAAACTTTTACCTACCAAGATTTCAAAAGGAAGAAAAAGGCCAAAACAAAAAAAAAACAAAAAAAAACAAAACTTTATTGGATTTTAGTCGGCAGAACAAAGGTTTTGGGATTAAAATTTAAAGGGGTTTTCTTGTACGTAAAAATTATCTGAAGTTTGATGAATTTTTGTCATTCTTGCTAAGCAAGTAAAATAGTTATCATTCTTTACCTTCATACCAAATGTTATCTCACTTATCACCCACTAATAGCTCCCAATTCTAATAGCTCTCTATGCATGTACATCTCGTTATGCGATCATAAATACAAATAGAACAACTCTACAAATTCAGTGACACAACAGAAGCCAATGCCAGACGTCAGTGGCGAGCATGGACTTGATTATGTTGGTCGATTTGCTGCCCAAGGTGACAGTACAATATGACTTTGAGTGATTTTTAGGCACTCTAATGTTATGATATTCGTTCTACACACCCACAACATTTGACAAATATACTAAAAGCAAACCTTAAATGGAAAAATCAAGGAGGGAGGACTGAGGAGCAAGCAAGTCTCCGTCCTCCCCACTCCGACGACCCATTTTCCTCAATTCCGGTCACCCCCTCCCTATCATCTTTCAAGCTTCGGCCAAGTTGAGAGGAACTGAGGAAGGGGTTCGCGGTGATGACAAAAGAGGAGGTAGCACGGACCTAGAAAGGGTGGTCAAGGCGAAGCCGTTTCATTTTCTTCGTTCTAGTTTAGTTTTAAAAATGTCAAAAAGAATTCAGACTACCAACTCTTATCAGTATTAGAATTTTCTGCAAGGAGAATCAACTTTCGTTTCAAGATACCAAAAAAATAAATGTCAAAAGAATAAAAGAAGATGCATCCTTCCACGAACACAAAGTGTGACAGAAAATGTTGTAAAAAAATTCATCAAAATCTAGTGACTGTAGACTCTCTGCTGATCAAGCACGGTCGTTAAACGAATACATTTCCTACAGTGGCATTTTGCTTGAATTGCCAGGTAATGTGAACTGAGGATGACAATAATAAACGAATCGATTTGATACAGTCATGCTTCACACTATACATACCGGTTCTCCTCATTCTTAGTTAATCCCCTTTCCTTCATCTTCATTTAGAATGCGATTCTGGAAATCACTCACCATTAGGGGCAGTCCTTCCCTCAGTGAGACTTTCGGCTCCCAGTTCAATAACTCCTTGGCTTTGCTAATATCGGGCTTCCTCTTGTGTGGATCATCAGCAGTGTTTGGTCTGAATTCTATGGTCGCACTAGAATCAATTGTTTCTTTGACAACCTGTTCATCAGGAAAAACAGAAAATTGAGAATGCCATAGTACAATATCTGTTGCGAGCATAAACATTACTTGAGAATACCAAATATTGTAACAAACAAACATAAAAGAAAGCAAAATGCTAAACGTGCTTTATAAGAATTACCTCCCAAGCATCTTAATATCTTATGGCATTTCTGTCTAAATGGAGTGTCTAAAATACATTAAAACTATGGAAACACGATTAAGACAAACCTCGGCAAGCTCTAGCATAGTGAACTCCCCTGGATTACCCAGGTTGAAAGGTCCCACATGTTCTCCATCCATCAATGCCATCAGTCCATTGACCTGTCATTGTAAGAAGTGTTTTATAAGACCATCCATCACATAATTTCACTAATTTATTCAGTGCCCTTAAGATTCAAAGTCAGACAAAAATGGATATTAAAGCTTTGCGAGCCTTCAGAATTCAGATCATGTCCTAAACTTTAACTGCTTCTAGAATTGCCTGGTGATCATGAGATCTATTGTTTCAGCCATACAATGTACATGTTTCTAAGTACAAAAACAAAATGAGGCAAACATGAATAATATGCATAAGTAACGCGGCATGTGCAAAAGTTGCAAAGAAAGAACTATATAACGATACAAAAAGTCTGGCATACCAAATCAGAGACATATTGGAAGCTTCGTGTTTGTTTACCATCACCATACACAGTCAATGGTTGTTTGCGGATAGCCTGCACAGACAGCCAAAGTAGTTAATAAAACAATGAGAATCACATTGCAAAACATTTAATCCTCATGAGTTATTTCATTGAACAAATTTCAAATTCACTTTAAAAGAAAAGGGTTGTATTAACCTGAGCAACAAAATTGCTAACCACACGCCCATCATCTAAACACATACGCGGCCCATAAGTGTTGAAAATTCGAGCAATACGCACCTGAAAACAGAAATCTTTATGTGAGTTTGACAAGTCAATTGTGGAAAATAAGTCTTAGTTAAAACTTCTGCATGATAGAAAAGGATTTCAATAGGATTTGGATGAGAGAAAAGGTTTAGAAATGGAAAGATGACTTGTATGCTTCACTCAAGGATAAATTAAAATTGAAATTGGTGCAGGGTGAAAATTTGCAACAAACAACCATACATGGAAAAAACCCATATAACAAAATTCACTCGGCTAGGGTTAAAGTTGGCATTATCATATAGTTCAAGATAACGTAAAAGGAAGGCCCAAGTAACACTTGACTACTTGCAACCCTTAATTTTACAAAATCCTAATGCGTGTGCAGTTTTTGGTAGCTTTAAAACTATGGCATATTTAAAAAAGTCCACCGAATCAACATTTAAAACGACAATTAAAGTATAGAACAGAATAGTTTTCAAAGGGAAAGAATATGTATAAAGTAGAATATGTGGAATGAATTAAAAGAACAAACAAGGTCACCCAAAGTCGAATTTCACTATAAAAGCTCCCAATGCAAGGGGGGAAATGGCGGGCGGGTCCACTAAAGTGAAAAGGCATGCAGTTTCTCAAGAATAAACTGGTTATGGAATACCAGATCGGAGATATCAATACAAAAATCCAACATAATCCTACTCAAATGTAAAAGAATGACATTATGATCCTACATCTGCATGCCTAACAATCCAGACACCAAGTAATGGATTTCAAAACAGCTCATTTACAGGTAAACATCAGAACCATAATTTCAGTTACCTCAACATCTGCACCTCGATGATAATCCATTGCCAATGTCTCTGCTGTCCTCTTTCCTTCATCGTAACAGCTCCTCTCACCTACTCTTTCCAACCACACATGTGCATAAACATATTAAGCAACATAAATGTATTGTGGACGCAAACATCTAACATACAAAAAGAAACTAACAACACACCTATAGGATTCACATTTCCCCAGTAAGTCTCCTTCTGAGGATGCTCCAGCGGGTCGCCATAAACCTCACTGGTACTAGTAAGCAAAAACCGTGCCCCGATTCGCTTGGCAAGTCCCAGCATATTAAGGGTACCCATCACATTGGTCTTGTAATCACAGTCAAGGACCTCAAAACCCGAAATTTCAGAATTCAACCCAAAAAATAAAGCAAACAACAACAACCCAATGCCAAAATTCAATAAAAACTACGATAAAAGCATCACTAGTTGAAAAGGATATAATTGTCTTGACTGGGTTATACTTGTAATGAACAGGGGAGGCAGGGCAAGCCAAATGGTAGATCTGATCCACCTCCAACAGAATCGGCTCGATGACGTCGTGCCGAATGAGCTCGAACCTCGGGTTCCCGAAATGATGCACCAGATTGTTCTTCCTCCCAGTGAAGAAATTATCAATCACAATCACATCATTACCTCTGTCAAGGAGCTTGTCAACGAGGTGGGACCCGACGAACCCAGCTCCGCCGGTGACGACGATGCGGAGCCTCCGCTTGGCGAGGCCAACAGGGATGCGACCGACCTTGGCATGAGTGGGCTTGGAGACGAGGTCGTGGGCGGTGGAGAAGGATCTGGAGACGGTTTTGATGGCGGAGTTGGGATCGGAGGGGCCGAGGCGGGAGAGGGTGGGCTGGAGGATGAAGAAGGTGGAGCCGATGAGAATGCCGACGAGGATGAAGAGGAGGCGCTGCTCCTTGAAGAGGTAGTTGATGGATCTGGGGAGGGATCGGGGGTGCTTGAGAGCTTTGGGGGAGTAGGGGGAGCTTAGGGCCGATGGGGTCTCTTCGTCCCGCCGGTGGTTCACGCTCGGTTGCTTGTGCAGTTGCTTCATCATTACAATTTAGGGAATTGGGGATTTGGGGATTGAGATTTTTTCTGTGTCTCTTCTGGTTTTCTGGGTCTGGGGAGAAAGACGGAGACTTTCTGGTCCAGGTGAAAAGGATTAGTTGGGGACTGCGTGTGTGTGGGTGTGTTTTGGTATTTGGGAGAGGAAGGCGAAAGGTCTGTTTCTGAGAGGTGGTTATGGTGACGGCGATGGAATACGATGAAATGTTGGGGGTTGGTTTGAGTAATTAGGAAGGGATTTGCATTTTGAATGGACCCAGATTTGATGATGATGCGCGCGGGTGGCAGTTGGTACGTGGCAAATTATGCTACGGTAAAGGGCATGAGTTAGCTTAGCTATGTAGCAGTGAAGTAATACACTTATTATCTGTAGCATTATTTATATTATTTACTAAATAGATGGTAAAAATAGTATTTTTGTATAATAAATATTATTTTGTGCAAGTATGAGCGCGACTATAACATCACGTGAGTGTAAATTGTAACAGGAAATTGTTGATTTCTTCTCTGAACTTTCATTTAATTTTCGATTTCCTCTCAAACTTTTCAATTGGAAAAGCATGTGCACAACATGTGAGGGTACTTCAGTCACTTGCTCTTTAAAATAATTAAAAACCCTGGATTTCTAGAATATCAACCTATGCAAATTTGTGTGATTCTATCATTCCATATTTTTTGTGTCTAAATGTCTAGCGAAGGGACATTTTTGTCCTCAAACAAGAGTTAAGTAGTGTGCATGTGATAAAAGTTAACGTTAATTTGAATGGAATATGGAAAACTAATGTAAAGGGGAAATTGGCCAGAATAAATTAGTTTAAGTCCTTTCCAATTAAAAAGTTTAGAGGAAAAATCAAAAATTAAGTGAAAGTTCAAAGATCGGCAATTACTCTAAATTGTTATACTGTGCGAGTTAGTATTACCATGTTACCATAAATTAGTGAATTAATTATTATATATTGATTTGACCAAAAAAATTTATTATATTTTGAAAATATTATTGTGTGGGTACAAGAGTGATGCAAATTATATAAGAAAAATTAATGAAAAGGGCTTGAAAAGTTTTAGTTTTAATAAAAAATCATGTTATAAGTTTTGTTTAATAAAAAATCATGTTATAAGTTTTAGTTTTAATAAAAAAAACCATGTTATAAGTTTTGTTTAATCAAAAACCATGTTATAAGTTAAGTCACTGTTTCTGGATTTTAAGTAACACTGTTTCTGGAATCTAAGTCACTGTTTCTGGAATTTAAGTCATTGCACTGTTAGTTTATTTCCAGCGACAGTGTTATTTTTTCCAGCGATAGTGTTTTTTTTTTCCAGCGACACTGTTATGTTTTTCCAGCGACAGTGTTATTTTTCCAGCGACAGTGTTAGTTTTTTCAGCGACAGTGTTATTTTTCCAGCGACAGTGTTATGTTTTTCCAGCGACAGTGTTATCTTTTCCAGTGACAGTGTTAGTTTTTCCAGCGACAGTGTTATTTTTCCAGCGACAGTGTTAGTTTTTTCAGCGACAGTGTTATTTTTTTCAGCGACAGTGTTATTTTTTCCAGCGACAGTGTTAGTTTTTCCAGCGACAGTGTTATGTTTTTCCAGCGACAGTGTTAATGTTCATTTTCTTTCCAGATACAGTGTTTGTTTGTGCATGGCCCAAAGGGCTTGGTGTGGTTGCTGCTCACCGGAGCTAAACGGAAGGGAAGGTCGGATTTCGGCCGGAAAGTTGGACAAACTTTAAACGCTCATAACTTTGTCAATACTCAATGAAATCAAGTGATTCAAAAACGAAAATTGTAGTTCTCGCAGAGACGAAGAGAATGGTACCTTGCACGATAGCTAACTCGTTGTGGTTTGGCCGGAAAATGCCTCGAAAGCCTCGGAGGTTGCCGGAAACTGGTTGGACAAACTTTAAACGCTCATAACTTTGTCAATACTCAACGAAATCGAGTGATTCAAAAACAAAAATCGTAGTTCTTGAAGAGACGAAGAGAATGGTACCTTGTACAATGGCTAACTCATTGTGGTTTGGTCAGAAAATGCCTCGAAAGCCTCGGAGGTCGCCGGAAACTGGGTAAGATTCAAATAGATATAACTTCTTCAATACTCAGGGTGATTCAAAAAGGAAAGTTGTAGTACTCAGCGAGACGAAGAGGAGGAGGAGGAGGATGAGGGCCAAAGGAGAGCCCATGAGTGACTGGCTAGAGGTCGAGCTGTCTGTTGGTTTGGTGGGTTTTACCTTGTTCTGGGATGGTTTTTGGTTAAAAAAAGTTATAGGATGGTTTTTGGTTAAAATAAACTTAGTTCAAGCCCTTTTTATTAAAGCTCCCAATTATATAACGTAAGTAACTATATGGTTTTATTAATTTATTCAAATTATAAGAGGATGACACACAAATTGTTAAACATGCTGTAATAATATTGTTACGACCCATTCCAATAATTATTCTATTTTATTCTTACAGGCCTAAAATGACCAAAAATCTTCTAGAAGAGAAAGTGTTGACTATTGTGTCGTAACATGTGTGGTGAATTATTTTGAACATGTTTGTGTGGTATTCGTCGTCACGAACATGTGAACGTAAGCTGAATAGATTTTCAGAGTTCGAATGAGGAAATTATGAATTTTTAAGTTAGTTAAAGTTTGAGCAATTCGCCAATAAAATTACGTAGACCTTTTGGGGTCACTTTTGGAATAGTTGGATAGAGTTCGATTTCACAAACGTGTATGTGAAACCGTTTGCAAAACAGAGTTGTAACGAAGGAGAAACAAGTGAGCAAAAGAAAACGAATTGGTCTTTTGTAAACGGCCGCCATTTGACCTTTATGGTAGGAAAAGATCTGGCCGTTGGACCAATAAAAAAATGTAGTATGTTATTGCGCAAGTAATATAAAACTTGTGAATCAGCAATCTGATGTGCAAATCTTTCAGATTGGAATAGTTACGGGTGTTCACTGTAACGGGAATCACCCTAACCGAGGATTGAGGCTTGGCCAACATGTTCAAAATTTTGAATATTAAATTTAGCATTACTAGAGACCCCGATAAAACCTAGCGGGCCTAACTCAGTCAATGTGCCACCTTGGGGTAAGGTGTAGCTTGATTTGCATACAAAAGGCACTGTACCTTGATTTTGTAGATTAAATGATTATATAATATGAATGCCCTATTGAACTTGGCGCTATATACTAGTATGTGTTAGAGATGAATGTTGTGATAAATGTGTGATTTTTAGTATGTTAGACGAGTCAGGGACTCTCTTAGAATTTCAATAAAACTAGTATATAAGAGCATTCCACGTACTATGCTTCGTATAACAAGATACTTGGTTGATATGTAGAATCGACATGTAATGCTTATAAATGTGATGTTTTGGTGTATGATGCATGATGTGTAATAATTAGCATGCACCATATAGCAGTGTGGTAAATGAATGGCCTTGCCTGATCAATAAGCATTGGGGGGGCTATACGCATTCTAGGGTTTGGGTTTCGTTGAGTTGGTCTTGAACCTTACATTAATAGGATTTCCCGAAATTGGTCTGGAATCTTGGTTGTTAGATTGATTCATCGAGCAATCTTGGAACTCTATACTTTCATGCTAGATAATTTCAGAAGAATTTTAAAAGCCATTGCAAATACAAGATTTTTAATACGTAGGCAGTCTAACTCGAAAGTTAGATGCAGCCATAAGATTAAATATAATTTCAGTTACGTTTATGGGAAAGCAGATTTTACGAGTTAATATCAGATCGTATTATGTATGATTATATTTTTAGCTTACATGTGTATGATTTGTATTCAGTTTTTTCATACTATGGCATGACATCTAGTTTGCACGTGTATGATAGATATATTCAGTTTGTTCATATTCATACACGTGTAAGCTGGATGTCATGTTCGTAGAATGGACAAGCTGAATATAAATCATACATGTGTAAGCTAGATGTCATGAAATGATTATACACATGTAAGTTGAATATAAATCATACATGTGTAAAGAGATAAAGAAGTCATTGTAATTGCCGAAAATACTAAGCCCACTAAAGACACAAAAATGAAGGGGAGACTGTTGAGAGTTATCATATAATAGGTACCTCGATTTAATATTTGTACCTATTATTTATTGTTATATTTATTATTTTATATTTTAACCTTATCCTTATATTGTTATAAAGATATCATATAATTCATATATAATTGGTATATTATACTAAGTATACCTAAGTGAGTATATATATATACTTAATAGGGATAGTGACATACCCCAACCTAAATCAAGTCGTGCTGGCCGTCACGTGAGGGTGACGTAGCCATGTGAGTAGTGCGGAAGTGATAAGAAGATAAGAATGTGAGTAAATAAAAACCAATCTAGAAACTTACTAAGTAAAATGTAAAAGTGCAAGTGCTGAGAATTAAGTGTAACACACATAATCAGAGCGTAAGTAGCCTAAGTGCAGTCCAGCAGGACGAATACTAGTTATACAGTACCAAGGAAGAAGACCTACAACAACTAAAGTTTGTCAGAACCGCCGACTCCTCTTGAACCACCAGAAAGCACTCCTACCTAGTACCTGGAGGGGCACAAAACCAAAAGTGTGAGTGGGCAAAAACAAAGGTTTTCGAAATCATTTCCTTTCTCAAAAGTTCTAACCCCTCACCGTAAAACCTGTATAGTTTTTCCCAGAAAGTAGAACATACATATAAGTATATATGTATCTCAAAATCATCATCAAACTTAATAGCACAACAATATGCCATTCGATGTATCATCAGAATAATCAAGTCAACCAAGTATAATAAGCAATATAGGAAAGAATGCATCAACGATGAATGAAGATATATCAGCCGGATCCACCTAAAGTGGCATGTACGGCTGAATCTATAGCTCATCTAATATGCCTGCACACGAGTCGGAACCACCAATAGTGGTTTGTAAGACAATATTATGTCGGAACCATCAATAATGGTCTGTACGACAAGAATGAATGTGTCGGAACCACCTATAGTGGTCTGTACGACTATATTATGTTGGAACCATCAATAATGATATGTACGACAAGAATGTGTCGGAACCACCTATAGTGGTCTGTACGACTATATTATGTCATTAAGTATTACCACAACCTTACATCTTACCATTAACCACATATAACCTTACCTGAACTTACCTGAGCGTCCACAGAACCGATAATAACATAATTGAATATGAAATGCACCTCTAAAATAATAATAATGCATCATGGCAATTTAATGAATAAAACTATTTCAATACGTTTTCTGGGAAAAACGCATTGCACATATGCACATATATAAAAATAAATGCCCACTCACTGGTATGTGGAAGGGTCGTAACCCCCGAGTCTTGCCTGACTACGTTTGTCCTCCGCGTAGGTCTCACCTATATGCGAAACAACTATATAAACATTATTTATAAGCACATAACCAACAATAGGTAATAATTTCTCATACATTGCTCAATTGGGGTGTTTGAATATACCAATGTGACCTACTCAACCCCACGAACATCCCCATATTTTTAGAAATTTTTTGGAACCCTCACGTGCCGGCCAAGGCACGGCCACACGGGCCGCCCACGCGAGGGCACGTGCCTAGCACGCTAACGGTAATAGTTAACGCCATTAGGAATATTCCGTTAAAAATATAGAATATTCCATTTAAACTAACTGACGCCGTTAGAATATTCCGTCAAAGTTAACGGAATATTCCTCTTCTTCTCCGGCGAGTCGCCGGACGCTGGCGACTGTTCACCGGTTTCTGGAAAATATTCTAAACCTAATATCTTCTTCATTTCTTCACAAAAAACCACGAAATTTGTACCAAATGAAATCTCTCGACGAATAGAACAAAACCATACCTGAGTTAGGTCCTAAAACTCATAGGATCTCGCCAGAAAAAATACAAAAAATCATGATAATCCGGCCACCTCTGCAACTCTTCGAACCCGAGCTTCCCGACGTCCAAAACACTCCAAAATTACTCTCCGAGCTTCGTGAAGATGTTTTAAGGCTTTCTATGACCTTAAAATTCGATGAAACCTCCACGTTTAACAACGAATGAACAGTGCACCACTTCGGGGGTTTTTGGTTCTTGAGTTTTCGAAGGTTTCACGTCCAACCAAGGGTATGGTTGTGTTCAGGGGTTTGCAAGGGTCACTAATATGGTCCTAAAAGGTTCGATCTATGGAGTTTTGAAGGTCAACTGAGGGTGTCCGTACACTGTGCAAAGAGAGAGAGAGAGTTCGAGATAGGAGAGATGAGAGAGAAGAAGGCTGGTTTCTATGTGTGTGTATGTCTACCCGTGTGCTGATTAGGCACAACTAAACAAAACTAGTTCCTAATTGGGCTAGAACTAATAACCCAATCCACCCTAACATTCTAACATCTAACTCTAATTGGTTCCCAACAAATAGGAACTAGAATAATTGGTCCAAAATAATTATTTTGGGTCTTTAACCTTAGCCCAAAATGCAAACACAAACCAACATTCAAGGGTAATTTCGTCAATTTACAACATCGAGGATAAAAATATATAAATCTTCAGAACGGGCTGTCACAACCTACCCCCTCTTAAGAAAATTTCGTCCTCGAAATTTCATACAACAATAACTACAAAAACAACCACTAATAACCATAAAATAAAGGTGGGTACATTTCTCTCATACGGTCTTCTGTTTCCCACGTGGCTTCCTCCACTGAATAATTTCTCCACAAGACCTTTACCATACGAATCGTCTTGTTCCTCAGCACTTTGTCTTTCCAATCTAAGATCGTCACTGGCTCCTCTTCATAAGTCAAGTCCGGATTAATATCTAATGGTTGAGGAGGTATCACATGTGAAGGATCTGAAACATAGTGACGAAGCATGGAAACATGAAACACATTGTGCACTCTAGCCAACTCTGGAGGCAACTCAAGCCTGTATGCTACTTCACCGACTCGTTCGGTGATCTGATATGGTTCGATGTACCTAGGGCTCAACTTACCCTTTTTCCCAAACCTTACCACTCATTTCCACGGTGATAGCTTCAGAAATACCCAATCACTTACTTACACACCCGATCAGTAGCATGCCTATCTGCCAGGTTCTTTTAACGATCCTGGGCCACTTTCAGGTTAGATTTAATTACCTGAACATTCTGAGTAGTCTCCTCTACTATCTCAAGGCCCACCAATGCTCTTTCGCAGACCTCTGACCAACATAGAGGTGTGCAGCAAGATCTACCATATAGTACCTTAAAAGGTGTCATACCAATACTCGAATGGTAACTATTATTATAGGCGAATTCCATCAAATCCAAACACTTATGCCAAGCGTCACCAAACTGCAACACTGAAGCTCTTAGCATATCCTCTAATGTCTGGATAGTTCTCTCAGATTGACCATCTGTCTGAGGATGAAATGTTGTGCTATAAAGTAGTCCAGAACCAAGAGCTTCTTGAAACGCCACCCAAAACTTAGAAGTGAATCTAGGGTCTCGATCAGAGATAATACTCATTGGAACTCCGTGATACTTCACAATCTTGGTTAAGAACAATTGAGCTTATCGGCTTAGAGAATATTTTTCCCTTACTGGAATAAAATGCGTTGACTTAGTAAGCTGTTCAACTATCACCCAAATGCCATCAAAACCATTCTGTGTACGTGGAAGCTTATACACAAAATCCATAGTAATATTTTTCCACTTCCACTAAGGAACGGGAAGTGGTTGCATCAACCCAAATGGCTTCTTCCTTTCTGCTTTGACCTGTTGGCAAATTGCACATCTACTCACATACTCTGCAATTTCCCTTTTCATGCCTGGCCAATAATAAAGTGGTCTAATGGTACGATACATTTTAGTACCTCCTGGATGTATTGCATAAGCCGATACGTGCGCCTCGTCAAGAATTTCTTTCTTTAACTCTGCATTGTTCGGCACATACATTCGACTTTCTTACATCAGCATACCATCAGACTCTCGAATTCTCAGGTCTTTCTTTCCTCCTTTATTTCTAGCTTGAATTAACTCTTGAACTTCTTCATCAGTCATCTGAGCATCAAGAATACGATAAATTAAAATCTGCCTAACCTGGAAATTGGTAAGTAAAGCTTCCTCTTTTTCTTCTACTCCCAATTTCACTCCAGTAGACCTTAAATCAACAAGAAGAGGGATACGACAAGCATACAAAGCATTAACTCGGCCTTGGGATTTTCTACTGAGTGCATCAGCAACCACATTTGCACGACAGGGTGATACTCAATCGTGCAATCATAATCACTCAACAATTCTACCCACCTCCGTTGCCGAAGGTTTAGATCTTTCTGAGTGAAAATATATTGAAGGCTTTTGTGATCCGTGAAAATCTTACATTTTTCACCATAAAGATAATGTCTCCAAATCTTCAAAGTAAAGATAATAGCAGCTAATTCAAGATCATGAGTAGGGTAATTCATCTCATGAGATTTCAATTGCCTTGAAGCATAAGCAATCACCCTACCATGCTGCATTAATACACAACCCAAACCATTCAAGGAAGCATCACTATAGATTTCAAAGTTACCACTGTCATCTGGAAGTGCTAGAATAGGTGCATGAGTGAGACAATACTTAAGCTGCTGGAAACTTTGCTCACAATTTTCATCCCACTCAAATTTAACATTCTTCCTTGTCAATCTTGTCAGTGGCAATGCTATAACTGAGAAATCTTTAACAAACCGTCTATAATAGCCAGCTAGGCCAAGAAAACTTCTTACCTTAGTTACGGTTCGTGGCTGTTCCCAATTCTCCACAGCTGCTACTTTTTGAGGATCCACCTGAATGCCCTGAACGGATATGACATGCCCCAAAAATGCCACTTCATTTAACCAAAATTGCCATTTACTAAACTTAGCATAAAGTCGATGTTCCCTCAACTTCTTCAACACCAAAGTAAGATGTCGCACATGCTCTGCTTTAGTTCTAGAGTATACCAGAATATCATCAATAAAGACAATGACGAGCCTATCTAGATATGGCTGGAATACTTTGTTCATTAAGCCCATAAAAGCTGCATGGGCATTAGTCAACCCGAATGACATCACAAGAAACTCATAATGACCATATCGAGTCCTAAACGCCGTATTAGGGACATCTTCACTTTTAATCTTCAACTGGTAATAACCGGACCTTAGATCAATTTTTAAGAATACACATGCACCTCGAAGTTGATCAAACAAATAATCTATGCGTGGCAACGGATAACGGTTTTTAATCGTCATCCGATTCAATTGCCGATAATCAATGCATAACCTCAAGGTCCCGTCTTTCTTTCAAACAAACAACACTGGGGCTCCCCAGGGTGATATGTTAGGCTGAATGAAACCTTTATCTACTAATTCCTGCAACTGGGTTTTTAATTCTCTTAACTCAGCAGGAGCCATTCTATATGGAGTTAAAGATATAGGGTCCGTACCTGGCAATAAATCAATGGTAAACTCCACATCTCTATCTGGCGGTAGCCTAGACAAATCATCAGGAAAAACATCAGGAAAGTGCCTAACCACTCTTACTTCCTCCACACTACTAGGAGTATTATCATTCAGCACCACATGAGCTAAATATCCCTGGCACCCTTTATTTAACAACTTCTTTGCCCTCATGGCAGAAATAACACCATGCCTCACTCCACTACGTTCACCCACGAACGTAACTTCAGGTAACCATGGACGATGGAATGTAACCATCTTCTCATAACAGTGAATATTAACATGGTTATAATGTAACCATCTTCTCATAACCGTGTGTGTAAGTCTACCCGTGTGCTGATTCGACACACTTAAACAAAACTAGTTCCTAATTGGGCTAGAACTAATAACCCAATCCACCCTAACATTCTAACATCTAACTCTAATTGGTTCCCAACAAATGGGAACTAGAATAATTGGTCCAAAATAATTATTTTGGGTCTTTAACCTTAGCCCAAAATGCATACACAAACCAACATTCAAGGGTAATTTCGTCAATTTACAACATCAAGGATAAAAATATATAAATCTTCGGAACGGACTGTCACAGATAGGGAGTCTAAGTATATGTTTTAAGAAATATAATATTTTAATTCTTCTTTGTTTAGTAATAACTTAACTGTTTAATAAAATACTTCTTATAAAAATATCAATTACCTGTTGGTTTAACGTATGAAAAAAAAATCTATATTAATTAAGGAATTATGACACAAATTATATATCTATTAATATGTATATGGGACAGAATAAAAGTAACAAAGAATAAATGAAGTATATTCAGCTTGTCCATACTACGGACATGACATCCAACTTACACGTGTATGGTACAAGTCAAATCCTAGATGTAGAAATATAAGAAGGTAGATCCCTTCTCCATCGAAAGAAATTGTACGATATTATCGTGGATACTCCACATAAAATAAAGAATTAACATGTGTAAGCTGAATATAAATCATACACGTGTAATATATATATTCAGCTTGTCCATACGAACATGACATCCAACTTACACATGTATGATTTATATTCAGCTTGTCCATTCCACGAACATGACATCCAACTTACACGTGTATGATAAACTATCAGCTCGTAAATACATCGAGATTACTCAGTAATGACATGGTTATACATATATACTTTCAGCTTATCATTATGCGAGATTACTCCGTAATAATATGATTATATCATTATACAGGTATACTCTCAGCTTGTCATTACGTTGAGATTACTTTGTAATGACATAATTATACAGATATAATCTCAGCTTGTAGATTACTGAGTAATGACATGATTATACAGCCATGCTTTCAGCTTGTCATTACTCCGTAATATATTTTACAGTTACTCAGTTTGTCATTACTTCAAGATTACACAGTAATGACATGATTATACAGCCATGCTATCAACTTGTCATTACTTCGAGACTACTCAGTAATGACATGATTATATTACTATCCAGCTTACACTAGCTACGGCTGGTATATGATATTGTATGCTATGTCACCAGAATCAGTAGCAACTATAGTAAGCATATTCAACGTTGAGGCATCCGCCTAAAGCTCTAACACATTATTACCAAGCATGTCACACCCGATCTCGACATATGTTCAGGATCGACACATGACGTCACCAAATACCCGTATCTCAAACATAATTCAATAGAAATCACATGTAATAACCAAGCATACACAATATGGCGCTGACACGCGTCAAACGAGAAGGACACGTCATCATGTTGAGCCCAATAAGCTCCATGCAATCTCAACAACATTCTAAGATCAGCGACATGCTAGAAGAACTCAGCCTAGTTAACTAAAAAGTCAACCGTTAATCAAGATTGAGGGTAGAGTCCACAACCCTAGAAATCTAAACTAGAAGATCCGCTTATCAGACTTCTGATCCGTAACTTCCCATAGTCCACATTATGCTTTTAGAACAACATACTAAAACTTCATTACGATACAACGGTCGGATCTCGGCCAATCTCTAAGATTAAGTGGCGGTCAATGTTTGATTTTACAAACTTAGAAATTCACTTCGGAGAGATCCGCATATCGGATTCCTGATCCGTTAGTTCCTAATACTCTTAAATATTACATACTAGTATTTATTAAAGTTAGGTGCCGATCCAACGGTCGGATCATCAACTCATATAATAGTCAAGTGACGGCCAACTAGGCGGTCAATTTACGAAACTATGTTAAAACCTCACAATTTCACTAAACGGTTGTCAAATATGGAATTGAAGCATCATAATAGCCTAGGATGGTCCCGTGGGTTCTCGGCCCACGCGCCGGCGCATGGAGCGGCCGGCTGCCCCTACTCGCAGGAAAATTCAACTATTTCCAAAATTTACCAAATTTTACCAGATTGAAGATCTCGATGAGTGGAGCAAGTTTCATACATGTGACTAAAGCAAATTTGGCCGTGAAATGCCTCAAATCGCCACGAATCCGCCGAAAACCCTAGAAATAGGTGGCTTCAATTCGACTTCTCCGGTGCTTCGCCGCCTCCAAGGTTGTTTGGGCTTTTGTTCCTGGCCTCAAGGAGAGTCTAATGGTGGTGGAGATCGATGTGATTGCATTCGAATATGCCCGATTGTCGACCTGGTCTGTCGCACCCACTGGTGCGATTCTTCGTGATTTTGAGCCCAATTTCTTCAGATTTGGGGTGGAAATGGTAAAGAGAGGGTCGTGGAGTACTTCCCAAGTGGTGGCTCGGCTTAAATCGTTGGAATTTGGTCGGAGGAACCAACAGGTTCCATTGTTTCCAACCGGGTCGGGTTGCAAAACGGGTCAAGGGTGAGGGGGTCCGGGTTGTGTGTTTCCTCCCCTCCCTCATTTCCCCCCTTCTTCTCCCTTCCCATTGGTCTTTTCCCCCCTTCTTTCTGATTGGCCACCCCTTATCCCTCATTTATCTTCTTTTCTTTCAATCTCAGCCATCCATCTATTTCCTGTCTCAATCACAGCCATCCACGTGGCGCTTCTAGATTTTCTGGTGCATTCCAGATTATGATCATATGACCATTTCGCCCCTAACTTTGCTCGTTCATAGCTTACTCGTTATAACTCCGTTTCACGAACGGTTTGCGCCTACGCGTTCGTGAGATCGGACTCTATTTGAAAATATAAATTGTGACCTTGAACAGTCCATGAATTTTAAATAACCAATTTCCAAACTTCAAACTTCGTAATTAGTTTTAATTAAAATATAAATTCAAATAAATTAATATAAATTCTCCAAAAATAATATAAAATCTCAATAACACAAATCCATACATTATAATAGTGAAATTCAGGAGCGGGATTTCACAAAGCAAGTTATCTACTTAGCTTTATTAGTAAAACTTGTATCTCCGAAAATATGCTTTGAACATTATTACTCATGTAATAGAGGATCGGAGACCTATTAGGTGTTTTAATTTGGGCTTATCCCTATTTTTGGGGAAGTTGTGCTGAATTTTCGGTAGATTCTAATTGTTGGTAACTTTAGTTAAATTTTCATGCATATCATCATGGCTTTGTCAACTAGTTTTGGTGCCCACTAGACAATAAAGTCGAGGTGTGTCAAATATGGTATTATGTTAATTAATGCATTAAGGCTCTACAACTCTACATTTGTAAAACATTATGTACGAGTATATGAACTTCGGAGGAGCAAGAATTTCGTCACAATGAAAACACATCTCATAATTACTAGCTTAATATAGCTCATAATCCTTAGTCTTCTCCTTTGAATTTGATTAAGTTTGATGTACTATAAAGTTATTTCATCACATCTCAGTGACTCAGAGTCAGGATTGATTACTAATTAAAATAAAGATTAGTAAAAGAATATTTGGTCATTCAAACTCATGATCCATAGTTACGACTTTATCCCCGCTATTGAGAATAAGTATTGTAACAATACGTGACATGTTGTCCAAAGAAATTTAAGTGACTAGCTTATATTTCTTAGTAATGTGACAAACCAAAGACACACATTTATGATAACTAAAAGGAAATTTGAGACATTAATTGCATGTTAAGTCGTAGATATGATTTAAGAAGAGTGAGAGTGATGTCTTTCAATTGTTCGTCCTACAATATGGTGTAAAGATTAGCTAGAGTTGCACCAAACTGTCCCAAATCATAAACCGGGCCAACTTCGGGCTACCTGGTAAAGGACAAGATATATATCCTCATGGACGGCCCAATATAAAATGGACTGTAAATTAGAACCCGAAAGGATGAATAAAATGTTAAAATAAAAATGCAAACATTGCGACCACAGTGGGAGTCGAACCCACGACCTTTTGATCCGAAGTCAAACGCGCTAATCCACTGCGCTATGCGGTCAACTCATTAATTTATTGCCCTTTTGTTTTAATAGCTCTCTTGTATTAACATATATTAGCATGGGCACACACAAAGTGTGACAAATTTTTTTTATTTTTGTTTTTGAAATAGAAGGATAGAGGAAGAGGGTGAAAGAGAATGTGGGAGTGGGAAGTTTTTCCCCTTTTTTTTTTTTTTTTTTTTTTTTTTTTTTTTTCTAATTAGAGATATGTTAGGATTACATATAGGTGAGGCTTTGAAAAAAGAAAAAAAAATTGATTGTGTGAAATTATATTTTCGCCCTATATTTCTTATTCATGTTATGTTTTAATTAAAGGGTTAAACTGGTAATTTCATAGGGTTTTGGTTGACAATGAGTGTTTTATTAATTAATAGAGATATTGGGTATAAGAAATTATAAGTTTATCAGTAGTTCTTCAAAATGATTGAGATCGGTATATTATTTGTTTTAATTCTTATGAATGACATATTCGGTATCAATATATTTCTTCACCCCTACGGTAAATAATATCATTGTATTAAAATTATATATGAATCACGTTCAGTTTAAAATTTGATACATCAAATTTCTTGGCTTTATTAAATCTCAAAATCATGATTGTTTGAAACTCAGGGTTTACCCACTTGCCAAGCAATTCAATTGTCAAGTATGTGATGATGAGGAGCCATAAACACTTTCATATGACACGACTTTCTGCTTTGAGAAGGAGATGTCATAATTATAAGCTCCCAAAGGCCAACACCCTTAATTACAATATGAATGCATGGTTTTTGTCCAGCTTTAGATGTACAAAATTTCAAACTAAAAATGTCTCTGCTCTGTTGATATAATTACTTCTGGTTCTCATATATACATATACATATATTTGTGTATATATCTCTATATAAAGTAATGGTTTAGAAAGTAGCTAGATTTTATTTTTATTTTTTTTAAAAAAGGACCAGCTGATGGCTTCTTCACAGCAGCCCATCCTTCCAAGACGTGCCGTGTAGAATATAAGCCTGAAATTCATTCCCAACCAAATTAGGTTTTTCATTGTAGCAAGTATATTGTGCCCACACAAAGATCTGCATGGACCATATGTTATACTGTTCATCAATGGTGAGTCTGAATCGACAACACAAAATTTTCAATTCAATTATTTAAATCGTAATTAAGAGCAAGATGCATTCAGTATATGATACTTATTCAACAAGGGTTCACTTCATAAGTGGAGAATGAAGAGGGTTGGCACCGTCCGAGTGTATCAGATATACGTCGCGATATATGATCAGACTCAACCCTCAAATTGATGAGCTAGTAAGCTTACTTCAAGGGAAGATGAAATATACACTTTATTGTTGAACTGATAGTTATGATGATTATTGGTTAAGAAAAACCAATGGTGGTTACTCGCGATCCGAACCGTCTATATTCAATATATCATTCATAGATCATTTTTGAATAAAATTTAGATAAACTCAAAATCACTAAGAATTCATTTATAGTGAAGAAAATAGACGAGTACGGTTCTACAAAGAAACACTAAGGGTTCGTTTAAATGTGCTTTTAAAATGGCTGAAAGCGATTTTGAAGAAACAAATTTTGGGTTCCAAAAAGCACTTTGCAAGAAACATCAGTTATGTGTTTCTTCCAGGAAGCACTTTAAGTCCTTTTATAGGATTTACATGCATTTTTAATAAGGATTGGTTCCAAAAATATTTTCTCCAAAAGTGCTTCCAGTTATTTTAAAAGCACATCCAAACGAGCCCTAATTTTAATTCAACGACCATATGGTTTTAGATTTGGGTAATTTTTTTATACACATGTGCTTTTATGTTTTTCGTAAAAGATAGACGGTACTACATTACGAAGTGGATCCCACATAAATGGATGTTAATTGTTTAAAAAGTGTGTATATATATAAGTACAACATTCCATTCTTTAAATAAAAGGCGTTACAGATGCATATTTATCTCCAAAATTATCCATGCAAACTAAATTTAAAAAAAATACAATAAAGCATGACCAATTGCAAAGAAATGTGTGGAGATCACGTGAGAACAAAAATTCGGTACTCATCAAGAATCTCAAAATTACAAAGATTAATAGATCGTTATATTTTATGTTACATGAAGATCACGTATCAGGATAGGGAGTACAATAATCATGGTCTAACCGAATCACCATGACCCCAGAAACCAAGTGAAGTAATTAAGTACGTACAACAAATCAAATAGCTTCATTCTTTCATACATAGATTTGAAACCAAGTGAAGTAATCCTGAAGAAGGCCATACCGTGTACCATCTAAGCCTATAGTGTCATATCGGCTAAACCCGAACCCGTAGCAATTCGACAACTTCCACGCCTTGCAACTCCAAATCCATATTGAAAGCGCCAAAATTTTGTGCAACCAATGACTTGTAGTTATTACTCTCTTTTCTTATAATGGGCACTGAAAGTCATTTTAGGTTGAATTTCCATTGCAAGTGCACATCAAATATTTCAATCTCGCATCGCCATCAATTTGAAAAACTCATCACAAATTTCAGTACCATACACTTTTGATTTACGTGTACGGAGTCCAAGAGGGTGTACCGTACACACCGTCGAAGAAAGGCTGAAAGGGAAAATTCTTTAGTTTTTAAAACAATTAATCAATTAGATATTAAAGAAAGTGAAACTGATTGAGTTGTCGAGCCAAATAAAATTGATACAGACTAGCCACCTAATAAAAATTGTTGTATTTTGTTTTAGGGTGAGCTCTTTAAAAATAGATCTTTACAACTAATGTTTTTTAAACAAAAACTTACTTAATATTAAATATACGAGTTAATTCAAATATTAAATAAGCTGCCATGTGAATAAATAAGTGACCTAATATCCTAATCATGTAAATTATCATAATAACTCACTCTAATCATGATGAGCAATGAACCCCACATGGAAAGTCATGTTATAAATGCTAATAATATATACATATACATATACATATATATACATATACATATATATACATATATATATATACATATATATATATATATATATATATATATATATACAGGAACCTTACCAAGAGGGATCCCCATTTTTCTTAAAAAATAGGAACACTCTCTTGACCGTTGGATTGGCTTTAATGAAATTGTGTGGTTGAGATTAAAACACAGGCCACACAATCTCAACCGCACAATTTCATTAAAGTCAAATCCAACGATCAAGAGGGTGTCCCCATTCTTTTAGAAAAATGGAGATCCCTCTTGTGAAGGGATTCCTATATATATATATATACACACATAACCCTTATGCAAAGGGATCCCCATTTTTTTATAAAAATGGGGATTAGGTGTGGAGCCCACACCACATCGAACTTTAACGATCCAAACCGTCTATTTTTCAAGTTGCACCTCATAGATCATCCTTGCAAAATATTAGGCAAATCGGAAATGTTTAAGGCATCTAATTGGGTTCAAAGAAATTAACGAATACTTTGTTATATAAGAAACAATGAAATTTGATCTTGATAATTAAATAGGCAAATGGTTTCGGATTGAATTGAATTTTTGCAAGGATGATCTATGAATCGAGACTAACAACATAGACGGTTCGGATCGTTGAAATTTGATGTGAAGTGGGTCCCACACCTAATCCCAATTTTTTGAAAAAAATGGGGATCCCTTTGCATAAGGGTTCTGATATATATATATATATATATATACAGGTTGCTTAAGGAGAGGGATCCCCATTTTTTTTTTAAAATAGACGGTTCGGATCGTTGAAATTCGATGTGAAGTGGGCCCCACACCTAATCCCCATTTTTTGAAAAAAATGGGGATCCCTCTCCTTAAGCAATATATATATATATATATATATATATATATATATATATACCTACCAATAATATATATTCTCACAAAAAGATTTAAAAAGTACAAGTTAATTTACGTATATTTTGTAGATTCGTTTGTTTAATTTTTTTAATCAAACAGCATTCTGTTGCAGTCATATTGGAATAGGAATGTGATTGTGTAAATCCTAGAGAATATGGGAAAGTATCTTATATTCCTATTAGAAGTAGATTACCTATTAAATGTTGTAATCCTAAAGGGTAAGTAATTAACCCTTTCTACTACTATAAATAAAGGCACAATGGGGTGAGATAACACACACCCACAATTACACATCTCTCTCTTCTCTCTCAATCTTGCCGCACCCTCTCTCTCTTTTGGCCTCCATAATTGTTTCAGTAAATTATGCCTACAACACGTTATCAGTACGCTCTTGACGCTGCGCTAAAGAGAGTTTATTCTTCAATCAGGGGAGTATTACGTTTTGATCATTCTTTGTATGATTAATTTATTATTATTTTAAATTGATCTACATGCTATTGATTCAATTTAATTTTTCTATGTTGAACGTGATACAATGCATTGGAGATGCTATTCCGGCTTTCTGCGAAGGAACTTTTACAAATTCAAAGGCTTTTGTTGTTTTCTGCTACTCAGGTACGCTTTAAATAAAGTAAGATATTTGAAACGACCCATGAAGCATGAAAACATTCCCCATGATGTATGAACCCCCTATGTTTACATTTTCCTTCCGATATATATATTCTCTATGTTCATATATATATATTGTTTCATGCATCACGCAATAATTGCTATGTGGAATTTGTGAGTCAAAGTATAAAAATAAATTAGAAGCAAGTTAGGGTTTTCCTAAAACCCTAAGGGAATTGAAAAAAAAAAAAAAAAATGGGAAACCAAGGGATCGGGATTGGGTGCACTGCACCCTCCCTGCGCAGCAAGAAACATCAGGCCTCGCCTGCTTTGTTTCTGGACTTGGGCCTGCAGCCCTCGGCCACACCTGGCCCGCATCCATTTGCCAGCCTTCGGCTGGGCACTGCTCGCACAAACGCCAGCCTTTTTTTTGGCTGGGCTCATTCACGCGAGGCCCGCAGCCTCCACACGCCAGCCCACTATCTTGGGCTCCCCCGTGCAATCCCCTCGGTCCATATGGACCCAACCCAGCTTCGGCTGGAAGCCCTTCTTCCCCCGTGACCTGCTGCCATGGTTCCTGGCCCTTTCCCAGGCCCTGCCGTGACCCTTAAGGCACCCCGTGCCTTCCCACACCCCACGGCACAAGCCCAAATTATTTTGGGGCTCCAATTTTGATCCAATAATATTATGCTAATATTATTTTGCTTCTACAATCGACCCTGTATGGTCCCGATTTATTGAATTAATTAAAAGTGACCTACAGTCCATTAATTTGATAATGAATCCAAAATTATTGACCTGAAGATCACTTTTGGACATTAACGATTCAATAATTTCTCTTTATACTTTGAACCGTCACATACTTTCGTAGTAACGAAGCTCTCACACTTGAGTTCCCGAAGACAACTCAAATCCACTACACTAAGTTAGTATATTGCATTCTGTGTTTCTTGCAGGAACCTCTATTTTATGAACTAAATGTTCATAAACTAAATCGAACCTGTAGTTTCGAATTTAGTGCCTTTGAAACCCGAAGTTTTCATAAAACAATACACCCATGAAAACCCGACGATTTTCATGAAAACCATGTCTTAGACATCGAATGTTGATGCCTATGGATGTTTCATTCCCATAGCACCCATCACAATCTTGTTCCCTCCAATTCAGTGGATTGTTGAACTGTCACAAGTTCGATTTTCCTGATTTGGATGTTTCCCGTAGAAACCACTTAATGTGGGGTACAAGACGTTAATCTCCCATTGACTATCAAGAAGCTGAGAAACCATTGAAGCCAACAATGGCATGGAAGAGCTGAATAAGCCTCCGCTATGATCTTCACTCAAAGACTTATGCCCGAAGCATTACAAATGGAAAGACCTCCCGATCGAGGATTCCATGGCTCTTTGGCTCGCTCCTACGGACTGTCTAATCATGAAAGACATTGCCTGAAGCACACCATGATTATGTCCATGAATGAGTACAATTCTGAAGTTTATAAATCCGATCGAACTTTGACTAGAGAATACTTTTCTCGTCCTTCCATGTTTCTAACTCGCCCTTGAAGCAGCAGTGTAGAAAGCGAAAGTTTACCAAATTCTCGGATCTGATTACTACCACAAACATGAGAGAAAGGTATGGACCCAGTTCAGTTGGAGTCTACCGAATGGCTCGACCCTGCTCGGTCAAAGCCTACTGAACCCAAGTTTGGGTCTGTCCATCTCATAATCCAATTTTGAGTTTGTTTTTACAAACATATGGTAGAATCAGGGCCTGCCAAGGTGTGGCATCATGCCCGAAGCATGATCATTGGTACCTAAGACCTAAAACTTCAAGAATAAGGGATAGTATTCCCAACCTTAACCCTGCAGAATCTATTTCCGTCCCGATGGAATAGATTATTGGTTATGCACTTGTTCGTGCCCCTACCAATATTGTTAAGGAGTACCATTCTAGTAGTCAATATGTGAGACTGATTTTGCTCCACCAAACATCGTTGGAAGACCAAAATTTTGACATGGATGGCCTTTTTGGCCGAATCCACCTAGTAGCTTTGCTTACTTTGTGAACATTTTTCCATGTTCTTGGATTCAAGTTTGGTGTATGTTTTACTTATGGATAATCTTATTGATATTGTCCTCGAATATGAGTTAATTGAATCATGTTTCTTAGTACATGTGACCGATTCAATTAAACACGTGATTAGGTTGGAATGTGGGAAAGTTAGTTGTCTGGATGAATGCGTACTACGCACACTAACTTTACACCTAAATCACATCTCTAACAACGACTTCAGGTCTATCCAACCTGATTAAGAGCAATGGCACGCTCCTCGTTGTATGAATGGTACTGAATCACCATTTAAGGGACCTTAAATTCTCCCTGACGTTGAGTTTTTAAGGATATTCGAGTTGACAATGATCATAAATGAAACCACTGAAGAAAATAGAGTGAAATATCTTTGCACCACCACCAAAAATGAGCCTGAAGCTTTGATTTGGGGCTAATGGGTTGTCCCCCAACTGGGGCACATGCCATATGTGGCCGGCCTAGGGCTAGGTGATTGAGCAGTTTACTTGCTTTGGCACGACCTTTTGGGACACTTAGGTCGACCAACGATGCTCTGATGCATCTCCTTACCCGAAGTAAGGATATTGTGCCTACAAGCACACTTTGCCAAGCATGCTCATTAGGGAAATTCGATTTTATAAATCATCCCTTGCAAAGATACGAAACGACTCTCTTTTCACAGTGGATTCAAGGGAATATACGTGGACTAATCCAACCAAAATGCGGACCATATAAAGACTTATGGTTTTGGTTGATGAATCGACAAACTGGTCACATGTTTGTCCACACACATTACTGCTAAACCCTCTGGCCGATTAAGGGTTCACCACCATACTTATCCCCTAAGGTCCGGGAGACTGGATAATGTCAGAGAGTTTACATCGACAGTTTTCGATAAAGTATTGCATGTCGTTTTGGGTTTATAATTGAACATCGAATTCCCATGTTCACCCCAAATAGCCTCGCCTAAGTGATCATAAAGCGCAATTTAAATGATCGCCCGAATTTTGGTAAACGTACCAAGTTTTCAGTTTCTGCCTAGGGCTATGCAATCCTTGTACGCAGTGATGATTGGTCCGCCTTGAGGCCCATTGCCACCCAACCTATATGACGTTACAGTTGGTTACTGGGTACGAACCTGACGCTTTTCGTATTTACGCATTTGGGTGTGCATTCCATGTGCCAAGTTGCGCCGCCGCAACGTACCACCATGGGTCCTCAAAGAAGGATGTGTATCTTTTGTCGATCATGATTCTCCTTCACACTAGCTCTCTTCGAGCCCTTGCACGCGATCTCTTTACCGCTCATTTGCGGGTTGTCACTTTAATGAGACAGTCTTCCCGCCGTTAGGGGGAGATAAGAACGTCAACGTTCCTGTAGAACGGCGCGAATTTACGTGGACGTTGCCCACTATGTCTCATCTCGATCCCCATACCGCACAAGTGTGATAAGCAAGTGCGATGAATTCTAGATTTCAGAATGTTGCTCCAGACGCATTCCTCTGATCTAGCTAAAGACGAGATCATATACCAGCTGCAAACATGCCTGCAAGGATAGACGTACTTAACGGACGTCGAGTCAACATCCCTGGAGGGTGTGCCGCCCCTGTTGGACGGTTTGGACGCCCCTGTTGGACGGTCCGGTACACCGGCGGATAGCCAATCAATCTGTCTTGGCCTGGAGCACAACAGATCATTCGGTTCGTAGGATTCACTTCCCTGGAAGAGGAAGACAAGGCACAACATTGAATCTGAACTCGATCGCTGTCTCAAATCATTTCCATCTCATGAGATTAATCCGGATTACTCCCAAGACATGAAGTTCTTGGTCCAGTATACTAGTTTGGGTGAGCTAAATGGAATTGAAATGAGATTATCATCGATGATGTTTTCACTTATATGGTAGCTACCGACATAAATGAAAAGCGACGATATCGAACCGTGTTCCGTTGATTAAGTGACAACGTAGAACTGATTGGACAACTGAAACTACAATCTAGGTCAAATTCCTTACCAAAGTGTGTATTGGACCTGTCGTTCCTACACTGCCCAAGGTAACCCTGTTATGTTACAAGTGGGAAAGGAAGCGTTATGAGATGAATGAAATAGTGCGATATGATGCACGCCTTACGGCGCAAGGTTTCTCTCAAACGTCCTGTGATTGATAGCAGCATTACGAAATGTGGTTAGTATTTCTCCATGGGGATATAGATACGGAGATTGACATGTAAGTTCCCGAAGAATTACATGGACTGACTCAAATAGTTCCAGAACCACGGAACACCCTCTTAACTCGTTTTGAGGCGTTCACTTATGGATTGAAAAATCCGACGGATGTGGTATACCCGTCTACGTGATAATTTGATCAGTCAGGGATATGAATGAATGCCCTTGCGTGTTAAACTATGAAGTCTTATTCCAAATTGCTAGAGTTACAGTTTATGTCGTTAACACGAATCTCACTAAGACTCTGGAAGAGCATGAGAAAACTGCCTCGCACCTGAAGATGGAATTTGAGATGAAGGATCTTAGGAAAACTCGTTTATGCCTTGACCTGAAGTTCAAGCATTGGTCTGACGGTATTTTGGTCTACCAGTCGAACTACACTCTGAATGTGTCACCTTTGAGTATACATTTGATCGTCCATACGTTATATGCAAATGAGACTCTAGAAGAGGCTGTGGAATCCGAAATTCCATATCTAAGTTCAACTTTGCGCTTCGTTGTACTTAGCTCATTGTATTTAGACAGGACATCTCCTTCGCTATTGATCTTGGTAAAGATGCAGCACCGCTCCTACACGCAACCACTGAATTGGTATTAAAGACGTTCCCTGAAGGTACTACGAATTTGGGCAAAGCAAATCCCAATGCATCTCGAGCGGATCCAACCCCCCTGATCCTCGAAATGATGCTTGCCTTGTTTGTTATGCTGACGCATGTTACTTATCAAAGCCGCACAAGGCAAAATCCCCGAATGGTTATGTCTTTACCATTAGGGATATCGCAATATCTTGGAGGTCCACGATATGACCTTAGTTGCGAAATCTTTGAATCATTCCAAGACTCACCTCACTTCACTACGCCACATGTGAGACATGGTTATGAGTTCTTGTTGAGCATATTCAAAGAACTTGCTGTGTTTTCATCCATCGTTGAGTCCCAACGACGATCCATGAAGACTATGCCGCATGTATCAACCCGACCAAGCCATGATACATCAACGAAGCCAACGCCAAGACATATTGCGTCTACATCTACATCAGCAAAGCATCAGGAGATTTGAAGTCATGCAAGCCGATCCCAGACAACCTTGCCGACCTCTACACGACGTCACTGCCGAAGTCAACCTTCCAGAAGTTTGTCCAAGGAATCGGTATGCGCAAATTATCTGAATTGAATCGCTTGTAGTTCTCTTATTTAGAAGTTATGTCTAACTCAGGGGGAGTATCCAGAAGCATACTCACATGATCTTAATGTACTCTTTTTCCTACGATTAGGAGCATTTTTCCCACTGGGTTTTTGCTACCTAACAAGGTTTTAATGAGGCACCCATCCTGGGATGATCATACTCCGTTGAGTTCACTACACTCGTCCAGTTTGACGTTTGTTTAAGACATTATGCATATTTTCTTACTTTTCCCTTAGTCTATGGGTTTTCCCCATTCCTTGGGTTTTACCATAGCGAGGTTTTTGTGAGTTTTTACACATGCATACTTCAAAGTAAATTTGAGACTCGCGATCACCCGTTGTGCCGATGACTTCATCAATTGTACCTGCTTAATCACTGAAGACCTGATGCGCCATTTACTTGAGTATTTACACACTCAAGGGGGAGTGTTGCAGTCATATTGGAATAGGAATGTGATTGTGTAAATCCTAGAGAATATGGGAAAGTATCTTATATTCCTATTAGGAGTAGATTACCTATTAAATGTTGTAATCCTAAAGGGTAAGTAATTAACCCTTTCTACTACTATAAATAAAGGCACAATGGGGTGAGATAACACACACCCACAATTACACATCTCTCTCTTCTCTCTCAATCTTGCCGCACCCTCTCTCTCTTTTGGCCTCCATAATTGTTTCAGTAAATTATGCCTACAACACATTCCTATATTTTGTAGGTAAATTTTTAATTTTTTTCATGTATTTTATTAATATAATTATTATGTGCAAATAGTTTACCTATATTATTTTTAAAATGTAAGTAAATGAATTTTGAATTCAATTAACATTTTTTTCATTTGGTAGATAAATAAGTGACCTATTATCACAATATATTTACAATTTATGCCACAACACCCCAATCATCTAAACTACATATTAATAGAACTCTCTTTACCAACAAAAAAATGGTGAAAAGACTAAATAGTCTTCCATCACAACAAAAAAGGTAATGACAATAAAATAATTTCACAAAACAAAATTTGCTGTTTTTTGTTTAAAAACCTACAAGTGATTTTAACATCTCTACTTAAAAAAAAAAAAAAAAAAAAAAAAAAAAAAACCTCTCCCTCTCTCTCTCCCCACTCTTACGTTCTCTCTCACACTCTTCCTCCCTCCTTCCTTCAATTTTAAAACAAAATAAAAAAATTCACGCACACTTTATGTGTGGGCATATACTACTATCAATTAACATAATAACTCACCTATGAAAAGCAATTAACATAATATATATTATGACAAAATTTTTTTTTGAGATATGTAATTAATTTACCTATACTTTGTAGATTTGTTAGTTTAGGTAAATTATTATTATTATTATTATTATTATATGTCTACATGTAATTTTTTTTAAATGGAAATGAGAGAGGGAGCTAGAGAAAGTGGGAGTGGGAAGGTAGGTTTTTGTTTTTTATTTTTTAATATTTGATATATGCTACAATGAGATGTAGGTGAGACAAAATTTGGTTTTTTGTGTGGCCTATATTTAACTGACAAGGGAGAGAGAGGGCATGGCAAAGTGAGAGAGTCAAAAGATATGTATTTGTAGGGTTGTGTAGAGGATGTGTTATTTCCCCTACGCAGTGCCTTTATTTATAGTAATAAGGGAGGGAAGAATCCTTCTTTTCCAAGGAATACAAGTCCTAATGGGGAAGTATAACTAGAATCAAATCTAATCTAGGATTTACACAATCATACTTAAATACAAAGTTTTTAACACTCCCCCTTGAGTGTGTAAATACTTAAGTAGATTCGGCATCATGTAGAGTTTGAGGAAATCGACTCGTCGGCACTGATTATGGGATCACGCTAGCCTCAAATAAGGTAAGAACTTGCATATGGAACTAAGTCTTACAAAAAAAAAATGGCTATTGCAAAAACCTGAGTAAGGACAAAATCTATAGTCTAAAGAAAAATGCATGAGAAATGAAAAATCAAATGAAACTTCTACGGGACGTCATCAAGGATATGATCAACTCAAGGTGGGTGCCTCGTCAAAACCTCGTTAAGTAACAAAAACCCAAAGGAAAAAATGCTCATAATCGTAGGGAAAAGAGTACATTAAAATCAAGCAAGTATACTTCATGATACTCCCCCTGAGTTTGACATAAGTTCAAAGAGAACTAACAATGTCACAGCCCAGACTCGATTTAGAACGATATTGTCCGCTTTGGGCTTACCATTCCCTCACGGTTTTGTTTCTGGGAACTCACGAGCTACTTCCCAATGAGTCACCCATCCTAGTAATGTTCTTGCCCAAACTCACTTAACTTTGGAGTTCCGATGGAATCTGAAGGCAGTGAGTTCCCAAAAAGCCTCATGCTATAGGGAGGGGAGCATGTACATATAAGGCACATCACCCCCTCTTCGTTGGTCAATGCGGGATCTCACAATCCACCCCACTTAAGGGGAACCCGGCGTCCTCGCTAGCACATCTATACCGAACGACAGAATGGCTCTGATACCAAATTGTCACAGCCCAGACTCGACTCCACCGTAGCACGATATTGTCCGTTTTGGGCTTACCATTCCCTCACAGTTTTGTTTTTGGGAACTCACGAGTAACTTCCCAGTGGGTCACCCATCCTAGGAATGCTCTCGCCCAAACTCGCCTAACTTCGGAGTTCCAATGGAATCTGAAGCCAGTGAGTTCCCAAAAGGCCTCGTGCTATAGGGAGGGGAGCATGTACATATAAGGCACATCACCCCTCTCCGTTAGTCGATGTGGGATCTCACAAAGAATGTTACAACTTAGAAAGTTTACGCATACCTATTCCTGGAACAAGCTTATGAAACGTCCTTCGATTGTGATTTTGTGAAGAGGTCGGCCAGATTGTCTTGTGAGCAGATTTGCGTGACTTCAATCTTCTGATGCTTTTGCTGTTGATGTGAAAAGAAGAACTTCAGCATAATGTGCTTAGTGTTGTCTTCTTTGATGTAACCCTTCTTGAGCTGCTCGATGCATGCTGCGTTGTCTTCATAGATCGTTGTCGGGACATCAATGACGAGGTAAAGATCGCAGGAAATTCAAATATGGCCCATAACTGCTCTCAAGAAGAATCATTCCTGAGTTGCTTCGTGTAAGGCAAGAATTTCAGTATGGTTAGACGAAGTGGCAACTAAGGTCTATTTAATAGACCTCCAAGAGATTGCAGTGCCTCAAATGGTAAAGACATAACCCGTTTGAGAATGCGTTTTGTGTGAATCAGATAAGTATCTTGCATTAGCATAACCAACAAGGCGAGAATCAACTCGAGATAAAAGGGTGTGACATCAGTCGAAGATCTATAGGGATAGAAGAAACCTAGATTCGTAGTACCCTTAAGGCAGTCTAGTGTCTGCGTGTAGGTGCATTACTGCATCTTGCCAAAAGATTAACAGTGAATGAGATGTCGAGTCTAGTGCATTGAGCTAAATATAATAAAGCGCCTATCACACTTAGATAAGGAACTTTAGGCTCCAAAATCTCTTCATCATCATTCTTCAGACGGAAGGGATCTCGTTTTGCATTTAGCGATCGAACGACCATAAGAGTACTCGAAGGCTTCGTTTTATCCTTGTTAAAGCGGCAGAACACCTTCTGGTGTAGTTCGATAGATGTATTAAGATTCCATTTGAACGATGCTTTATCTCAAGACCGAGACAATATCGAGTTTTTCCTAGATCTTTCATCTCAAATTCAAACTTAAGGTGCACGACAGTTCTCTCAAGCACTTCAAGAGTTCCAATGAGGTTCATGTCGTCGACGTAAACTGCAACAATCGTAAAATCGGAATGTGACATCTTAATGAACAATCAAGGGCATAGTTTGTTGTTCACATATCCCTAACTAGTCAAATACTCACTTAGACAATTATACCGCATTCTTCTAGATTGATCCAAGCTGTAGAGTGAACACCTCAGCTGAATTAAGAGCGTGTTCCGGGGTTTATAAATACTTGATCCAGTCAATGTAATTCCTTAGATAACTTTCATATAGATTTTCGTATCAAGATCCCCGTGGAGGTATGTAGTTACTACATCCATCAGTTGCATACTCAGTTTTTCGGAAACTACCAAACTGATAAGGTAGTGAAAAGTAATCACGTCCATAACGGGTGACTAAGTTTCGTCATAGTTATCCCAGGGTGTTGTGCCTTGCGCAAAAAGACGAGCTTTGTAACATACAATTTAGTTCTTCTCATTACGTTTCCGAACGAAAACCCACTTATAGCCAACGGGCTTCATATGTGGATGAGTATGAGCTACAGGTCCAAACACCTTACGTTTTGCAAGCGAATCGAGTTTAACTTGGATTGCTTGTTTCCTGTTTGACCAATCAGTTCTACATCGACATCTATCAATGGAACGGGGTTCAATGTCATCACTCAATATACCGAAACCTCTCGATTTTCGAGAGGTTGATTCGTCTTTTCAATGATACTTCCATTATCTAGAATTTTCTCATGAGTTGGACAGAATGAGAAGGCGATAGTCGGACTCATGGTAGGCTCACGAAGAGCCTATGTCGTAGGTTTCATCTTTCGGATGTGTGAATCCTTTAAACCAAGTGGTCTGCCACTCTTTTGTGTAGGGGCAGAGGATTGACTAGTTGTTAATGTACATGGATCAGCCAAAGTGGCATCTCAGGCCTCCAGAAGGGAAGTCCGTTGTACATTTGCTACATCCATCTTTGCAGGCACATTCGCAGCTGGAATATGTGATCTTGTCACTCGCACTAGATCTGTGAAAGCATCTGGCATGCTCTGAGCTACGCGGCACTTCAGTTTCAGACTGAGTGGTTCAGGGATCTAAATGAGACAAAGTGGGATTCGTCCACAACAATTCACGTTATTTTTTAGGAGCGTTGACGTTCTTATCCCCTAATGACGGGAAAACTGTCTTATAAAAGTGATAATCCACGGAACGAGCGGTAAATAGATCCGTATCAAAGGTTCTAAGTAACGAATGATCGAAGGAGAATCATATCCTACATAGATTCCTATCCTTCATTGAGGCCCTATTTTTGTACATAATGACGGTGAAATCGGCATATAGACCACACAACCAAAAACCTACAGAAGCGATATGTCGTTCATATCCAGTAACCAACTGAATGACGCTATATGGTTGGGTCACAACAGGCCTCAGGCGGACGAACATAATCTTTTCTATCTATTTTATATATATCAATAAAATATAAATAATTTTTTGTCGTTATAAAAGACACTCTTTTATAGTAACAATAATAAATTTAGTATGATATAAATAGAACAAAAGAGGAAATATCAAAGAAACAAAAAGGTTATACAAGGCTATATACAAATCATCCACAATTTTTTATTTCATTAATTGAATTTTATTTGTTGATTAAGGCGAAGTTCCGTAAAAACCCCGCCTTTTTTGAAATGGTTGCGTGCAATATTGTATGGCCCCCAAGCAATGATTGGGAGCTTCGTACGTATCAAGCAATCATTTGTAAGCGCTTAATGAATGCCTCTGCCAGGCCGTTCTGGGTGTGAACATGGGGTATTGGATGTTCAACTTCAACCCCAACTGACATGCAAATTCTCCAGCATTATCCAATCGAATATATTTAATTGGATAATTAGGGTGGTGAGCCGAGCTCGATAACTTGAGCCAACAGTTTGGAGAATGTTGTTTTCTTTGTGGACAACAAGCACATATGTGACCAACGTGTGAAAGCGTCAACCAAAACCATAAAATATTTAAATGGTCCACAAAAAGTGTGAATCGGTCCACAAGTGTCCCCTTGAATCATTTGTTGAAAAAAAGGAGGATTCGAACGAATCTTGTCATAAGAAGGCTTAATAATAAGTTTTCCCATGGAGCAAGTTTGTCATGTGATTCCTTGAATCAAATCTAAACTTCGGATTAGTGGATGCCCATGTGATGATTTGAGGAAACGGCGCATCACTTTTCGTCTAGGGTCTCCCAAATGATCATGCCAAAGTGTAATTTCATGCGCGGTGCCAGAGGTAAGGCCGGCCACATAGTGGCTCTCTATAGGGCATATGGTCGTAGTATACAGACCACCCGGGATATGTTTAATCTTATCTGGAATATGCTTCTGGCTATATTCGTAGGAAGTCATGCACAAAAATTCAACTTTGTTTTCTACATAGGTTTCAACGTGGTAATTATTATCTCTAATGTCCTTGAAACTCAATAATGTTTTTTCCGGAACGTGGAGAATAAAGTGCCTCATCTATGGTCAAGATTGTACCATTGGACAACATTATAAATGCCTTACCGTATCCTTCGATCAGGTTGGATAGGCCTGAGAAGGTTGTCTGATGTGCGATAGGTATGAAGTTAGTGAAATAGATGAGTTCACGAAAAATGGTGTGTATGGTTGCACTATCTGCCAGACAACTAACTTTTCCACTAGTCATACATAGAAATAAAAATTAATTTGAATTGGTCACATGCATAAAAGTTCTAAAACAAATATCCATCAAAATAATTTAAGCATTCAAAGATGGTAATTAAAAACTTAATATCTAAAAAAAATCACCAACAAATAATCTGAACATAAAGGAAAATAGTTCAAACTAAACCAAAAACAAGGGGGGTTCGACCATTATGTAGAATTCGACCCCCAAGGGTATAAATGCAACTAAAAATAATTTATGTCTAATCGTCCATAGCGGTAATAGCCTCCTGAAAGTCAGAAACCTCCATCTTGGTACTCTTCGGTTCATCCACTTGCATAAAGTTTGATTCAAACTTCTTACGACGAGAATGATATTCAACTACAACCTTTTGGGGAGCACGAAAAACACGGGACCAATGGTCTTTTGAACCACAGCGGTAGCACATGTCCTCATCCATGGTTTTAGGTGCTTTGCCCTTATTCTTGAAGTTTAAGACCTTGGGAGTGAGGTTAGGGCACTTATGGGCTCAGTTTCCTCCCTTGGATGAGCCTTGGCCCTGTTGACCTTGATTGGGGGGGAGGGGGGCTTATGGCCGCCCCTACCACACCTATGTTGGGGTATTGGGCATTGGTTTGTGTTGTAGTATTTCAGGCACATTAGTCGCCCCAGTAGGTCTAGCTTGATGATTCTTCATCAACAGCTGACTCTTCTTTTCAACGAGAAGTAAAACAGAGATCAAATCCAAAAACTTAGAGAACTTTTGAGCTCTATATTGTTGTTATAGGATAATATTGGTAGCAGAGAAAACCGAATAGGTCGGTCTTCTCTAAGAGATTCTCTTCAGTCAAGTTCTCGTTGCAGAACTTGAGAACTGATCGGATTTGACAAACTTCAAAATTATATTCATTCACAGACTTAAAGTCTTGGAAGCGTAGATGCTGCTAGTCATGTCTTGCTTCAGGCAAGAAGATGTCCTTTGGGTGATCAAAGCGATCAGCCAAAGCGACCCAAAGGGCCCGTGGATCTTCCTCAGCACGGTACTCGGTTTGTAGGGCATCATGAATATGTTTTCGAATGAAGATCATGGTAGTGGTTTTCTCAGCTTCACCAACCGGGTTGTCCATCTCATCTTCAATGACGGGACACAAATTCTTTGTGGTGAGGTAGAGCTTCACATCTTGGACCCACTTAAGGTAGTTTCTTCCAAAAAACCTCTAAAGAAATGAAGTCGAGTTTGTTCAAATTAGACATGTTTCTATCATAAAATAAATGGACAAGATGTGGTTAGTGTAATGGAGAAAAAATCAATCCATTCACATAAGAGTAGAACATACAGGTTCTAATAGACATGTATTGGTTTAAATTTACATGAAAAGAACTTCGGGTTTCATGGGTGATGCTTTTAAGAAAAACTTCATGTTTTTAAACAAGGCATGTTTCTAGAAACTTCATGTTTTGAAAGAATTATGAACTTCGGGTTCATATGTTCTTACAGACAAACACAAATATGTATATATATAGAAAATATGTAAATAAATCTTCAGGTGTAGAATTATAATTGAATTCATTATTTGGACTTCAGACCAAAATTAAAGTGTGGGTGAAAAATTATAAAACCCAAAGTGCCGAATTAAATTTAGGGCCCAAAAATTTGGACCAAAGCCCATAGGTGGGCTGAGTGAACTGGTGTTGTGAGGTCCACGCCCAAAACTGGGGTGGGGTAGGCGCGTGCCTAGCATGCAAGTAGGCCCAGCATCACAGGAATGGGCTACAGGTGCAAGCCCAAAGACAGAGGCCAAAAGGGATCTGATTTGGTGCTTCGCAGAGACGGATGCACCAGCGCATAGGCTGGGATCGGGTGCAACGTAGTGCCTTGAAACCATAACAGCTTCACAAACTATGTTCCACTGTGGTGATAGACACAGGAACACCGTGGCTAAGAAGGCCGGTGTTGGGCCGAGATGAGCTCTAAAGCCTAAAATGGCTAGTGCTCACCAAGAACAGGCTAAGCCCAAGTGGGCTTGGGTTTCAAACTAGACACCTCAACGCAAGCTGGATGAACTCGCTAGAGAAGAAAACCAGTGCCACCGCTGCAGGCGGTCGTGTCATAGCACAAAAATCACAACAACAAAAAACCATGGGTTCGATGGTGACCTATAAAGGTGAACGGAGAGTAAAAATTCTCAACGTTTTAAAAACCCTAGGAAAATTAAATTGGAATTTTGAAAAAAAAAACTGATGTGATTCGAACGAATCTCGATAAAAAATCATCAGGGGACGATCTTCAGGTCATCGGGACGATGACCCGAGGGCAAGGTTGGGATGTGGGCCCATCTGCGATGGTGGAGACGTCGTTGAAGGCGTCGGGTTTTCTGGGTTTCAAACCTGGAGCTCGTGGCTCTAGCTTGTGGTATCGTGGCTCGGGGAAAGCTCGATGGAGGCACAGCTTCAGGCCACTGCCATCGGGGTTAAAAAAAAAAAAAAAAAACCTAGAATTTAATATGTTTTTTTTTCATGCATATGCAACATATAATTTAATGTATGAACATATATTTGATACAATTCATGGTAATATCAACACATAATTCAACAATTATGGGATTTAATGCACACACAATTTATGTAGAATCTAAAATTCGAAAAAACATAAAGTTAGGTCATGCATTGTGGTGAATGTTCATGTTACCAGGGCTTCAAAAATATGGGGAAAATATGGAATAAAAACTGTTGTTTTGAAAGAACCTGATTGCATGATGATATTGATGAACTTGTTGAATGCACAAAACTTCCACGTCAGATTCCTAAGCGTAGTGGTAGGAGTGTGTTGATAACATGTTGTGGCCTATATTTAACTGACAAAGGAAAGAGAGGGCACGGCAGAGAGAGAGTGGAGAGAGATGTGTTTGTAGGGTTGTGTAAAGGATGTGTTATTCCCTCTATGCAGTGCCTTTATTTATAGTAATAAGGGAGGGAAGAATTCTTCTCCTCCAAGGAATACAAGTCCTAATAAGGAATAATAACCAGAATCAATTCTAATCTAGGATTTACACAATCATACTTAAATACAAAGTTTATAACAGTTTTGTGAAATTACATTCTTATTGTAGGTAAATTATATTACATGTATTAATACACATATTAGACACTTTTATTGGTATTAGATATGTGTATAAATAATATATCTGTATTTATATGAAAAATATAGGTATATTAATTTTGAATAAATTATTACCTTATCCATGTGACAATGGAGATGAATTCCTATGCACCTGGAAACACTGGTAACAACATAAAGAAATGGGTCTATATAGCTGTTACGCCCGCCCCCTTCTAGGCAGCAGGCTTCACTTGAATATGGCCAAAAACGTATTTTATGAGAAAATGGAGTGTCTTTCGAATGGTTCTACATAATCACCATTCACCCTTTCCCCCCTTCCCCCTCCCCAAAGCCAACTATGTAGCTGACACTATGAGTGGACTTGCATTGGAAAACATGCTTTGGCATGATCACTTTAGACATCCATGAACTATGATGATGTACAGTATCCTCGATGTTACACACGGGTATTCGTTTACCCAAAGGAAGCACATCATTCTTGGCAATGGTCACTGCAAAGCTTATTCTTTATGTAAGTTTATTTCTCACCCATCTTTGGACAGAGTACGAGAGAGACCCTTAAACCTTTCCTTAAAGGATTCAAGGGGATAGTTATGGACCTATCCAACCACCATGCGGACCATATAAATATTTTATTGTGTTAATTGATGCATCAAAATAATGTCACATGTTTACCTATCCACATACACCACTGCCTTTGCGAAACTCCTGCCATAAATTATTAAGCTCATGGTCACCTTCATGATTATTCGGTTAAGTCGATTCGACTAGATAATGTCGGAGATTTTAAGTTGCAGACTTTTGACAATTATTGCATATTAGTTGGGATTGAAGTTGAACATCATGTACTTCATATTCATGCCTAAAATGGCCTAGCAGAAGCGTTCATTAAGTGCCTTCAATTAATCGCCTGGACCTTGTTCATGCGCACCAAGCTTCTGAAATCTACTTGGAGCTATGCAATTTTACAAGCAGCTAGAGTCGCCTGAGACTCGTTGCCACCAACCTTATTCACCATCACAATTGGTTACTATATACGAGCCTGACGTCTTACACTAATGAGTATTTGGGTGTGTAACTTATGTGTCAATAATGCCACCACTACGTACCAAAATGGGTCCTCAGAGAAGGATATGTGAATATATGTCAGTTACGATTCTCCTTCAATCATTCGCTACTTAAAGCCCTTGACATGCAATCTCTTTACCATACATTTTGTGAATAGTCACTTTGATGAGACAATCTTCCTGTTCCTAAAGGGATATAAGAACATTAACATTCTTGAAAAACCTACGAATTGTCGTGGACTAACCCACAATGTCATATATATTCTCGCACTGCCCAGTCTGAAACTGACATGCAAAGAATCTTAGATTTTTATAGCATTGCTCAAAGCATGCTTGATGATTTTAATGATCTAGCCAAAGTGACAAGATCGTATATACTCGCTCTAAATACGCCTGCAAAGATAGATGTACCAAACGTACGTCGAAACATCATCCCTGAAGGACGAGCCACCCACGAAAGACAGTTGGACGCACTTGTTGCACATCCCGTTACATTAGCTGTCAGCCAATCATCTGCTCTCATCTTGAAGCATGCATGGCATACCAGTTGGTTCAACGGCTTTACAACCTTGGAAAAGGAATTTGGCACAAACAAGTGTACCTAGTGTGAATATGATGGATCGTCTACTTAACCGTTTCAATGTATAAGGTTATTCTAGATTATAGAAATGTCTTGGAACAGGCGCATCTGCCTCCCGAGAATCGTGAGATTTTGGTCTACTATGCAAGTATAGATGAGGTTTGGAATTAGATTGTGAAGATAGTCGACGATGCCATCGCCTACACATTAACTACTTATATTATGCTGATCGATGAGATTGAACTACATTTGTTAGTGAGCGTTGACGTAGAACTGATTGGTCAAACTGGAAACAAGCAATCTAGGTATTCGATTTACTTGCGAAACACAAGGTGTTTGGGCCTGTAATTGTAACCGTCACATGTGAAGCTTGTTGGCTATAAGTAGGTTTTCGTAAGGAAACATAATGAGAAAAATGAAATAACACGGTACAAAGCACACCTCATAGTGCAAGGCTTTTTTCTACACCCTAGATTGATTACGAAGAGACGTATTCCCTTAATGGACGTCATAACTTTCCGCTACCTTATTAGTTTAGTAGTTGCCAGTAAAAAAATATGAAACTCATGGACATGGTAACCGTGTATCTCTATGGTATCTTAATATGGAAATCTACATGAAAGTTCTTAAAGGATAGAACACCATCTCGATTAGATTGAGGCGTTCACTCTACAGATTGAAACAATCTGAACTGTTTGAGTGAGTATTTGGTTAGTCAAGTATATATGAACACGAACTAGCCTATGTGTGTTCATTATGAAGTAACATTCTGGATTTGCGATCGTTGCAGTCTTTGACGATAACATGAAACTTATTAGAACTCTTAAAGAGCTTAAGAAAACTATCACGCGCCTAAATTCAGAATTTGAGATGAAATATCTTGATAAAACTTGATTTGTCTCGGCATGGAAATCGAGTATTGTTCGGATGGTTCTAGAACATCAGTCGAACTATACATAGAAGATGTATGTTAGTTTAACAAGGTTAAAGTGAAGCCTTCAAGTACTTAAAGTGAAGCCATCAATATGGTCCCTGAAATTGAAAATCAATCAATGTAGTCCTTGAAAATAGGTATCGCCAATCAATATGATCCTTCCGCCACAATTCTGTTAAAAAAAAAAAAAATATTGTTATGAGCTGATGTAGGTTTAATAATTAATTAAAAAGTTGTTTAAATACCTTTTTTTACAATGGAATTTTTTTTCTTATAGTAGAGCCTACTCCGAAAAGAGCTTCTTTCCATAAATTCTCATAGGCAAAAGGCTTAACCAAGGCCTAAGAGGGGGGGGGGTGTGAAAATAGTTTTCAACCAACAATGGACACATCTCGGTTATAACCTCATTATCTCAAGGAAGACCTCGTCGTTCTTTGCACCACCAGACCACTAGGGAAGCATCGAACAAGCTCTCTAAGATTAAGATTGTGAGGATGTTGATCACCTATATGTCAACGGTGATGTCCCATAAGTCATTGCCAATGGGCCGAGCCGTCACCAAAGGTGATCTCGATTTAGGTTCAATTCGGTGAAGAGTGTCGAAGTGTGTAAAGATGGGTGTATTGAGATATTTTTTTTTTTAGAGAATAGAGAGTGAAGGAGGTATAGAAATATGGATTGGGATCGAAGGTGATTGCAGGATTGGGTTTTTGGGTTAACAATTTTTTTTATTGACTATTAAATTATTAAGCCTGTTTGTAAATTTTTTTAAATTTAATTAGACTTGTGTGACCCATTTATGTGTCATATTAGCACATAACATAATTTTTTACAGAATTGTGACGGAAAGACTACATTGATTTGAGATACTTACTTGAGGGACTACACTGATCAATTTTAAATTTCAGGAACCATTTTGATGTCGCGGGTCAATTTTGAGGACCATTTTGATGTCATAGGTCAATTTCAAGGACCATTAGTGAGAAAAAAAACGACTTATGGGGCCCATTGTGCCACATTAGCACTTAACAGATTTTTTAACAGAATTATGACAGAATGACCACATTGATTTGCGACACCTATTTTCAAGGACTACATTGATTGATTGTCAATTTCAAAGATCATCTTGATGGTGATGGTCAATTTTAGATACCATAAAAACCCTTTATAGAATTCCCTATTCTTGCTACACAATTAAACCATTCTTTTGAACCCTAAAATGCAAAATCACCCATTGGAATTTGTGCATTGTTTTTCCTCGTGTATATATATGTTGAAGTTAGATGGTGTACCACAAAATTTATAGTACGCTGCGTATTAACAAACAATAATGTTAATAGATTAAATAAGTAACTGTTGGGCGAAGAGAATTAGTGGTATTCAAGCTCATACAAGAATGCATATGCATAATTATTTTCTGTTAGGGGTGCGCGCGAGTTGTTTTGGATAGGTTTTGGGCCAAAATCGAAACCAAACCGACCTAGTCGGTTAGGCCAAAATTGCAAACCGAAACTGATCAAGCTAGGTTTAAAACTGATAAAGTCAGTTAACCGACAGTGGCAGGTTGGTTTGGATCGATTTTCGATTTGTGTGAAGACGAAAATACATAACAAATTTTTTTCCCAAAAGCTACAAAACGTAGCATCAATACGAGTGATTGCTCAAAGAAAAACACAAATGATGCAGCTCAAGGAGAGCACCAAAGAGCAGCTACTACCTTCTCCAAATGGTGACCATGTTTTCCTTTCATAATTTCATTCCTCTTTGCCTTTGAGGCACCTAAAGGTTGTCTTTTCTTTTTGCTATTTTCTTTTTGAATAAAAGGAAAATAAACTCTTAAACTAATCAGTTTTTATTTTTATATGGTCGATACAGAGTAATTCATAAATAACTAATTATTTATATTATTACACGTATTAATCATGGTTATAAAAATAAATAAGTATATACGGGTCGATTCGGTTAATTGCATCCGAAAAATTTTAAAAATCGCTTGCCAAACCAATTAAGATCGGTGCAGTTCAATTTAATCATCAAAAATTAAATAAATAATAAAAAAATAAAACTAAACCAAACCAATCCAAAACCGCTGTTTTTTCCCAATGCCCAGCCGTACTTTCTATACTATAATATGACAAAAGCTGTTATCAAAAGTCAAATGTGCAGAACATATATAATATAATTCTTGTCTATCTTAATATAGACGTAATCGAAAGTTAAATAACTGTTCTACAAATTTTCGCCTAGGCGTTATGAGGCTGGTCGCCGTCCCGATTAATGCTAGGACTTTGAAAATTAAACAACGGCACCTACAACTGCTGAGGCGCCCGCCTAGACAGCCTAGGCACCCGCCTAGCCCGCCCAGACCCGCCTAGGTACCCACCTAGGTTGCAACTCATTTAGACAGAAAATAGATAACTTTCATTTTGAATTTTCTTTTTTTCAATAAATTATAAGAGACTTATTGAATACTTAAATGAACACACATTATAGGCTTGTTCCCCATGTTTTCATTATGTTCCAATACTTCATAATATATATGTCATTCTATTTTGTAGTTTATGATGAAATTATATATATTTTAAGTATAAATATACACTTGTTTACATGAAATATAATAGATTTACTTAAATCCGTCTACTCTGCCTAAGCGCCCGCCTAAGCCCCACCTAGCCACCTAGGCGTTAGGCCCCAGCCCGCCGCCCGACTAGCTTTTAGCGTCTTTTAGAACCTTTGTCAAATATACAAGCAGCATTGGCTTGCGTGTATGTCAAGACTCTGTCTGAGGTGACGCTACCTGTCGCTAGCAGTGTCAATTACAAGTACTACAAGTACAATTTACATTATATTATGCATGGAATACGTATTTGAATGTCGCAAATTTTGCCACTTGGATTTTGAGTTAGTCGGTTAATAGTATGCATATGTGGTGTCGAAAAATATTAAGCTTTAATCGAAATAACCTTTGAAATTAACATAACTTCTAGTTTTAAACGTTGCAAATTTTGTCAATTGGATTTTGAGCTAGTCGTGTCGTGTCTCCTTCGGTTAATAGTATGCACGTGTGGTGTCAAAACATATTAAGCTTTTAGTTAAAATAGTCTTTGAAATTAACATAACTTCTCGCTTTATCTTTGATATTTAAAATCGAAAAAATTAGTCTCTGAGTCTGTTCATCGTTAATAATTTTGATTATTCTTGAAAAAATCTCAATTAAATAAGAAAGACAATTACAAAAACACACTAGATCTTTGTTAAATTATTTTGGCATATTATTTGTTATTGATGATATTTTTTCTCTATTAATTTCAAATATCAAAAATCAAATTAAAAATATTATATAAATCATCTTTTACTCGGACTTAATTTGCTCAAGACTATTCTCCTTCATTTCTAAATTTCTCATCAAACAATTTTGTCCACCCATAATTTTATGTTGTAAACGACATGCATCATTTGTCCACTATTGCAGCATACCTTTTATTTTAATCAACTATAAATGTATGTCGACGTACATATCAAGGCCAGCTCGTGGATGTATATTATATAATTGGAATATAACAACTTTAGTCAAACAAAAAAATAAAAATGAAAAGTTGATTAATCTAAAAAATATAACAGTTGGTGGCTTCACTATGACATTTCAATTTTTCTTTTTTGTCAGAAAGACTTACAGAGACATTTCAGTCTCACCTGACCACTATCGTGTATTTCACCAGGGCTAAGAATGGAATTCAGAACGTACCGTGTGAACTACGTGTTTAGAATTCGTCTCCAACCACTGAGGTCATTCATAGTGGTTAAAAGTTGATTAATCTAGGTATACCTTAAGCTGTTAACAATGCGAATTTAAAAAATGACTCAGACATTAGGGTCGATGCATGTTGCGTAGCCATATTGTTAATTAGGGGTTTTAAAATCAATTGAGGTAGCTCTCAGATGATCAGATCCAACTTGCTGGAGTTACACCTCAGAGTATAGGAAGTTGAGAGCATGGCCGTCTTTGAAATTTTGAGAGTTCCGTACAAAGATTGTAAATTGGGTCAGAGAGAGAATGAGAGAGATGTGTTGAATAGATGGAACAAGTTCGAAAGACTGGCTAAATTTAAATTAAAAGAAAGAGGTTATGACAATTTAGTCTTGTATGTCTAAATATTTATAGGATAATATTTGCATTCTTGCTTTGAGATGAGTCAATTTCCTTACTTGTAAATAATGTATCATAATCATAAAAATTTCATAATTGAATTGTTCAATATCTTAATGTATTAAATAAACATTTTGCTCTTTCCAAAAAAAAAAATAAACATTTTGCCAAATATGTATTAAATAGAAGGGTAAATTATATAGTAGCCCCTCAAGTTTGAGGTCTATTACAACCCCATACAACATCTTTAAAACATTTCACTTTCATACCTCACGTACTATTTTATTTCAATATAATACATTAGTTACATTTTCCATCCATTGATCCATTAAGTGCTACATTTGGGCCACGTGGCTGGCAAATGTATGCCACATGGCAAAAAAAAAATAACTTTTAAATTTTTTTCTTAAAAAAGCTGAATTTTCTTATTTAAAAAAAAAAAAAAAAAAAAAAAACTAAACGCATGCGTCTCCCCATACCCCCCACACAAAAACCCATATGTTCTTCCTCCACCCCCCCCCCCCCCCCCCCCCCCCCCCCCCGCGGCCCCAAAACCTGACCACACCCCCCGCGGCTGAATTTTCTTATTTAAAAAAAAAAAAAAAAAAAAAACTAAACGCATGCGTCTCCCCATACCCCCCACACAAAAACCCATATGTTCTTCCTCCACCCCCTCCCCTCCCCCCCCCGCGGCCCCGAAACCTGACCACACCCCCCGCGACCCCAAAACCTGTCGGCACCCCCGCTGCTGCGACCCCAACCTAGAACCCCCCCACCCACCCAGAACCCGATCCTTTCACCCACCATTTTCTCCTCTCCGCAACTCGAATTTTGCTCGTCGGTCGGCTCTGACAATGAGGTATGTATTTAATTTTGTCCTTTCAAATTTTAAATTTTTTTCAGTGCTTGGTTGGTGGTGGTCTGAAAATGGAATTAGGTTTGCTAAGGGTGGGTGGAGTTGCAGATGAGAGAAGGGAGAAATGGGGTGGGGGTTTGCTGGGTTTTTTGTTGGGATGAGAGGTGAAGAGAGTGGAAGAGAGGGAGGTGCGCTCGGGTGGGACTTTTGGGGGTGGGTGATGATGGGTGGGGAAGAGGAAGAAGAAATCAGGGTTTCTGATTTTTTTTTTTTTTTTTAAAGAACAAATCTGGGTATCTAGGTGAGGTGGGGCGGGGGGGGGGGGTTGCGGGGAAGGGGAAGGGATGGGTGGGGAAGACGAATTCTAGTTTTTTTTTTTTTTTTTATAGAATAAATCTGGGTATCTAGGTGGGGTGGGGTGGGGGGGTTGCGGGGAAGGAGAAGAGATCGGCTGGGGGAGGTGAAGAGAGTGGAGGAGAGGGGTGAGGAAGACGACTTATGGGTTTTTTTTTTAAATATAACTTTTTTTAGTTAATTATTTTAATATTTTATTAATTGTTTAGCCATGTGGCACACATGTGGTAGCCACGTCATCACAAATGGGGACCCCATATTTGCCACGTCATCACTTAACGGTTAATTTAACAGATTTTTTAACGGTTGTATGAAATTGAAATAAAATGATAAGTAAATGTATGAAAATGAAATGTTTTAAAGATGTTGTATGAGGTTGTAATAGACCTTAAACCTGAGGGGTTACTATGTAATTTACCCTAAATAGAACCTTTGATCTTTAACAAATAGAAATAAAAGGGATATGGCATCAATTTCCCTAGCTAGCTATCTAATTAAACAAGGGAAAATTAGAATCCCTTACAGTTTTTCTATATCATTTAGATTAAACATCCGTGTCTTTTTAAAATTTGATTAAAGTGCTTTGACCAATAATCACCTCAAAATAAATTACATGTCATTATTATATCTTTTAAAATTAAAATAATTTTTGAATTTATCCTTTTATCAGCATGATGCACTTTTCCTTATTTAGTGAAGATATTAGTAATTAAACTATATTTTCTCTTCTTCCAGATATGTTTTTTTCGATCACAATTTTTTTTTTGTTATGCAAACATTTAATATTATTTCTTTTTTCAAATGGTTTTTTTTATCAAATAGTTGGTGATCAACATAAAAACTCCGTGTAATTTTTCAATTTTTTTGTGAAATTATATATTTTTTTGCTGTTTTTTTAAGTATAGTTGTTGACGAATTATTATTAGGTACAATACATTACGCATATATTATCTGCGGGTACGTTTGAATTTACAAAAATCATTAATTGGTACGTTTATTTGTAATTTTGGTACGTTTGATTTGATACATATTGTTAATATTGGTACATTATTTTTATTTTGGTACGTTTTATTTTGTACACATTGTGTATTGGTACGTTTATATTATTCTCAATCATTTTTTCTCTTAACGTACTAAAAGAAAAACGTATTTCGGTACATTTGATTTTGTGGGATTTAAAAATATTTTAAACTATTTTGGAAATAAAATATCTTAAATCGTAGATAATTATTGCTAAATTGTAGCATTATTATGAAAATAAATTGAATCTAACCAACTTTTTTTTTTTTACAATTATCTAACGGATGAGAATGTAATTAAAAGGCTAGATTATAGGAAATTTGTTACAATATAATGTGCATATAACACCAAAATTATGACAAAAAAAAGTTTAATCAAATCACTAAAAGACATGAATGTTTAATCTAAAAAATTCAAAAATAAGGCGCCTATATCAAAAGATCCCATTAAACAAACCATACCTGGTTCGGTTTAGTTTTATTTTTTGGATTACCTCATAGTCATTGCCACATGGGATCGTACCAAGGCTGATGTATACAATCCAACAGCAAATCAGTCAAGTAAGGGAAATTTTAAGATCTGGCATCTAGACCACGTGTTTGTGCACATTCTAGACACAAAAAGAATTTCCTTGCCCCACACTTAATTTTTATTTATTTATTTTAATGTTCAACCGGTCTTATTTGTGTCTCGTACCCTTCTGACACAACACCCATAACCCACCACCAACGATCATCTTACACAACATCTTCTTGTCAAGTATAATTCTATAATGAAATACTAAATGAAATACTAAATGAAATACTAATAGAATTAAACACGTTTACAACCTAAATATTGTATTACTAATAGAATTAAACACATTTATCAAAGCTTAAGTAATAATTCAATCATCAACTTTCATGTCATTTACTTTACAAAATTTTGTCTACAAATTTGGTCTCTCTAACATTACTCATAAGAAACATCCACTTATTTACAAGTATGCCAACTCACTAAAGCGGAAAGACAAGTACCAAAAAAATTAAAATTAGTTTTCTTTTTATAATAACCCATTCCCTGTTGTGGCCTATTTTATCTGACAAGGAGAAAGAGGTGCGGCAAAGGGAAGAGAGAGAGATTGGAGAATAGGCTTGAGGAATTGTGTGTTATTTCCCCAGTCCTTGTGCCTTTATTTATAGTAATAACAAGGAGAGAAGATATTACTTCTTCCCCAAGTAATACACAATCACACTTAAACTAGGAATGTTTACAACACTCCCCCTTTAGTGTGTAAATACTCAAGGTAGATTCAGCATCATGCAGAAGTTGAGGAAGTCGACTCATTGGCACTGATTCTAAGGAACAACGCTTATTCTCAATAAGGTAGGAACTTGCATAAGTAGTAAGTCTCACTAAAAAACCCTAAGGCTATGGCAAAAACCCGAGTAGGGACAAAATCCATAGTCTAAGGAAAAATGTGTGAGAAATGCAACGTCAAAAGAAACGTCTAGATGACGTCATCAGGGATATGACTAGCCCAAGGTGGGTGCCTCGTTAAAACCTAGTTAGGTAGCAAAAACCCATTGGGAAAAATGCTCCTAATCGTAGGGAAAAAGAGTACATTAAGATCAAGCAAGTATCTACAAGATTCTCCCCCTGAGTTTGACATAATTCCAAAGAGAAAAAGCAAAGTTACAACTCAGAAAGTTTATGCATACCAATTCCATGAACAAGCTTCTGAAACATCGTCTTCGACAATGATTTGGTGAAGAGGTCGGCCAGATTGTCTTGCGAACGGATTTGCGTGACTTCAATCTTCTGATGCTCTTGTTGTTGATGTGAAAAGAAAAACTTTGGCGCAATGTGCTTGGTGTTGTCTCCTTTGATGTAACCTTTATTGAGCTGTTCGATGCATGCTGCATTATCTTCAAAGATTGTCGTCGGGAGATCAACGGCGAGATAAAGATCGCAGAAGCTTCAAATATGGCCCACTACTGCTCTTAACCAAAAGCATTCCCGAGTTGCTTCATGTAAGGCGAGAATTTCAGCATGGTTAGATGAAGTGGCAACTAAGGTCTGTTTAGTTGACCTCTAAGAGATTGTGGTGCCTCCAACGGTAAAGACATAACCCGTTTGAGAGCGCGCCTTGTGCAGATCAGATAAGTATCCTACGTTGGCATAACCAACAAGGCTGGAATCGACTCGAGAAGCATAGGGTACGGCACCCTTCGAGGATTCGTAGGGATAAAACAAGCCCAAATCCGTAGTACCCTTAAGGTAACGGAAGATGTCTTTCAAGCCAGCCCAGTGTCTGCGTGTAGGTGCAACGAAAGAGATGTCGGGTCTAGTGCATTGAGCTCAGTACAATAAAGCGCCTATCGTACTTAGATACAAAACTTCAGGCTCCAAAATCTCTTCTCCATCCTCCTTCGAACGGAAGGGATCTTGTTTTGCATCTAGCGAACGAACGACCATAGGAGTACTCGAAGGCTTCGCTTTATCCTCATTAAAGCGGCGCAACACCTTCTGGGTGTAGTTTGCTTGATGTACTAGGATTCCATCCGAACAATGCTCTATCTCGAGACCGAGACAGTATCGAGTCTTACCTAGATATTTCATCTCAAATTTCGACTTCAGGTGCGCGGCAGTTCTCGCGAGCTCTTCAGTAGTTTTGATGAGATTCATGTCATTGACATATACTGCAACAATCGCAAATCTGAAATGTGGCTTCTTAATGAACACACAAGGGCATAGTTCATTGTTCACATATCCCTGACTAGTCAAATACTCACTCAGACGGTTATACCACATTCTTCCGGATTGTTTCAAACCATAGAGTGAACGCCTCAGGCGAATCGATAGCGTGTTCTGGGTTTTGGAAATATTTGAGCCAGTCAACGTAAGTCCTTCGGGAACTTTCATATAGATTTCCGTATCAAGATGCCCATAGAGATACGCGGTTACTACGTCCATCAGCTGCATATCCAATTTTTCGAGAACTACCAAACTGATAAGGTAGCGAAAAGTAATCACATCCATAATGGGTGAATAAGTTTCGTCATAGTCAATCCCGAGGCGTTGTGAGAATCCTTGTGCAACAAGACGAGCTTTGTAACCCATAATTTCGTTCTTTTCGTTACGCTTCCGAACGAAAATCCACTTGTAGGTAACGGGCTTCACATGTGGAGGAGTAGGAGCTACAGGTCCAAACACCTTACATTTCACAAGCGAATTGAGTTCGACTTGGATTTCTTGTTTCCAGTTTGACCAATCAGTTATATGTCAACATTCATCAACGAAACACGGTTCAATGTCATCGCTCAACATGATCTCACCAGCTACTGCAAATGCTAATGCATCGTCGATAATCATCTCATTTCTACGCCACACATCATTTAAGCTAGCATAATAGACCGAAATCTCACGATTCTTGGGAAGATGATTCGTCTCTTCAAGGACGCTTCCATAATCTAGAATTTCCTCATGAGTTGGGTATAATGAGTAAGCAATAGTCGGATTCATGGGAAGCTCTTCAGGACCTTGTGCCGTGGATTTCCTCTTCTGAGGGTGTGAATCCTTTGAACCAAGAAGTCTGGCATGCTTTTTTGTAGGGGCAGATGATTGGCTAGCCGTTAATTTACGTGGATCACCAGAATTGACGTCCCGAGCTTCCAGGAGGGCAGTCCGTCTTACATTTGGTACATCTATCTTTGCAGGCATATTTGCAACTAGAATATGTGATCTTGTCACGCGCGCTAGATCAGTGAAAGCATCTGGCATGCTTTGAGCTATGCTCTGGAGATCTAATATGTGATGCACTTCAGTTTCAGACTGAGCGGTGCAGGGATCTAAATGAGACAAAGTGGGAGTCGTCCACTATAATTCGCATCGTTCTTCAGGAACGTTGACGTTCTTATCTCCCCCTAACGACGGGAAGACTGTCTCATAGAAGTGACAATCCGCGAAACGAGCGATAAACAGATCGCCTGTCAAAGGTTCTAAGTAACGAATAATCGAATGAGAATCATATCGGACATAGATTCCCATCCTTCGCTGAGGCCCCATTTTTGTACGTAAGGGCGGTGAGATCGGCTCATATACCGCACAACCAAAAACGCGCATATGCGATATGTCGGGTTCGTCTCTGGTAACCAACTGAAGGGCACTGAATGGTTATGTCGCAACAGGCCTCAGGCGAACCAACTTTGTTGCGTGCAATATTGCATGGCCCCAAGCAGCGATCGGGAGTTTGGTACATATGACCAACGATCGAGCAATCATTTGTAAGCGTTTAATGAAAGCCTCTACCAGGCCGTTCTGGGTGTGAACATGGGGTACGAGATGTTCAACTTCAACCCCAATCAACATGCAATAGTCATCAAAAGTTTTAGATGTGAATTCTCCAGCATTATCCAATCGAATAGATTTGATCGATAATTAGGGTGGTGAGCCCTGAGCTTGATAACCTGAGCCAACAGTTTGGAGAATGCAGCGTTCCTTGTGGACAACAAACACACGTGTGACCAACGTGTGGAATCGTCAACCAAAACCATAAAGTATCTAAATGGTCCGCATGGAGGGTGAATTGGTCTACAAATGTCCCCCTTAATCCATTATAGAAAAATGAGAAGATTCGAACGAATCTTGTGATAAGAAGGCTTAGTAATAAGCTTTCCCATCGAACATGTTTGACATGCGATTCCTTGGATCGAACCTAAACTTTGGGTTAGTGGATGCCCGTACGATGATTTGAGGATACGGCCATCGCTATTCGTCCAGGATGTCCCAAACGGTCATGCCAAACTGTAATTTCGTGCGCGGTCCCAGTAGTAGGGCCAACTACATAGTGGCATTCTATGGGGCGTATGGTCGTAGTATACAGACCACTCGGGGTACGCTTCATCTTCTCCAAAATACGCTTCTAGCCATATTCATAGGAAGTTATGCACAGAAATTCAACTCCGTTTTCAACGTGGGTTTCAGCATGGTAATTATTATCTCTAATATCCTTGAAACTTAGCAACGTTCTTCCGGAACGTGGTGAATAGAGTGCCTCAGTAATGGTCAAAACTGTACCATTGGACAACATTGTACGTGGCTTACCGTATCCTTCTATCAGGTTAGATGGGCCTGAGAAGGTTGTCAATGGTGCATTCTTAGGTATGAAGTTAGTGAAATAGATGCGTTCACGCAAAACTGTGTGCGTGGTTGCACTATCTGCCAGACAACTAACTTTCCCACTAGTCATACCTAGAATTAAAGATTAATTTGAATCGGTCACATGCATAAAAGTTTATAAAAACAATTATCATTTCAAAATAATTTCATTTATTCAAGGAAAAACTTATTATCCAAAACAAATCACCAACTAATAATCAAAAACATAAAGGAAAATTGTTCATGAAATCAACCAAAAGCAAGGGGGGTTCGGCCACTAGGTGGAATTCGGCCCCAATTGTCTTATTTCAACTAAAAATAAGTTTATGTCTAAGATTCTAATCTTTCATAGGGGTGGTATCCTCCTGAAAATCAGAAACCTCCATCTTTGTAGTCTCTGGTTCGTCCACTTGCATGAAGTTTGATTCAAACTTCTTACGACGAAAATTATATTCATCTACAACCTTCTTGGGAGCTCGGCAAACACGGGACCAATGGTCATTTGAACCACAGCGATAGCACATGTCCGCATCCATGGTTTCAGGTGCTTTGCCTTTATTCTTGAAGTTTGGGGCCTTGGGAGCGAGGCTTGAGCGCTTCTGGGCTTTGTTTCCTCCCTTGGACGGGTCTTGACTCTGTTGACCTTGGTGGGATGGCTTCTGGCGCCCTTACCACGCCTCTTTTGGCATTTTAGGCGTTGATTTGTGCTATAATGTGCTTCAGGCACAGCAGTGGCCCCAGTAGGTCAAGCTTGATGATTCTTCATCAACAGCTGGTTCTGCTTTTCAGTAAAAAGTAGAACAGAGATCAAATCTGAGAACTTGGTGAACTTCTGAGCTCTATATTGTTGCTGTAGGACAATATTAGAAGTAGAGAAGGTCGAATAGGTCTTCTCCAGGAGATCCTCTTCAGTCAAAGTTTCATTGCGAAATTTGAGAAGTGATCGGATTCAAAAAACTTCAGAATTATATTCATTCACAGACTTAAAGTCTTGGAAGCGCAAATGCTGCCAGTCGTGTCTTGCTTCAGGTAGGAATATGTCATTTTGGTGATCAAAACGATCAGCCAAAGCGACCCATAATGCACGTGGATCCTCCTCAGCAAGATACTCAGTTTGCAGGGCATCATGAATATGTCTTAGGATGAAAATCATATCGGTGACTTTTTTCAGCTTCGCCAACAGGCTCGTCCGTTGCTTCTTCAATGGTAGGACACAAATTCTTTGTAGTGAGGTGGAGCTTCACATCTTGAACCCACTTGAGGTTGTTCCTTCTAAAGACCTCCGAAGCGGTGAAGTCGAGTTTGTTCAAATTCGACATGTTCCTATCACAAAATAGATGGACAAGATGTGGTTAGTGTAATGGAAAAGAATCAATCCATTCACGTAGGAGTAGAACATACAGGTTCTAATAGACATGTATTGGTTGGATTTTGCATGAAAACTGCGGGTTTTCATGGGTGATGTTTTTAAATGAAAAGACTTCAGGTTTTCAAACAAGACATGTTTATAAGAAACTTCAGGTTTCAAAATAATTATGAACTTCAGGTTCATATATTCCTGCAGGCAAACACAAATATATATATGCAAGCAAATATGCAACAAGAATATGCAAAAATATAAATTTAGGTTGATAATTATAATTGACTTAATTATTTGGACTTCGGGCCAAATAAAAGTGTAGGAGAAAAAATATAAAACCCATTGGGCCTAAAATAATTAGGCGAATAAAATTCGGGGCCCAAAAGAAAAAACTAAGCCACAGATGGCTTTAAAAAAATGTTGTGCCGTGTATCCCAGGCCCAAGAATTGAGCTGGGGGTCTCAGGTGTAGGTTGCAGGCCTACGGGGAGGATTGAGGCAGAGATTGGGCTGCTGCAGGTAGACCCAAATTTATTTATTTATTTTATATGGGCCGTGATAATAGGCTGCAATCTGGGAGCCCAGATTGTAAGGTTTCGAACAGAACACCAAAGCCCAAAGGGCTGGTGTTGGACCGAGTGCAGCGAAGCCTTAATGGGCATGGGTCTGAGGCAAAAACACCCCAGCGTTTGCTGGGTGCGTGTCGCCTGAGAAGAACACTGGGTTTTGGTCAACGGTGCCGCGTCAGGCGGTTGATGTTGGGATAAGGATGCTCAACACGAGTCTGTGGGTCGCCAAAAACCTCAAAAAAAAAATAAGAATGGAGATTTGGAAAAATCTCAACATTCGGTGTGAAAACCTTAGAAATTCGAATCGGGTTTATCGGAAAATTCCGATGAATCTCAGTTCAATTCCGGTGTGGGATGACTTTTGGTGGTTGGCGACATGAACCAAAGGTCCAAGGTAGTGGCTGCAGGCCATGCCGTGGTCGAGAACACCATGGAAGGTGTCGGGTTTTGAGACTCGGAGCTTCTGGCTCCATGGGTTTGCTAGGGAGAAAGGGGGCCACAGGCTCTCGGTTTTGGCATGTCGTGGGGAGCCCATCTTGTTGATGGGGGTCATGGGTTCGAAAGAACCCTAGGTTCTCAAATTCGAAAAAAAATTTCAAATACAATTCAATACACATATTCAATGTTTATGCATATGTAAAAATAATATTTTCAATGCATGTACATATGTATGATTCAATTCATGGCAAATATCAAATTCACATAATTTCAATAATTATATGGTTATGAGGCATACACAATTTATGTAGAATCTAAAATTCATAAAACGTAAAGTTGGGTCATGCATCATGGTGAATGTTCATGCTTATCAGGGCTGCAAAAATATCAAGTTAAAAGTCGTTGTTTTGAAAGAACCTGATTGCGTGATGATATGGATGAACTGGTTTGATGCAGAAAAAATCTTTGAACGTCAGATTCCTAAGTGCAGCGGCAGGAGCGTGCTGATAACGTGTTGTGGCCTATTTTATTTGACAATGAGAGAGAGGTGTGGCAAAGGGAAGAGGGAGAGATTGGAGAATAGGCATGAGGAATTGTGTGTTATTTCCCCAGTCCTTGTGCCTTTATTTATAGTAATAAGAAGGAGAGAAGATATTACTTCTTCCACAAGTAATACAAGTTTTAATAGGAAATGATAACTAGAATCAAATCTAATCTAGGATTTACATAATCACACTTAAACTAGGAATGTTTACTAGATTCCCTTAATTATTAACATTTTTTATTGGGCACTTAAAAAAAATACAAAAACAATCATCATTATCGCGGCTCCCTACTACTAATGTATTAAATACGAATACATCCTAATCCAGCAACATGAATAAAATACAAATATTGAAAATTCTGATAATTTAACAACAAAACGAAAAATCCAATCAAATTAAAATTACAAATAAAATCACTCAAATTACATAGTAGCAATACCCCATCCAATTATGCTCTATGATCAATTGTCTTGAGTTGCCATCTAACAACTCGCCTTGTTATGTCTAGCAATAATCTCAAATTACATAGTAACAATTAGGGGTGGGCGCGGTTTTGTTTGGTGCGGTTTTGAGTGAAACCAAAATCAAAACCGCAAGTTTTTTGCGGTTTGGTTCGGTGCGGTTTTGAGGCTAAAACCGAAATGAAACCAAACCATTTGGTTCGGTTTGGTTTGGTTTTAAACGGTTTTGGTTTGGTTTCATTGTTTGAAAAAACTATTATGGTTACCTAGTTGTATCTCATTTCATCCAATTCAATAAAAAAAGTTTTGGTGTTTGAAAAAGCTATTATGGTTACCTAATGCATTATGGCATTACGAAAAATAAATTGTTCATCCAATTCAATAAAAAAAATTTGGTGTTTCAACTTACTTTGCATCATTCAAGTTTCAAACCTTTGCCTTTCCCTTTCCTTTTGCACACTTACTAGCCGATAGTTGGGAAGACCTTGCACGTTGTAAATTTAAAACCAATGGATGGGAAGCCATTGATCCTTATGAACTAGAACCTTTTGATTGGCTTGGAGAGGGCGGATTCAATTCGTGTAGGTGTGTGTATACTGGGCGGAAACCTATCTAGTATCTACCCATTATTCGCATGTTATAAGTAAAATAAGTTATAGATCATAGTTCTTACCATATTATAGCACTCTGAACTCTAGAGGTTAAGAGCTGGAATGAAAGGGAGGCCGGAGGGGAGACCGAGAGAGAGAGTTAGAAACTTAGATGAATAAAGTTGAGCATTACAAACTAGAAAGAAAAGATAGAGATTATGTGGAAATATTATTATGTGGTTGAGTCCATACTAAATGTATGGACTCAATGAAATAACCAAATAGAATTTAACATCTAATAAAGTTATGCGCTTTTGGTTTCGGTGCGGTTTTCAAAAGCCAAAACCGAAACCAAACCGTTTCCTACGTTGCGGTTCGGTTTCAAAACCGAAACCGTTTCAAAATCGCAAAACCAAACCGTTCGGTGTGGTTTGATTTAGTTCGTGTTTCGGTTTCGGTTTTCAGTTCCAAGTGCCCACCCCTAGTAACAATATCCCACCCAATTTTGACTTGGTATAAGAATTTTCAATGAAATCATAATAGTTATATGTAATCCATTTATCATATATATAAGACATCTCCAAATCTTAGGTTAAAACCTAAAATTTTTAGCCCAAAAAATTTAGGTATTAACCCAGAAAAAGCTTTTCTGCTCCAACCCTTATGGGTTAAATTTTTAGCCCCCAGATTATTAAAGAATGTGTAACAACCCGTCCCTAATTTTACAACTTTATCAATTTTAAAAGTGTGTGAATTGACCCAAATGCCCTTGAGGCGAGATTGTTGACTTTCATTGACCGTCATTTCGTGAGACATACAAAACATTCTCTTAGCATATTCTTGTAGTACTCGATGTTACGAATGCATAGGCACAAGCAAAACTAAATTTGGAGATACGATGAAGATTTACAAAACACCGAATACCGAGGGTATTTTAGTAAGTTCACGTTTATGGGAGATATTTTTGTTTTGTCTTTTTGTGACCTTGTTTTGTGTGCCGATGGGGCCCACAACCCATTCTCTCCCCCGTGTCTCCCAATCTCTCGGGATTTCTCTCTAACTCTCTCACCTCACTCTTCCTCTCTTTCGCTACCACCTCATCACTTTTTTTCTCTAACCTCTCTCTTTAATTCTCTGTTGCACTCATTGCATAGAGGCAGTGACCGACCACCATCATCTACTGTCGCCATTTCTGACAGGTTTGACACACCACCAAACCACCATCATCTTACCCTACAAACTTAATCTAAGTTTTGGGTTACAAAAACTATTCACAGAGGCTCACACGGAGCTCTGTTTTAAACTTAAATTTTTCGACGAGAATCTCGCCTTTACGGCAAAGGTAAGGCTTCAATGACCTTAAACTGATTACTTGTGATGTTCTGAGTAAATGTGTTGAATTCCCTTTGTGTTTTGATGATGAATTGATAGAGAGATAACTCGGGGAGGTTATTTTCCCAGTTTGCGAAGAAGCCCAAGATTTTTGCAGGCCATTTCTGGCCAATTCCGGCCATGGCAGGAGACCATGATGGTATATTCTTGTTCCTGGCATCCTTAATTTCATTTTGGTTTTTGAATCATTGAAAATGATTGAGTTTTTAACCCAAAATGGAGCTCAGGAATTTTCTCGGCCAAACTAGCCCAGATCAGGCCTTCTTCTACGTTAAGTCCAACAAGTGCAACCCACGAGCCCAAACAGGTCAACCCGACCCGATACAAAAAAAAGAAAAGAAAGACTCAAAACCTGATCCATGAAGCGGCCCAAACCCATGACCCATTAACCTTAAATTCAAAGCTGATCCATTTTCGAAATCGATCTGAAATATTCTTAGAATATTCCTTGGAATATTCGTAGAGTATTCCTTGCGTTGAGTTTTTTCAAATTTTTCTCGAAAACCCTCTTAGACTAATTTCTACACCCCGAGTCCATTTTTCACATCCGTTTAGTGAAATTCTAAAGTTTTAAGGTAATTGACCGTATCGGCGGCTCGGTTGATTTTTTTAGGGTTGACTATTGACTTTTTGTTGACTTTTTACGAAAATTGCCCAGGACCCTACTTAGTGTATCTCGACGCCCTGATTCCAAATCCGCACTTCGTTTTCCCAAATTTAATCATTTTAATTGAGTTTTGCTAATGGGCCCTAATATTATGCTTATGTGCGATTACTATCGGAGACTTCGTTTTCCTAGTTCGAATGGCTGCAACCTCGCAAGTATCTATGAGTATGTCTTTTCTTTTATACAGTGTATGTATATATTTAGTTTCTATACATAATTGTCCCTCATCCCATCAATGTGGGACTCATTCTTAACACGCCCCCTCACGTGGGGCAAATTTTCCAGTCTAACGTGTGGACAACACAACGGGGTGACGAGGAGCACATGTGGCCGTTTGACTTCATACGTGGGACAACTTGCTCTGATACCATGAAGAAAGTTGATGTTCCATCATAAAACCAATTAGCAATATGGGGAGTAGCCCAACTTCTTATAAGCCCATGCAATGTCCCTCCTCCCATCAATGTGTGACTCATTCTCAACAGAGGGCTGAATAAGGAGGTTGCAGTATGAGAATTGGGTTTTTAAAATGTAAAAGAAGTAAAAACATTGAGAAACGGCTAAAAGCGTTGAAAAAAAAAAGTTCTTTAGATATAGGCCCTTGCAACTTTTATTTTCTAGACAAAAACCCACCTAGTTATAAACTTCCACATAAAACCTATATGTGAAAATGACTGCAAAGTAGAAAAAGGATAATACTTGGGTACTCACTGGAGAGTACCCAATTTGCTGACTATTATGTGGCCCAATAATTATAAAACACTTGTCATTTTAACTCTCTTCCAATATTTTGTTATTTTTTATAACCAAACACCCTTTGCACCCGTGCCCAAACACCTCTCTTCTTCTCCATCTTCTTTCCTTGCCATGCCAGATCGTTCTGCTGCATCCCATCCCACCTTCCTCCAACTTCTTTCCCCCAATCGTGGACTCTATCTCCGCTCCCTTCTCCAATCGCTTCTTTCCTCCAATCGTGGACTCCATCTCCGCTCCCTTCTCCAATCGTAAGCCCCAGTCTTCCAACTGTCGACCATAATGACACACCTCCACTCTACCCAACTTTCCTTCTTCGATCTGAACGCCATCCTTTTCTCCAAATTCTCTGCAACATCAATCAGCAAGTGATTTCGACAAAAATAAAATAGTCAACCTGTAACAAATTGGCCATGGGTCTCAATGACAAGGGATAAGAGACATGGGCAGACAAGGAACCTTTGGTGGATCTGCCATTGCATCAACAAAAGTGAAGCAAAGGCATGAAGATGGTCGCTGGAGAAGAGGAATGATTGGGCGGGGTAAGGAAAGAAGATGGAGAAGAAGAGAGGTGTTTGGTCTCAAATATAAAATGTGTTTGGTGACAGAGATGGCAAAATATTGGAAGATAATTAAATGACAAGTATTCTAAAATTATTGGGCCAAATTGAATGGTCAGTCAATTGGGTACTCTCGGTGAGTACCCAAGTATTATCCGTAGAAAAATATTTGACCTATTATTACAAGATATTTACAACTTGTACCACAATATTCAAAATAAAGGGTATATTACATTTTACCCCCTCAGGTTTGGGGTCGATTTCAATTCCTTACAACATCTTTAAAACATTTCAATTTCATATATTTACTTATCATTTTATTTCAATTTTATACATCTGGTAGAAAATCTGTTAAGTAAACCGCTAAATGATGACATGGCAAATATGGGATCCACATTTGTACTGACGTGGCTGCCAAATTTGTGCCACGTGGTAAAAAAATAATTTTTTTATGTATTTAAAATATTAAAATATTTATCCTATTTATAAAATAAAAAAATAAAATAAAAAAAACCAATCAAACCCAGAAACCATTCCCCTCCCCCCCGACCCACTCCCTCTCATCCGCCACACCCCATTCCACCCCACCCCCACCTCCCCCTCAACCCCCACTATCTCTCTCTCCTCCCGTAATCGGATCTGATTCACAACCTGAAAAATCGCACATCTCCACACCCGTAAACGATGAGCAAAGCCGAAGAGGAAGAAGACTAAGATGTATGAAATTGAAATAAAATGATAAGTAAATGTATGAAATTGAAAAGTTTTAAAGATGTTGTAAGGAATTGAAATCGACTTCAAACCTGAGGGGGTAAAATGTAATCTAGCCCAAAATAAATCAATAAATGTAATACTCACCTTAATTACAATGAACAAATAGTTATTACACATATTATTACCCCTAACATATAAATATATATATATATATATATATATATATAAATATACATGTTCAAATGTATATAGTACTACCATAAGCTCAACACACACACACACGCACATACATGCACAGTACTACATATATGTTCAAACATATTATACTAATTAATCCACCTATATGTAAATTTATGATGAGTAACTAACATATATTTTGTAGGTAAATTAATGTTGAATCAAATAACGTTCTTTTATTTAGTAGGTAATATATTTTCCATGTATTATTACATATATTTGGCACATTTTATTATTATAAGATATATGTACAAATAATAGGTAAATTAATTTTGAATCAAATAAAATTGCTTTATTTTTTTAAGTAAATTAATTTTGAATCAAATAACATTCTTCATTATGTAGGTATTTTATTTTGTATGTATCATATATTGGGCACATTTTATTATTATATGTACAAATAATAGGTAAGTATTATGTAGGGTCATTATTTTGCATGTATTTTGCATTTATTGGGTTTGCTTTATTATGCAGGTAAATGATTTTGCGTTTTTTAAGCATCTAAGATTTTAAAATTTGAATAGTAGGTGCACTGAATCAAATAACATTTTTTTGTAGGTAAATTATTTCGTAGGCAAAAAAAACAACACAAAAAAAAAAAACAAAAACCCTAATCATTAACTAGCAAACAATAAAGAGTTCAGAGGTTAACATCGAACTTTCATTTAGCCCGTCAAGGGTCATTTTTCGTAAATTTATAGTGTAGGGGGGGGATAGAATACAATAAATTTTGGTACGGATGTAATAGGTGTACGCGTGTAACCAATTCAGAATTTCGACATTCAAAATTATTTGAGGATGGACAATAATTAATTAATGAGTATATGACCTTTTAAACACACCACGACTTTCATATTGCTGGATCGATATTCTCAACTGTACAAAATTCTAATTTTAAATAAATACCTATACATATGCGTGAAGACTTATGCGTTGAAGGAGTATCAGTGGTGAATTTATATAACAAAGCCGTCTTAAAAGACTAGTATACGTAAATTAAGTATATAGAACATCCATTTCTTAAATTCAACAGTCCAATTTACTAGCATGTGAAGCAATTGGTTTGTTAAGAAAAAAACCCATAAATTTTATTAGTCCACAAGGATTTAATATCTGATAGCCGATTTCTTGAGTTCATATATATGCAAAGATCGGAACTGAGGAAGGCAGCATTCCAAAGTCAGTCAAACGAATGCCAAAGACTGTAAATTCATAATAATATTTATGTGCAAGTCTTGGCTATCAACGGTTTTATTTTGACCTGCCGCAGTAGAGGTCTCCAGCAGCAAAATAGAAAAGTTTCAAACATGTATACAGGAAAAGAAAGATGCGAAGCTAGGTTTTATAACTTTATATACTATATACCCCCCCCCCCCCCCCCCCCCCCCCCCAAAAAAAAAGAAAAAAAGAAAAAAAGAAAAACCAAAACAATTACCGTACCAATCAATTTGCAATGTTTAAATGACATTTTAAAGGCACTTGAAGTGTATATATATATATATTAATCTGAAGTGCTCAACTGTAACAGCCCGTCCCTAAAAGTTATGGTTGGGCACATAACCCACAGGTCCCAGGATCGAAACCTGGCTCTGATACTAAATTGTTACATCTCGGCCCAGGCCCCACCACATCCCGGGCTCGACTCCACCGTAGCACGATATTGTCCGCTTTGGGTCTCAGCCTCGCCCTCACGGTTTTGTTTCTGGGAACTCACACGAACTCACACGAGAACTTCCCATGGGGTCACCCATTGTGGGATTGCTCTCGCGCGAACTCGCTTAACTTCGGAGTTCCGATGGAATCCAAAGTCAGTGAGCTCCCAAAAGGTCTCGTGCTAGTTAGAGATGGGAATATACATATAAGGCTTACACGATCCATACCCCTGTGCGATGTGGGATCTTACCCCAGGCCGGGATGTGACATCAACAATATCAATGAAAAAAGAATTGCATTGCCAAAGGGCTGGGTTCAAAAAACCGAAAATCGAAAAAAAAACCAAGAACCGAACCGGACCGAGACTGAAAAAAACCGAACCGAAACTGTCAAAACCAAATTTGGCCGGTTCGGTTTAGTTCAGTTTTTGAAGTCTGAAAACCAGACCGAACCTGAACTGAACCGAACTGAATTAATTAAATTAATATTTTTTTTAAAAAAAATTATTATTTAAATATCTGTTTTGGATATAATATACATATATATATATATATATGTGTGTGTGTTGGAATGTGTAAAGGGGTAATTATTATATTATTAAAATAATTAAAGTGTGGCTGACAAAAGTTGATAAAGCACATGGGTGCTTGCTTTCTAAAGATAGAAAGCTGTCTATGACCACTCTCTTTCTTATTCTCTGTAATCTCTCTTTCTCTACAACCAAGAAGGCAGAAACCGTGTGCTCTGTTATCTCTCTTCCTCTACAACCCAGAAACCATGAGCTGACAAAGGTTGTATCAAGCACATGGGTGCTTGCTTTATAGAACAGACTAGGATTCTCTCCCCTCCTCTTTCCATCCCCTTCCATCCCCTCCTCTCACATTCTCTTATTTTGTCTTTCTCTTGCTATAAAAAATTAATATAAGATGTTGACGTGGCTTAACCGTGACCGTTCAATTAGGAGGGGAGGGAAGGGGAGGGAAAAAAAGAGGGGAGAGAATCCTACTCCTTATCGAACTCTGTCTCTCTCTCTGTTATTCTCTGTCTCATCTCTCTCTCGTAGTATCTCACTATTTCTCTCTATCTCTCTCTCTCTCCGCTTCTTATTTCTTAAATCTTGATTATTTTGAAGTTCGTTTCTTCGAACTTTTGATCCTATTATTTTCAAGTCTGATTCTTCGAGCTTTTAATTCTACTATCTCCATCTTCGAGTTCTTTTTCATTCTCAAACCCACCGTCGAATTCGAGCTTGTGATTCTATGATACAACTGCAGTTTTATTGGTGGCGGCGAAGTGGATCAAATTATGTGTGGAGTTCGATGGAGGACGTCGACGTCTGCTTCTCTTTTTATTGTTGGGGCTTGGTTGGTCTTCACCTCTGGTGTTTGTTGGGTTGCTGATTCATAGTCGCCGGAGCTTGCTTTGACGGCGGCAAGGGAACTATGCAGCTAGGGTTTTCAGCTTTGTCCTTTCTTTTTTCAGGCTCAACCCTTGGGTTGGGTTGTTGTGCTGGCCCATTTTTTGTTTGGGTTTAGTTGTGGGCTTTTATGCATGTAACTTTAAGGAAAGTTTTTCATCAAAACAAAAAAAAAACAAAAAAAAAAACCGAAACCGAACCGAAAAAAACTAAGACCGAAAAAAATCGAACATAAAGAAAAATGGACCGAACCGAAATTTCGGTTCGGTTTTGGTTTTGGCAAAAAACTGAACCTTTTCGAACCGAACCCAGCCCTAATTGCCAATATGATGGTGCGTGCATGTTCTAGACAATACTTCTGGATAGGGGTTTTTACCTTTATTGTCATGCAACATTGCACCCAAAGTACCTAAATAATACCTAATAACAACTTAATATTATATCTAAAGACACATTTTGTTAGAAAAAAACATTATTTCTTTTATAAATCTCAATTGGCATATGATCTAACCCCTGATGGATGACAGGGTTTCAAACCGCGCAAAAGCCAATAAATTGAGAATGTGAGAATTGCATTATAATTAAGTTATTGCAAGTTTCTTAACCTACTGATGTGAGACAACCTTTTTTCACATTCTTACAACTCTATGATAAAATACTTATACCAAATTCACATTCTTACAACTCTAGACTAGTTAATTATACTCTTTGCACTCAAAGCCTCCCCTCCTCTTCAATTCTTAGATATATTTTTACTATTTTGGTCATTGCGGGAGGGGAGATTTGAACCTGTCTTTCTTCAACATTAAGTTGGAAATAAAAGTATCATTATATTAGACGAGTAGTTAGTTGGTAGCTAGCTGGCCTTAGGCCTTTAGATCTTCCTAAGACCAAATCATTCTTATTTTCTTAAATTGCATGCTATAATCTACGCGTATTCTTCCCAGTTCCCATGCAAGCATATTTGTTAATTTCTCCGGTTGGCATAATATACAACATGTATATAATCGATCAGCAGCCCAAGAAAAAACGAGTTAAAATAAAAACATGTGCTTCAATCCAATTAACTATATATGAAACTAACATTGAATTGTATTGCTTCTCGATCGTCTAGAATCTGTGCATAATGGATTTACATATATGTTCTTTGTTGGATAATTTGTATCACGCGAAAATAAAGGAATCAAACCCTAACAGCGGTAGGTGATCCAACTCCAACACCTCAAAACGAGTGCTGCATCCAGTGATCACTGCAGATGCATGTACGGGCAAGGAGCCAAACGACAGAATACTCGAGACGAAAACAAAACTCGACTAATATTTTTTTGCCAAAACCTAATCGCGTTATATATGACTATGACCAGAGAAGAACTGGAAGAAGTGAAATAAATTAAAAAATGATGAATATTATCATATATATGGCAATGTACATTGCATACATGTATTTACAGACCCCTTATCTATAAGGGATCCCCATTTTTTTATTTTTTTTTTTATAAAAATGGGGACTATTTGTGCGTCCCACTTTACATCGAATTTCAACGATTTGAACTATCTATTTTTCATGTTGCACTTCATATATCTTCCTTACAAAATATTAGCCAAATCGAAAATTTTGGAGGTATCTAATTGAGTTCAAAGAAATTGACGAACACTGTATTCTAAGAAACATTGAAATTTCATCAAGACAATCAAATGAGCAAATCGGATTGAGTTGAATTTTTGCAAGGGTGATCTATGAATAAAGACTTAAAAAAATAAATTGTTTGGATCAATGAGGTTCGGCGTAAAGTGGACCCGACAATTAATCTCCATTTTTATAAAAAAATGGGGATCCTTTTTGGATAAAAACTCGGTATATTTATATATAATTTGTATTTCAGAAGAATGTTTATGATATTAAAATATATACTTGTGTGGTGAAGGATGCATAATCATCACATGGTGATGAGGATTATATATATTATTCTGCACAGAAGTTTCTATTTCTTGTTTGTTTTTTCTTCTCTAATTTTTTGTTGTTGAAGTTGCAACATGCATCCTCTTACAATGATCAAGTTGCAAGGTGAACAGAAATTGACTAATTAAAAAGTGAACCATATGTCATTTAAAATTAACTTTTAATTTGAGTAATCATGGTGGAATACAGTGATCAACTACGTAATAATATATTATCGGGGCAGTGAATGTCGTCTAAATTAATAGCAATGCAATTGAGATTACCTAACAAATAATAAATAATGTTTTCCAGTTTGTTCCCAGAATTTGTAACAAGGCAGCGTATGTTTTGCTGCACATGTTAGCATATAAAATGGCAGTCTGTGCGGGAGCATTTTGAATCGATATAGCTTTTAATTAATAACTTTGCTGTTGATGCTAACGTATACGGGTGTGGAAGATTACTTAATTATTCTACTAATTAATATTATGTTCGAAGGATTCCATTCACAGTTTCCACCATAATTTCACAGTTTCCACCATAATTTAAGATGGAAAACCGAAGTGGGAATTATTAAATCATCAAGAGCATGTAATTATTACCTGAAATATTTCAGGCTTACATTGCATGCTGACTTGTTTAGTCTTCAAGCCTTCGAGAAGGTGCATGTTTCTGCTGGGAATTTGAAACTCCAGTGCTGAAGCAATTTATTACCTTCACGCTTATGAGCAAGAGTTTGTTTTCTCGCTATATATTGATGAGTTTTGTATTTTTGCTGTAGGAGTCTTGTATTTTTTTTTTTTTTGATAGAAGAGTCTTGTATTTTGTTTTGATAGAAGAGTCTTGTATTTTTTTAACGAGTTTGAGTTCTTAAGCGTACTTTATAGACTTCTTGTGATTGCTGATTTGTATATTGACGACCCTACTCATATCATATTGGTGGCTAAATCGAAAGTTTACCTGTGGTTAGCTGTGTGTTATTATCTCATAAGTCTAGTTATTTTGTTTTTTGTAATATTATTATATATTTTCATTCCAAATTACATTGCCTCCATAATAATTATTTTACTTTATTGATATGCTCTTCATTTTCAGCCATGGATTTATATTTGACTTTCTTAAATGATAATTATACTTGAATGTAGAAGTGAAATGAATGGCTAAAAATGTATCCTCGAAACTCCCTTTCTATTTTCTTTAATATTGTAATGGTTTCAAACTATTTTCCTCTTCTTAATATTAGTAATTATTAAAAAAAAACTTCTTAATCTAAACTAAAGATATTAACTAGTATTAAGCGCCGTCTAGTGCTATTTGTAAAGCAAAAAATAATCCCAAAAATCTACAATGTAACACGTGGACTTTTATTCAAAAAAAGACAAGATTGCCCTTAGTAAATGGGCAGGGCTCTTAAGCGTCCCCACATGTAGCTCAGCATCCCTGGAAGTTCAAACAACGGACTGCATCGGCTCAGAGCCCCCTTGCTCATGGCGTGAAAAAGTCAAAGGTATTAAAGAAAAAAATTAATTAACAAATCCTATTGTTAGTGTTGAAGATATATGGTGATTGCCACATCGTCACAGTGAGATAAGAATGCCACTTCAGCTATTGGAATTAGTTAGTTTGTTAAAAGTTAGTTACATAAATAGCTTAGCTGATAAGCTACATTTGATAGCTATATAAGCTAGTATTGCTCAGAGTGTAATAACTTTTCATCTCTCAAGAAATAAAGCTTTCATTCTCTTCTCTTTCTCTCTCTCTATTCCTTCGAATACTACTCTTGCCTTTTCTGCATACATTCATCTGTGAATTCTTGAATGAATGTTATCATGGTATCAGTCACCCGGCCGATCCTCGGTGATGTTTCTTCCGCTGACGATTAAAGAACTAGAGGTTTCTTGGGGAGCTCTGATCGAAGGTTCTTCATCTGGGTTTCTCGATTCAAGATTAAATTGTGGAGATTTGGTTGTTGTGGAGATTTCTGGTGGATTGATGTGTTTCCAGGTGATCAAATTTCGAGTTTATCAGGTGTTGCTTTTCTTTTTTGCACTCTAAGTGTTTGTGTAATTGCTGCAATGAAGAATTCTCTGTGAAAGATTGAAAATTGAAGGCCAATAGCCATTTATTGTTGTTTGAAGTATGATGTTAAAGGCCAATAGCCATTTCGTGATGTTTGAAGTATGATGTTGAAGGCTGATAACCGTTTCTTGATTGTATGATTGGTGCAGTATTTATGTCAAAGCATAAAGGCCAATAGCCATTGCTTGTTGTTTGAGTATCTGTTGTTCTGTATATTGTTGCAATTCTTGAAGATTGATTGAGTAGTTGGTTTCTTCATTCGATTTCTAGTAAACAACATGGCTTTTAGTTCTGTGAAAATTGAAAGTCTTTTGGGCAGGATCACTGTCAAGTTGAGAGAATATAATTTTGTCAAGTGGGATTATCAGTTTCAGTCAGTGCTTAAGGGCTATGATTTCTTTGATTTCTTTAATGGGGAATCTCAGTGTCCTCCAAAGTATATCATCAACACTGAAAATGGGGTCACTAAGGAAATTACTACTGCATATAAAGACTGGGTTAAAACAGATGTATCCCTATTGAGCTTGTTAATTGCTACACTTTCGAATTAAGCTATGGATTATGTCATTGGATGTAAAACCTCTCAAGAAGCATGGAAGTCTTTACAGGAAAGATATGCGTCTGTCTCTGTTGTCAGGGTTAATAAACTCAAGACTGAGTTTCATACTGCCCAAAAAGGAATAGATTCTGTTGACAAGTATTTACTTCGATTGAAGGCTATCAAGGATCAATTGGTTACTGCATGGGAGAAAATAACTGAGAATGATTTGGTCATTGTTGCTTTATCTGGCTTACCTCCAGAATTTGAAATGATTAGGACAGTAATCTTAGCTAGAGACACTCCAATTTCAATGAAAGATTTTTGAGCTCAACTAATTGGGGTTGAAGGGAGTATTGAATCCAGAATCACAACCTTATCCAGTTCAATGGCAGCTATGTATGTTCAGGGCAATGTATCTCATACACAGGGATCTCAGGGAAATGCTCAAGGTTATGACCAAGGAGAGAGTTCAAATGCACAGAGGTCTCAAGGGAGGAATAATTACAATGGTGGCAACAATAACAAGAGGTATAATTTCAACAATCGAAAATTCTCTGGTGGCTACAATGGTGGAAACAATAATTACAGGTCATATTCCAATTCTGGGAATAATGGGAAAGGTATTCACAATGGAGGTTCTCAAAGTTCTTTCTCTGGCAATGGAAGCAAACAAGGAAACACTTGGAATGGTGATACAAACTACAAAAATACTATATCTCATGAATGTCAAATCTGTTCTAGAATAGGGCATACAACACCAAATTGTTACTTTAGAGCTGATACTAATCAATCATCTGGTGGGTTCTTGGTATGTCAGATCTGTGGGAAAAGAGTTCATCGAGCTTTGGAATGTTTTCACAGAAATAACTTCTCATATCAAGGCAGTGCTCCAACAACATCTCTTGCCGGTATGGTTGCTCAAGGCTCAAATGTCACACATGAAGATTCAAACATCCATGATTTTTCAGGTGCTAATACATGGATAGTTGACACAGGTACAACTCACCACATGACATCAATGTAGAAGTCTTAAATCATCTCACTCCTTATAATGGTGATGCCACTGTTGGTAATGGAGAAGGTTTGGTTATTCAGAATATTGGTTCCTCTATTCTTAAAACTAAATAAAAGTCATTAATTATGCATAATGTGTTACATGTACCGCACATTACAATGAATCTGTTGTCTGTTAAGAAGTTATGCAGAGACAATAATTGTTGGTTTGTATGTGATTATCTGATCTTCTTTATACAGGACAAGGCAACTCGAAGGATTGTGTATCAAGGTTAGAGTGATGATGGAGAGCTGTTCAAGATACCAATAACAGTGTTGTCAAGATCCAAAGTACCAAGTATTGAAAGATGTGCAGCTTTTGTTGGAAAGAAGATAAAGACTGCGGTTTGGCATAAAAGGTTGGGTCATCCAACTGAAGAAGTGCTTACTGTCCTGTTGAATAAGTCTGAAGTATCACCTAGTATAGATTTGTCTCCATCTATATGTACTGCTTGAATTCAAGGCAAGATGACTAAGTTGCATTTTCCTGTAACACAAGATAGGTCAAAAAATTGTATTTGAAAGGATACATTCAGATATATGGGGTCCATCACCACAGAAGTCTGTAGAGGGTTATAGATATTACATAAGCTTTGTAGATGACTGTTCTCGATTTGTATGAATTTTTCTGATGGTGAATAAATCAGATGCTTTTACAATTTTTACCAAGTTTCTTTCTTTTATTGAGAATCAGTTCAAGGCTTCAATTAAATTTCTTCAATCAGATGTTAATACAATCCTAAATGAAGATCAACATATCAAGTAAGAATCCTTATCGCAACTAATATATTTTCATCATTATTCCAAGATATTATCTCCTAATTAATATCTTGGAAATATTATTTCCTTGTGCATCCTACAGATGACATAACTTGGCCAATAAGAAGTATGGCAAAACCCTACCCCATGACCCCCCACCTCCTCCTATAAATAACTCCATCTCCACCAAATTTTGGTAAGTTTTTCGCTATATAGAAAACTCTAAACACCTATCCTATTCAGAGTTACTGACTTAGTAGACATCGGAGATCCATTGGCCAAACCCCCTCCCCCAACTCCTCGTGGGCACGTGAGGTTTTGGACTTTTATCAAAGGTGCCCACGAGAAGGTTTTGGTCTTTTATCAAAGGTGTTTATTGTTTTAGAGGTATATTTTCATCAAGACTGAAAGAGGCGGAAATTGACTACTACATTATTCATCTTTTCTCATAAGTGAGAGATGTCAAGTTTAATTCACATCTGATGACGTATATATGTTAAGGTTAATACTTAGTTATGACTAGTTCATTGTGCGACTAACTAATTCATTGTCCAACTAGTCTGTTTCTTTAAAAGTAGAATACCATAGTCGAGTGGTACCTAGGTGAGAGAGTGATACAGCACTTTGGGATTTATCAGTCGCTATCAATAATTTAAAAAAAAAATGTAAATTCAAGTTTGATTGCTTCACAAGTTATGTCGCCTAAGCTGCCTTTCTGTTTCCATCTATTTTCCATTTTCAGCAATCCTTGGATGATAAGTTGGTGCAAGTATGTGATACTTATCTCGAATTTATTATTTGTCCTCCATATAAACTCCTATTCCATATTTGCTTCCACTAGTTTCTATGTTAGCGAAAACGTCATGCCCTACCTAAAATAACTTGGGCTGAATATCATGCTATATAAGGGTGCCTCTGAAATGATATATATGCTTACGTCCCACGTGCAATGCCAATTATCTTCCAACTTATAAACAACAACTTGGAGAATAATATTGGAATATTAGTCATAAGACTAAAGGTTCCTTTGATCATAAATTAAATATTATTTTTATACTTAATTAAGCACCCAATTGCGACTAGAGTTAAAAACAAACCAACAAAATAAATAATCTTTTATTATTTTCTTAATCATAATATTGTTTTTTAATAGTATTTTTATTATTATTTAACCTGTACCGTTCATAGGCTTCTCCCGAATTATTTGAATATATCTAGTTAATCTCCTACATTTTTTTTCTCCTGGTAAGAAATTGTCGTTTCATTTCTCAAAATATGTTGTTTAATTTGTCAATACAAACGCGTTACGGACAAATACGTGCCATCGTTCTCTCCTTGTACAGGAAACGAAATCGTCTCCATCTCCCTCTCTCTATATATACCCCCTCCCACTCTCCAGTCCCAAACATAACACCAACACAATTACAATCACCCTTCTCCCTCCAAATCTCACACACAACAGCCACCGAATTTTGTCGAGAAAATCTAATCCAGTCCAAGCCAAGCCAGATTATTAGAGTTGAAATGCCAACAAAAGGAATGAGCAGCTTGTGCTTTCACTCCAAATCGCCGTCGTTCGCGGCCTACTCTTCTTCCCCTGCTAGACTCTCGGCCTTCTCTTCTTCCCCTTCTAGGCCCTCGATTTCATTTCCGACCCCACGGCGCGTTCCCGTTACGAACTTCACGGAGGCGATGATTCAAGAGATCATCGAGAACGGCGCCGTGCTGATCATGAAGTGGAACCCGGACACCTCCACTTACGCCAAAGTCACCTCCCTATTCTACGAGAGCAAAAACGAAGCCCGGCAGTTTATCCGGTGCGTGACGGACCTCCAGAGTGTCATGCACTACCTCGTCCAAGAGGAACCCACATCCCAAAAACTCGTCCACGCGCAGAGCCTCATGCAGGTGGGTATGAAGCGTCTCCAGAAGGAGTTTTACCAGATCCTCTCCATGAACCGGGCTCACCTCGACCCAGAATCGGTCTCCACCCGGTCCAGATCCTCTCTCGCCTCGACCCGGTCCAGCACGTCCGATTACGACGAAGACAACGGCGCCACCACAGACGACGACGAAAAATTCGCTGGAGACGCCATTTCCGAAGTCGAACACGTCTCGGCGATCGCCATGAACGACTTGAAATTAATCGCCGAGTGCATGATCACATCGGGATACGCCAAGGAATGCGTTCACGTCTACAAAACCATCAGAAAATCGATCATCGACGAGGGAATGTACAAGCTCCGCGTCGAGCGGTTCAGCTCCTCGCAGATCGGGAAGATGGACCGGGAGGTTCTGGATTTCAGAATCACGAGCTGGCTGAGCGCGGTGAAGATCTCGATCTCCACGCTATTCGACGGCGAGAGGATCCTGTGCGACCACGTGTTCGCGTCCTCCGCTTCGATCCGCGAGTCCTGCTTCACGCACATTTCTAGCGAGGCCGCGAATTTGCTCTTCGGCTTCCCGCAGGTTCTCGTGGCGGTGAAAAGCAAGAAGAACACGCCGTCGTCGCTCGACATTTTCCGCCTCCTCGATATGTACACCGCCATCTCCGAGAGCTGGCCGGAGATCGAATCCATCTTTGGATTCGAATCCACCACCGCCGTCCGATCTCAGGCTGTCAACTCGCTCATCAAACTCGGCGAGTCGGTGCGATCACTGATTTCTGACTTCGAGTCAACGGTCCAGAAAGACTCGTCGAAATCCGTCCCCACCGGCGGCGGGATCCACGATCTGACGGTCCGCGAGTTGAATTACCTCTCGCTCCTCACCGACTACAGCAACATCCTCGCCGACATTATCACCGATTGGCCTCGACCGGCTAAATCGACACTGCCGGAATCGTACTTGGACAGTCCTGTCTCCGATGACGCTCCAGCGCCGGCTATCTCCGTCCGCATGGCATGGCTCGTTCTCGTCCTCCTCTGCAAGCTCGACGACAAGGCCAAGCACTACAAGGACATCGCGCTCTCGTACCTCTTCCTCGCCAACAACCTCCAGTACGTAATCTCGAAAGTCCGCACGTCGAATCTCCAGTACCTCCTTGGGGAGGACTGGATATCAAAGCACGAGGCGAAAGTGCGGCAGTTCGCGGCGAATTACGAGAAAGTGGCTTGGGGGAATGTGTTATCTTCGCTGCCGGAGAATCCGACGGCTCAGATTTCTCCCGAGGAAGCGAGATTGATCTTCCGGAATTTCAATTTTGCCTTCGACCAAGCGTATCGGAAACAAAGAATGAGTGTCGTACCGGACCCGAAACTCCGAGACGAGATCAAAGTTTCTGTAGGGCAAAAGCTCGTTCCGGTTTACAGGGAGTTTTATGACACGCACAGGATGACAGTTGGCGGCGGGAGAAACGCGGGGCTTTATGTCAGAATTGCCCCTGAAGATATTGGAAAACACTTATCCGACCTGTTTTTTACGCCAGCATCCGGCGGCTCTTCGTCATCAGCGTTGTCTCGTCGTCGGAGTCTTTGAGACTTAAGAATTTTTTTTGGTGCCGAGTTTTTGTTTTGTATTTAATCGCCGGTTTATTGGCGGGTTGTATATATTTTTTGTTTTCTTCTGTGTAGAAAAAGCGCGCGTTCACACGTCAGACAATTTAAATAAGTTAGCTGTTGTTGTCAAGTCTAACAACTTTTTGAAAACTTTTACTTTGTTACTTATACAATCACCCCCTGTATTTCTGTAAATTCAAAACAGTGCCCAATTGTTCATTTTCCTTTCATATTTGTAAAGGCTTTTTATTCAAAATAGTCCATGAGATTTGCATAACACATTACTTTGGTTCCTGAGATTGTCAACCATACATTATTTTGGTCATTCCGTTAAAACTTCGTTAAGTGTCCCGAAGCGCTTGGCTGGAAGTTCAGGCAATTTTTAAAGCTTCGTAACTCAATCGTTTTTTAATTAAATTCGACCCATAATATATCAAAATGAAGATAGGAAAGTGTAGAACAATATTATACCCATTTGGAAGCCCATTGGTTGCCGGAGATGGCTGGAAAATAGCCTAAAAGGTGGCTGATCCGCGGGAAAACTGGAAAACTCGCTGGAAACTGCTAAAATTTAAACGTTCATAACTTCTTCAATACTCAACGAAATCGAGTGATTTAAAAACAAAAATCATACTTCTCGATGAGACGAAGAGAATGATACCTTTCTTGAAGGCTAAATCGTCGTGGTTTGGCCGGAAAATTGCTCAAAAATGGCTATCTTGGTCATCTAGTTTGCCACTTTCGTGCCATTTTCCGGCCAAACCACGACAGTTAGCCATCGAGAAAGGTACCATTCTCTTCATCTCATCGAGAAGTATGATTTTTGTTTTTGAATCACTCGATTTCGTTGAGTATTGAAGAAGTTATGAACGTTTAAACTTTACCCAGTTTCCGGCGAGTTTTCTAGTTCTCCCGCGGACCAATCACCTTTCGGGCTATTTTTCAGTCATCTCCGGCAATCATTGTACTTCCAAATAGGTATAATCTTGTTCTGCACTTTCCTATCTTCATTTTGATATATTATGGGTTGAATTTGATTAAGAAACGATTGAGTTACGAAGCTTTGAAAATTGCCTAAACTTCCGGCCAAGAGCTCCAGTACACTTAACGGAGTTTTCAATGGAATGACCAAAATAATGGATGGTGGACAATCTCAAGGACCATTTCTATTGATTTTCAATCTCAGAGACCAAAGTGATGTGTTATGCAAATCTCAGGAACCATTTTGGCTGAAAAGCCTATTTGTAAATTTTTACTATCTATTTGTACAATCATTTGTATCATCTTTCTAATAGAGGCTGGGCCATGAACATTTATAGATTTCATATTTATTAGGCACATGATTATAATAACATTTTTTATTTCTTTTATTATTTTTTAATCTTTTTCTAACAAGATGATATTCTAAATTCTAATTTACAGTCAAAGCTAGAATTTATTATGTTCAAGTTCATAACCCTAAATTTTCATAACCCTAACTTATCTAAAACTTACATGTATAATCTTTGCGCAAGTGTGATGTTAACGAATTGGCATACTACAAAAACGAGACTTCATATGTTCAGGGACTTGAGGACGAAACAAAAAACGGGGAGATTCAACGTCTTTTGAAAAGGAATGTGGATGTGTTGAAGAGACAATTATTTCACTTGCAAACCACAGTTTCTTCAGTTTCCCCCTCCCATTGTACAATGGAGGAACTTTTTTATTCATTTCTTTTATTCCAATATATATTTTTTAATCATTTTATCGTTGGTAACAATCCACATGCTAATGGAACTATTTTCTAATAAATATGTTAAGAGCTACTTGTAATGCATAATTTTACTAAACTAACCGTGTGGCTTTTGTAATTTTGTTTGGAGAATTGATGGTGCGAGTACATTGTTATTGTAACATTCAATATTAGTGATACAATGTTGGGTATAAATTTCTTTTCACATAACATTACATCATTAAAATGATACACCACGATAGCTTTGTACTCGCCCTTATAAAGTGCTCTCTTGGAGCTTCAATTTGATTATGACCCCCAAAAAAAGCTGGTCCCCAAATTCTGTGAGTTTAATTCATATTGATTGTTAAATTGATGTGGAGACATAAGGAATTGCCTTTTTTGTCAAATAAAGGAATGAACCATATAATTTGTTGGTAGCATCTCAGCCTTGTATTTGTTGTTTAATCTCTTTATTTTTCTAACAAGATTTTGTTGTTGGAAACTGATAGCCTGATAGATTTTGTTCAACCCTCAATTAGTTATAATTAGTACTTAATTAAGTGGGAAAAAACCTCAACCACCAATCATGTTAAGTTTGAAAGCTCTTAGAGTCTTGACAAAAACACACAGCCGCATAATCTTGTGAAGGTGGACAAAAACGACTTGGTTCATTCGTGTGTTCTCTCCCTCTCCCTCAGAAGAAATTTTTATGAGTACCTGGAACACAAGTTACAAGGTATATCATTTTACATGTTATAATAAAGATGAATGATATGTACAAGGTATATCATTTTACATGTTATAATAAGGATGAACGATATGGTTTTAAAATTATTGTTATTAAAAGGAGGAGGAGGGTTGGAAGTTATTATAATAATTAAGAGGATGAAGGAGTTCCAAACTCGGGATGCATAGATGAAAACCTGACACCTTATCCGCTAAGATACTGTATCACATACAATGACATGATTAACCTGTCTCACTCCTAAAATATATTAATATAAAAATATCATGTGTCTATACAACTAGAAATAATTACGTTATGAGACCGTACTCCAAGTACATCGAAAAATTACTCTTCTTCTTGGCGGGCTATAGCCATGTGTTTGACAAAAAAGACATTGGGATTTGAAAACAATGAAAATTTGAAAAGAAGGGCAAGACGTTTCTGTGTTCTCCAAATAGAGGTACCAAGTCAACTTACAACTGCTGTTGATAAAGTAAAATCGAAGTTTCTACTCGTCACATGTAGATAGAGGTTTGTTAAAGAATAGTATGACAATTAAATATTGGGTTTGCACACCGCCCGCATAAGAAGATAACTTGGCATTCATCAATTGACCTTTATGTTGCGGTCACGCATCAGTATTTCCTTAAAGTCAGTTACCAATTTTCAAGAGCCTATGACCCAACATTTTATAAAATAAGTACCAACGATGTCACCCTCGGACAATTTGAAAATATAATCAAAATTTAACACCACATATAAAATTATAGGATAAATTACACAAAACTACCTCAACTATTGGGGTCACGATAGTTTCATACCTCATCTTTTAAAATTGACAATGTCATACCGCATCTTAAGAATTTGTGACAATGTGATACCTTCGTCAATTTTTCTGTTAAGTGCTGATGTGGTTAGAAACGGAGACCACTCACTAATTCAGCTAGATTAAAAAATAATTAAATATATTTTTAATAATTAAATATTAAAAATTTAAAAATAAAAAAACAAAAAAAAATTTTCCTAGGGATGCGGCATCCCTTTCCCGAAACTTGTCACCTTTTTTTTTTTTTTTTTTTTTTTTGGTTCTTTTCTCTCCTCCTCCTCCTTCTTCTTCTTTTTCTTCTTCTTCTTCTTCTTCTTCTTGGGCCGAACCAGTTTTGAATTTTTTTTTTGTTCTTCTTATTCTCTTTCCTTCTTCTTCTTCTTCTTCTTCTTCTTCTTCTTCTTCTTCTTCTTCTTCATCTCTCTCCTTCTTCTCTCTTCTCCTCCTCCTCCTTCTTCTTCTTCTTATTGGGCCGAACCAGTTTCGAATATATTTTTTTTTTTGATCTTCTTCTTCTCTCTCCTTCTTCTTCTTCTTCTTCTTCTTGGGCCGAACAAGTTTCGAATTTTTTTTTTCTTCTTCCTCCTTCTTCCTTCTTCTTCCTTCTTCTTGGTTGCAGTTTGGGGCTCTTTTTTTTTTTCCTCCTCTTCTCCTCCTCCTCCTTCTTGTTCCGCAGGCGGGGGGCTCCTCCTCCTTCTTTTAGGTTTTTTTTTTCTGGGTTGCATCCATTTTTTTTTTCCTCCTCTTCCTCCTCCTCCTCCTTCTCCTTCTTCTTCTTCGGTTCTTCCTCCTTCTCCCGGGAGGGGGGGGGGTGGGGTTGGGGGGTTGGGTTTTCAAATTTTTTTTTTTTAATTTTTTTTTTTGTGTGTTAGCAAGGAAGAAGATGAAGATGGGGAAGAGAGGGAGGGGGGGGAAGGGACGACTGAGGGTTTTTTTTTTTTCTTTTACTTTTATTTATTATTTTTCTATTTAAAAATATTAAATATTTTTTTTTAGTTTTTAATAATTTTTTAATAGAAAGTGGGCTCCGAATCAAGCCACGTCAGCACTTGACAGAAAAATTGACGGAGGTATGACATTGTCACAAATTCGTAAGATGCGGTATGACATTGTCAATTTTAAAAGATGAGGTATGAAACTGTCGTGACCCCAATAGTTGAGGTAGTTTTTTTGTAATTTACCCAAAATTATAGCTATCTTTTTAGATTTATGATAATTGTAACTAAAATTTAATATAAAAGTACTAATCTACCGTCAATGACTATAAACTTCCTCATTTTCTATTAACCTGGTTATTTTTCCAATTTTTGTAGATTATGATTTTGATTTTGATTTTAATTTTAATTTTTAATTTTTGAATTTTGATTTTGATGGAAAAAGGAAGAGCCATCGCTTCGATTACGAATTCTATGAACAATTTCGATTTGAATTCCAGATCCAATCCCTAGCCCCTAGTCCCTCAAGCTCAATCCTCCAGTACGTCCCATAATTGCATATTTGTTCACCTAAATATAAACACACATTTCTACATTAGAGCAATGGTCCCTCAACTAAAAATCTATTACCATTAGCTCCTCCACTCATCAAAACGTGTAGCTATGATTATTTTCGTCAACTCCATCAAAATTATGTCAAAATGAGTTATGTTAGAAGGATCATTGGTACAATAGGGTTAAAGTTGAGGGACCATTGCTTCAATTGAGTTAAAGTTAAGGGACCATTTCTCCAGTTGGATTAAAGTTGAGGGACCAGTGATACAATTTTTCTTTTTTGATTTTCTATATTTGCCCCTTGATCCAGCCTTAAGTGCATGACACGTACTCATTTTGACTGAACTTCTAACGGAGTTGACGAAAAGCCATAGCTGCACATTTTGATGAATTGAAGGGACAATTGATAATGGATGTTTAGCTGAGGGACCATGACTACAATTTACTCTAAAAAAACTAATGAAGTTCATTTGTATTCGAGAAGGGCGCCAACGACCATAACCACGTAATGTTTGCACAAATGGTGTCGGGACGAAGCTTAAGCTTGCTTCCGATACTGGAATTCACAACACCATTGATATTGATTTGGTAATGCTAATTTTGTTTTCGAATGAATAAGTACAAAATGGGAACCACTACGGAATGACCCAATGGTTGGGGATGAAGTTAGGCTCGTACTCCACACTCCACGTCCTCGGTTCGATTCTTGGCGCTGGTAGATCGCACGATGGGGTTAGGGGGAGGCTGAAATGCCTTTGTGAGTCTTCCCGGTCCCGGAAAATGTGGGGTGATGATGAAGGAAGGGGTATGATAGGTAGGCCAATGGTTGTCTATAGCATAAGAAAAGGGAAGGGACGAATGGGAGAGGGTAATTAGGGTTTTAATTTAAGGGTACTTTTGAAATTTCACATGGACATATGGTCAAATTGTAAGAATTGTAAAAGGAATAAAAATTCACATGAGGAATAAAAATTGGCTAGCCACTCAGTACTATAGTCTGATGGTATTCCTCTTCACTTGGAAGTGAGAGGTCTTAGGTTTGAATCTCGTGGATGGCGAATTCGATACCAAATTAGGTTGCTCATTGTGTGGCTTAGTCGAACTCCACCTCTCTCTAGTGTAAAAATACCGATGTATTAAAAAAAATTGCTAGTTATCAAAATTCCTGTGACCGATCCATTATACTCATGGATGGAGCCACCTTGGACCCAGTGGGGCGGATGCCCCCACTCAGTTTTTATGTTGGAAAAAAATGTACTCTTCCAGTTGCTTATGATATTAGTATTGTCTTCCATGTGCCACTGTTATTGTTGAAAGTGCATTTTCTTTTATGAAATTTCTGAAGATCGATTGAGGAATTAGATAGGAGATCAATATATGAATAATAAGATGATTATATATATATATATATATATATATATATATATATATATAGAGAGAGAGAGAGAGAGAGAGAGAGAGAGAGAGAGAGAGAGAGAGAGAGAGAGAGATTTTTTGTAATGGTAATAAAGTTGTCATGCAACGCTTTCAAAACATGAAATCCCAACAAGGGATGTTGTATGAAACAATTTATGGATTAATATATAAGTGTTTTGTTTAGTACATTTTTTAAATTTATAATTTGTGACTTTGTTGTTTAAGGATGCTCCATTCATGTAGATATCTGACTTCATCCCTGACTAAGCTATAACACGCGTTACATTTATTACATATGTATCCTGAAATACAGATTATCCGTTCATCCCACGTTAAAACATGTGGATTATAATTCTTTCCTTAAGCACGAGTTCAATTTATCATTGCGGCGGATAGTAGGACTGCACAAACAATGCGCACATTAATTTGTTATTGATTGTTATTTTACACACAAGAAATACATGAAGTAGAATAAACTTAACAAAAAAAAGATCAAAAAAATCGAAAAATAAATGAAACTTGGGAATTGAAACGAGTATTAGTTTTCTCGTGGCTACTTAGCTACTCCTTGATCAGCTGGTTGCGGATCACATTGTCATCCTACATAGCTACTCCTTGATCAGCTGGCCGCGGAACACCCTGCCATCCTGTGCAATGTTGAAGAACATGCTTAACATCATCCACTGGAGGTCCTTTTGTCCATGTCAAATAGTGTTGGGTAGAATGAAATATGCAATGTTCACCGCCATCGGGTGATAATCCTGCTTGAGTTCCCGTTACGAATAAGTCCCCTTCGGACCTAATGTGGCCAGTCACTGCTGTTTCCTTGTCCGCTGCCTATAGAAAAGCCAAAGTAATCAAGTTAGTCTCATACAATTCAATAGCCATGTATTGGATGAATTGACAGTAGTTTTAATTGCACAAACAAGCCTACAACAATATTTTGACTTTCAACAAACAAAGGCTGGGAGGAACATATTCTCGTTCATCAAACCTTCAATTGGATTAACAGAAAAAAAAAATATCGCATTATATGCATTCATGTTATATCTTTCTTGAAATAACTCAACTCAGTATTCAGTTCCTAACTAAGAACGAATGCGCTTACTCGAACTTATGCACCATTATGACCAACTTTCATCCAAATTCCAAATCGCTTTTGGATATCGTGATTATCATAATGGCCAACCACTACGCCTACACTATCTTCATTTTTATTTAGTCAAGTATGGTTGAATCTGGATTAACATGTCCAATGCTTCCAGTTTGAGATCAGCTCTATAGGTTGCATAGAGGGTGGTAATATAGCAGTTGGAAATTTGGACGTATCTTTGAACCCCTTCGAAATTCCAATGGTTAAGTGCTAGAACAGGATTGAAATGTATGGAAAATGTTAGTAACTTAATATACGTCATGAAATTATATGACAGTGAAAGTGTCTGGCCTTGCATCATGGTTAGAAATATGAATTTATTGATCATGGAGTAGGATGAGCAAAAGGGAAAGACTCGAAATATACAATAATGTTGCACTCATATAAGGACTATTGCAGGATACTGATATACAATTTCTTTAGATCAGCTTCTGAAATGTCAAATGCTGAAACTGCAGAATTATGCGAGTAAGAAATAAAAATGAAAATGGACATACCTTCTCCGTAAGGTACTTAAATGCCACTTTTTTCTTTCCTGCTTCATATATATTGCATTCAGAGAATATCTGGAGCGGAAAAATAATAATACCATATTAACCTCGTATAGGATAAAATCCTTGGAAAAATCTAAAGAGTATTTAAGCAATATATATATATATATATATATATATATATATATATATATCTGTAGTAGCATTATTACCTGCGATTCTACACTCGCACAAACAACATATATGCCCCAGTTTCGGGTATAATTGTTATATGTACTTTCGCAAATCTAACACAAGGATGTCTCTGTCTGGTCCCATCAAAGAAACAGTGGTGGATGGTAACCCGGATGCATCTGTCATCAATATGCGAGGGATCTGCTCCAATCAGTATTGTCTTATCATGCTGTGAAAAATGACACCTGCATAATGGTTAAACACACGAACTTAAACTTTGCAAGGATAAGAAAAGTGAATTCCAACATGGAGCGATCAATAAGTCTGTCTTCATAATCACGAAGGCTGCACCGATCTATCCATATGTGTTTAGAATTGGGTTTTATTTGGATGCCATCAACATCTGATCCTCTACCACCTTCAAACTCTAAATTGCATACAATCACATGTTCACATTCCTTCAACCTCAACCGTTTCCCCGTAAGTTTAATCCTCTGACCGTGCTCATCTATTGTCTTGTACGATGATACGTTCAAGTGAGACTGGAGATGGATGGTGCCTGAAATTTCAAAGACAATCCAAATCGGCTCTTTCTTTCTGCATCCTTCCCTAAGTGAACCCGGACCATCATCTACAAACAAATATAAACCCAAACAATCAAATTTAAGCTTCCACACGCAACTATACACAGTTCACGACATCAAATGCCAGATCTCAAGTTCTCAACAGATCAAACAGCAGCAAGAGATGCAACCAAATCAACTAATTTAACAGCAAGATTCATACTTTGGAGTTGGCATGCCAAATTAACAACAAAATCAACCATTTAAACTGACAAAACCCCTAAAAAAGGGATTCGAATCAACTTCCCATAAGCACTTCCATTATCCCAGTCCCCATAAGCAAGTTTTACTTCAGCTAATTGCAAATTAAACACTAACCCACCAATTAAACTTTCAAAACACACAAAACCCAAATCTTCAAAACATAAAGTAAACACATTTACAAAGTGAATTGAAGCTAAAGTTATCAAGAACATGCATTTAGTCAACAAATTGGACTAACAAAACTGACCTGCTAAAGTAGTGACGTGGTAAACGGCCCCGTTGAGACCATCGACGGAGAGCCGGACGAAGCCCTCGGCCTGGGCGGCGAGGGCGCGCAAGCTCGAGTCGACGTGAGCGTACGGCAAGGCGACCACCATGCTGCTGTTCTTCTTAGCTGATGATGAGCTAGAGCAAGGAATTTGAGCTGCTTGACTCGACAGACCATATTTAAAGCCAGAACTGGCCGTTTCACTGGAGACGGGGCCGTTACGGCGTTTACGGTGGTGGCCGTGGCAGTTTCCCATTTATGGAAAAAACGTTGCTTGTTTGTGCTGTGATTATGGTGGAAACTGAAACCCAAAAACATTCGTTTTGCGAGTTTGTACCAGTGAAGTGAAAACAGACTCGCATTTATTGTAGAAGATGAAGATTGTTTGCGTTTGATGTGATAGTATTTACGTATTTTTGCGTCGATTATGATTAAGTGTTTCTTCTGTCAGAGTCTGGGAGGGTTTTACCATATTAAAACCGGGGTAAACACCGACACATTTATGTACGTAATTGTGTTTAATTCACTTTTCGAGTTACCTTTGGCATGCGATAAATGAGGCTTCAAAATTGAAAAATACTTCATTTCTCGTGTTTGATAAATCTGACTTGAGAAATGTGGTTCGGAGTGTCAATTAACAATTTCTAGTTTGATTAATTTTTCACAAAAATTATTATTTGTTACAATACTAATTATGTATAGGAATTCTATGCAATCTTAAAGATCTTTCGTTATACTACTTATATTAATTAGAGAGTAAGCTTCTCTCTCCTTATTACTATGAATAAAAACACAAAGAATGAAGAATATGACGAATTCCTTAAGCCCTTCTCCACACACACACACACACACTCTCTCTCTCTCTGCCGTCGACTCTCTCCTATTTACCCTCAGGAAAATAAACCATGCTCTTGTTGCTGCTATAAGGAACTAAAGGAGTTTGGAGAATGGTCTTCTACAACTAACATTCAAAGGCTTTCATGGCTTCCATCTAATCCACATTCTTCTAAAACACGAAATCGATATTTTGTAAGTCCTAATAACATGAAAACATTCATCATGATGCCTAAACCGCAAATTTATTATGCTTGGTATACTGCATATATTGCTCAATTATGTATTATTCATGCATATCCAATATTTATTATGTTAATTTTGCTATGCAAAGATGTATTTATTTTGTTATTTGATATTACTACTGTGAATTGTATTGGGAAATTATATTTTCATTTCACAAAAGAATAAGATTACAATCTGAGTATATATACAAGTTGTGAGACTAACAAAATCACAACAACTTTCTAACTAAGAGAAAACTAATCATAACAAACTAACAGTTTTCCTTAGCCTCTAAGTATTATTCCTATAAGATGAATTTACAATATTGCCCTTAATATCCCCCTCAAACAAAACTGGGGAACTCGAAGTTGAAGTTTGTCTCGGAGGAATAGAAATCTGGTCTTGGACAAAGATTTGGTACATATATCAGCCACTTGGTCTTGTGTGCAGATGAAGTGAAGAGAGACTTGCTTTGCTAAGACCTTTTCTCGAATGTAGTGATAATCAATCTCTACATGTTTTGTCCGAGCATGAAAAATAGGATTCTTAGCAAGGGATATAGCATAGACATTGTCACACCAAAGTTGGGGAGAGCAAGGCAGACAATACATAATATCAATAAGTAGTTTACAAATCCAAGTGATTTCAGAGGCAATGTTTGCAAGGGATCGATATTCGGCCTCTGTTAAGGAACGAGCAGCAGTTGGTTGCTTTTTAGCACTCCAACAGATAAGTGAGTTTCCCAGATAGATGCAATAACCTCCAATAGATCGCCTATCTAACAAACAACCTGCCCAGTCAGCATCTGAGAAGGCCGTGAGATAGGAAGAGGATGAGGGTTTAGTAAACCAGAGTCCAAGATCAATGGCGCCTTTAAGATACCTGAGCATGCGCTTTATAGCTTGAAAGTGAGACACTCTTGGAGTATGCATGAACTGACATACAAGATTGACAGCAAAATTGAGGTCTAGTCTTGTCCAGGTTAGGTATTGAAGAGCACCAACCAAGGATCGATACTCGGTAACATTTTCAAGAGGAGGAGAGTCATGATCAAGTTTGGAGGTGTTGAGTGGTGTGCTGCAGGGTTTGGCACCAACCATTTTTGCTTTAGTTAGCCAATCCAGGATGTATTTGATTTGAGATAAGAAAATACCAGTAGAAGACCGGTTGACCTCAATTCCAAGAAAATAGTGTAAAGCTCCAAGATCCTTGATTGGAAACATAATGCTAAGTTGTTTAACACATCTTGACAATCAGCAAATGAAGAACCAGTGACCAAAATATCATCCACATAAACTAGGATGAATACCAGTGAAGGGTCTTTTTTGACAAATAGAGAGTGGTCACTTTGAGAACCAACAAACCCAAGTGAATGAAGAGGCATCATGCAGTTTATCATACTAGGCTCGATGAGCCTGTTTCAGGCCATATAAGGATTTATGAAGCTGGCATACATGATTTGGTTTAGTGAGATCTGAAAATCCAGGAGGTTGCAGCATAAAAATCGATTCAGAGAGATTACCATGCAAGAAGGCGTTGCTGACATCAAGTTGATTGAAGAACCAGTCAAATTGAGCAGCTAAAGTGAGTAGAAGACGAATTGTCACAACGTCTTAGTGTAGTCGAGACCTTCTTGTTGGTGAAAGCTCTTGGCAACAAGCCACGCCTTATATTGATTAATAGATCTATCAGGTTTTCGTTTGATCCGAAAAATCAATTTGCAGCCTACAATGTTTTATGATGGATATGGAGGAACAAGAGACCAGGTGCTGGTGTTTAATAAAGCATTAAATTCCTCCTGCATTGCATTGCGCCAATGTTGATGTTTGGAGGCTTGGAGATAAGCTGTAGGAATATAATATGGTAACAAATAAGAGGGAAGAGGATGTTTGGTGGCAGTGAGAGCTCTAGGCCTATATATACCAGACTTTGATCGGGTTTACATAGGAAGAGTGTTCAGTGGTGGTGGGGAAGAAGCACTGGGTAGTGAATCTGTTGAAGATGCAGATTGAGAAACATGTTGATGTGAAGGAGAGGACTCTGCAGATATTGTAGGTTAAGGTGATATTGGAGTAAGTGAGGTAAAAGTTAAAGAAGATGGTATGGGAGATGATGAGATGGTAGATTAAGGTTGGGAAGAGATAGGGGAATGAGGAAGGTTATGGAATGGAAAAGTGGTCTCATCAAATAACACGTGCCGAGAGATGTAAATTCTCCCTGTGATTGGATCAAGGCATTTCTACCCCTTATGGTTGAGATTATAGCCCAGGAAAACACAATGCTTGCTCTTAGCATCCAGCTTGGAAGAGGTATAAGGCTTCAACCATGGGAAGCATAGGCAGCCAAAGACTTTCAGTGTGCTGTAACTAGGTACCTTCTGGAAAAGAGACTCCCAAGGTGAAGGTCGAGATATAGTAGGCAACTTGTTGATGAGATAGATGACAGTTGCAAAAGCTTCAACCCAATATAGATGAGGAACTTTAGAAGCTGCCAAAAGAATCCTTGTAGTTTCCACAAGATGTATGTGCTTACGTTCTGCACACCCATTTTGTTCTTAGGTGTGTGGACAAGACAACTGATGTTGGATACCATGCTTTGCCAAGAAATTAGAGAATAGATTGCTCATGAATTCACCACCAGAATCAGATCTCAAAGCAATAATTTTTGTGCACAGAACATTTTCAACCAAAGATTTATATTGCATGAAACAGGATAGTACATTAGATTTGTATCTGAGAGGGTAGAACGAACAATATCTGGTAAAATCATCCACAAAGATGACATAGTACCTGAAACCATCCTTATAAGCTATAGGTGAGGGTCCCCAAACATCTGTATGAATGAGTTATAGTGGTTTCTATGTGGTACTAATGGTGGATACAAATGGCAACCTAGAGCATTTGCCTAATGCACAAGATGAGCAAAAAGATGTACTTTTATCCTGTAGCATAGAAATACAAGATGTAAAAGCTAGCTTATTTAGAATTTTGACTGAATGATGGCTTAACCGTCCATGCCACAGAGTCCTAGAAGCTTTTGGAGCAGCAGTAAGTGCTATATGCTTGTCATTAGTAGGAGAATGTTGATAAAATGGATAGAAACCATGTTGAACATGACCTTTAAAACGCATCATCCCCGAAGAAAGATCCTTCACAGTGAAGTGAGAGGGATAAAGATGCATGGAGACTTGATTATCAATTAAAAATTGATTGGCAGATAGTAGATTATGTTTCAGAGCAGGCACATATAACACATTTTTTTAGTGCAAAATTACTAGGTGAAGCAGTAAGAATAAAAGAGCCAGAGTGAGTGATAAGCAAACCTTTACCACCACCAATGTACACTTGTTCAGGGCCTATGTAAGCTTCATGATTCTGGAGTGTGGCATAGTTGTTGGTCATGTGAGAGGTGGCACCGAAGTCGACAATCCATGTAGGAGAAGGATTGGAAGTGCTAGCAGCCAAATAAGATTGAGATGGCTTGTCATTATAGTGAGGATCCATACGATGGGGATAGTCACAAGCTTTATGGTCAGATTGACGACAGATTTGACAAAAGAGTTTCATGTTGGATGAAAAATTAGGTCGAGCTCCATGATTTGATCGCCGATTGTTGCCTCGATTAAAATGGGTGAACCTCTGATTATTAGATTGCCTGAAATTTCCACGACTATTATGGTTACTCCGAGTGAAATTGCAATTCAGTCCACGACTTTGATTGTTGGAGGACGATAAATACTGAGCAACATAACTGTGAGAGATAGAATTAACAGTCAAAGGTAGAAGACCAGTGGAGGTGTTGTAACCCTGAAAGGAAGACACAGGTGCACTTTGCTTACGATTGTTCAGTTAGATCTCTTTGCTAAGGAGTAAATCATGTAACTCATCAATTGTTGTGGAACCGAGACAAAACTAAATGGCATCCACAAATGAGTCAAATTCAGGTGGTAAGCCATAAAGAATCACAGAGATTAGTTCAAAATCTTCAACTGGAGCACCAACACTAGCAAAAGCATCTGCGATTTCCTCAGTGCGTTGAAGATATTGTGCAGCAGTGAGATCTCCTTCGGTAAGACTTCGAAGTTAAGATCAAAGTTCATGGATGTGAGAATGTGAGGCGGCGGCAAGACGTGACTCCAATTTGGCCCACAGTTCTCGAGCCGAGGAAACTCCAACAGTATAGGCAATTAGGGATTCCGAGAAAGTTGAGTTTATCCAGATGAGGACGTTTTGATCGTTTTCATACCAGGCAACATACGCTGGAGGAATCAGTGAGCTTAATCGGAACCATAGATCCGATGTTTTGGATTGTAATGGAAGAATTAGGGTTTGAAGATGCAGTCGGTGGAAGAGTTTGAGAATTCGATGCCGAGGAGGGAGATGTCGCCATGATCAAAGATACAGAGAGGAGAGGGAAAGACGATCAAGATCGAAGATACGCAAGATCGGAGATGATCAAGATCAAGATCTAAGAAAGTCGATCTGCAAGAAGATGCAGAGAGAAGCAGAGAAACGGGAAGATTTGGGATCGAAAAAGGTCTGGAGACTTAGGCGGGTGATACCATATTGGGAAATTATATTTTCATTTCACAAAAGAATAAGATTACAATATGAGTATATATACAAGTTATGAGACTAACAAAATCACAACAACTTTCTAACTAAGAGAAAACTAGTCATAACAAACTAACAGTTTTCCTTAGCCTCTAAGTATTATTCCTAGAAGATGAATTTATAATATTGCCCTTAATAAATTGTCACGCCTCTATACCGAGGAACGTACAAGATCGACACGTAACGTCATCACCTTCATGTTCATCTTTTATGCCTTGCCTCTAAGACGTGACCAAAACACAAACCAATACTTTAACAGCACAATAACTTTCCTTTATATCATGGATGCATCTAACATTTGAGTTAGATTGCCTACGTACCCTAAGCAAGGATCAAGCTATTCGTAGTTCACCATTATCAACCCCGACAATTTTAATGGCATCCCTTAGTAGGAAAATAACATAAAGTTAGACTGCCTACGTACCCTAAGTAAGGATCAAGCCATTCGTAGTTCACCATTATCAACCCCGATATTTTTCTTGGCATCCCTTAGCAGGAAAATAACATAAAGTTCCAGAATCACTCCATGGAACTCATGAGCGTAATTCGCTAGATTCCAGACTACCTAACGAAACCATATATAATAACCAAGAATTCTATTTCATCCACATACATCACACTATTTTCCAACAAGTCAACAAACACTAGAGAATGATTGATCCAAAGAATCAAAGAAACACTATATTAACTATGTTAATCATCCATTAATATCAAATATAACTTTACTAAGATTAATGGAACCAACCACCGTAAGGTCTAACGTATTTCACTATTGAAATCCGAACATCCAGCATTATAACCCTAAGTTACAACAACAATTATAAACCTGAGTAACTTCTATCCATAAGAACCTAGGTTTCCAACTAACTAAACGGAAATGAATATGAAATGAATTTCTTGACCCATTAAATGAAATCCAACTAGGAAGTCGCCGTCATCGCGTATTGCCAAACATAACCATAGGCCTAGTCTAATGGTGTAGGCACCCATTGCGGGTATACCAAGCATGATCACCCCTAAAATTGGTAAGTTCCTTCATCGCGGATATACCAAGCTGGGTCATCTCCTATAGCTCTAGGTAGTGATCACCCATCAAGGATTTACCAAGCATGATCACCCCTAGCATGCGTATGGTCCCCCATTACAGGTATACCAAGCAAAACCATAGGCATAGTCTAATCGCGCAGGCAGTGATCACCCATCGCAGATATACCAAGCATAATCACCCTTGAAATCCATACGGTCCCTTATAAAAACAAAATGTTGCAAACAGATTTATCAGTCTTAAACTATTAGGGCTTTCAATTCCATTAGAATTTTCAATTCTTTCCATCGACATTACATAAGGTAATAACAAAGGGCTTATTTTAGCTACGACACATGTACTCTTCACTAAATCTCACTTTAGCCCCCAGACTCTATATTGACTCAATTTACCACCTGCACTATTTCTTCGTGTCACACTTTAGCCCCTACACTCTGTATTGTCTCACTTTAACACATACATTCTTCCTCAATGTCCCACTTTTACCATATTTCATCAAATAAATTAAAAAGAGCCATTAATTGTGCTAACGTGGCACAGACAATTTAGTTTTTTCAACTCTGTTAGTAAGACCCATTGGTGAAAGAATGTGAGTTAAACTGAAACCAGGGGTCCATACTAAAGAAAATAAAGAAGAGGAGAGCGATAGAGGTAGATTCTCCTTAAGAATCTCTGCAAAAGAACATTGAAATTGATTCATAAAGTGAAATTCAACCTTCACTTCTTATATTTCAACCTTCATTTCTTATATTCAACCTTCGTACTTATATTTTTCTCTTAATATGGGAAATCAAACCCTACACTTTAGCACCTCCTATTACCCTTGGGTTCCACTAACATACCATGTCACATGCCACACAACAAACTTAGTTGAAATTTTTTAATTGTCCATGTCACGTCAACACAACTAATGTCGCTCTTAACTTATTTGACAAAATAGAGTGAAATGAGACATTGGGCAAGAATACATGTTTTAACGTGAGACAATATAGAGCGTATGAATAAAATGCGACATGAAGGAAGAATGCAGGTGATAAAGTGAAAGAATATAAATTATAGAGATAAAAGTAAGATATTGCGAAGAATACAAGTATCATAACTAACAATAAGCCGAACAAAAGATTGTATGAACTTATAAGGTTTGACATTACTCAAATTATGAGTCTTTTTTTCCCAGAGAGTTATGAGTTGAAAATTTACTTATCGGATTCTTTTTCTTGTTACACAAGTAACCTAGTTTGATATGAGGTTGGTGTTCGATCCGTTGCCTCGCGGTGTCAAAATTGGTACAGCATCGCTGGCACCAAATTAACTATCTCATTTATTTCATTTTTTTTTAATATCAACCTCACCTTTTTAATTTTGAAAAAAAATAAAAAATAAAAAAATAACCCAAAGCTCCCCTGTTCTTGGCCACCCGCCACCCGCCACCACCTCCTCCCGCCACCCGCCACCACCTCCTCCCGCCCCGCCCCCATCAGCTCTGCCTTCTTCCTCGCCTTCAAAATCCTAATCGAACACATTCTTCGTTCCCCACGAACAATTGGTCGCATTTTTTTATTATATCATTTTTATATAATATAGAAATGAACAGGTAAAGGCTCGATTTTCACAATGAGAATCCGTTTGGAACCGGGGCATGATTCAGGTACTCCCTCTCCGTCTCTCTTTGCATTACTGTGTGTTTGACTGCCGAGAATCTGCAGGAAAATGAAAGAAAATGCAATTAGGAATTGAATTTTCCCTGATAGTTCATTTTCCTTTCTGATTTGATCAATTTTGCGGGAAACACAGAAAAAAGAAGTCTTTAATTTTGTTAATTTTCTTTTTTCTTTTTGTATTAATTTCTCAATTACGATTAAATAACCACAGAGTATATGATCCAATGAGTTGGCTTTTGTTTTTTAAATTATTTTAAAATTAATTAAATGAATACATATTGAATTGTGGTTTATTTGATTTGTAAGGAGGTGAAAGGGACCTGGAGAAGGGGCTGGCGCAGCCCTCGACCCTAGGAGCTCTGTCGGAGCCGCCGTCGTCGCCGCACCCTTCGAGGCCGGCCCTAGCGGTCTCCAATTCCAGCAAGGCCCTACTGGTTTCAAATTCTGGCAAGGCATTGCTGGTTTCAAATTCCGGCAAGGCATTGCTGGTTTCAAATTCCGGCAAGTCTCTGGTCGTGTCGAATTCCGGGAAGCGCCTTGATCAGTTGGGGAGGAAGAAGTATGTGAAACAGGTGACCGGGCGCAACAATGACACGGAGCTTCACCTGGCTGCGCGCCGCGGGGATTTGGCAGCGCTGCAGCAGTTTCTAGCGGAGATTGACGCTCAGATGGTGGGATCCGAGTTTGATGAAGAGGTGGCGGAGATTAGGTCTGCCATTGTGAATGAGGTGAATGAGTTGGGAGAGACGGCGCTTTTCATAGCGGCGGAGCAGGGGCATCTTGCTATGGTGGACGAGCTTTTGCCTTACATGACGGAGGAGGGCATTTTGTTGAAGAATCAAATTGGGTTTGATGCATTGCATATTGCTGCAAATCAAGGGCACCAAGGTAGCCATAAAGTTAGATAATTTAAGCCCGAATTTGAATTTTGTTCTTGTTCTTATTTCAGTTATATGATATCAATGTGTTTATGAGATGTTGAAATAGAGAAGTTTTTAGTGTGACGGTCATTACTATCACATGGTGTTACTAATCCACATGTTATAGTATTGGTGAACGAAAGATCAGTTGTTTTTAATTCCCTTGTCGAATTTTTGAGTCCAGAGTTGGAATAGTGTTGTGTTATGTCCATAACAGGTATAGTTCTTTTTGAGAAGTTCGTGTTCTGTTTTGTTTTAAACTTTTAGTTCAGGCACTGTGAGTTTTTTCTGCTCTGTTATTGGTGATAATCGAGTTTCAATATCGTGTTACCTCAGTTCAATAACTACCAACTAGCTTTATGCAGCCATTGTCCAGGTGCTCTTAGACCATGACCCGGGGCTTAGCAAAACAGTTGGGCAGGCAAATGCTACCCCTCTTGTGTCTGCAGCTACAAGAGGGCATACAGCAGTAGTTAAAGAATTACTTTCCAAAGATTCCAGTTTGCTGGAAGTAGCGAAATCCAATGGGAAGAATGCATTGCACCTTGCTGCACGGCAAGGGGCATGTAGAAATTGTGAAAACTTTGCTTGGAAGGGATCCACAACTAGCAAGAAGAACTGATAAGAAAGGACAAACTGCTTTGCATATGGCAGTAAAAGGTGTTAGCAGTGAAGTTGTGAGGTTGATTGTCGATGCGGATCCAGCTATTGTCATGCTTCCAGACAAGTTCGGCAACTCAGCATTGCATGTGGCCACCAGGAAAAAGCGAGTAGATGTATGTATTTCCATTGTTGGATCTTCAAGTTTTGACATGTCAACATAATCTTGTTCTATGATTGGATACTTAATATTGACTTTATTCATTTTATCTTAATACAAGTTCCTTGTTTTGCCGATAAGTTTTTTTGATTGATCTGCAACTAACTATTAACTGAGTTTGAGCTTGGTTTACATCTTTAGAAATTTAATTTCTCATTACGCTTGCAGATAGTCAATGTGCTATTGCTCGTTCATGACACAAATGTGAATGTTCTAACAAGAGACCAGAAAACACCCCTTGATATAGCCGAAGGACTTCCATACTCTGAAGAAATCACAACAATTAAGGAAACCTTGACTCAATATGGTGCTGTCCGAGCAAATGAACTTAACCAGCCACGGGATGAGCTTAGAAACACCGTGACAGAGATTAAAAAAAATGTCCATAATCAGCTTGAACAAGCCCGCAAAACCAACCAGAGTGTTACTGGAATTGCCACGGAGCTCCGGAAGCTACAGAGGGAAGGAATCAATAATGCCACTAACTCGGTCACAGTGGTTGCTTCACTCTTTGCAACAGTAGCTTTTGCAGCTCTATTTACACTTCCTGGTGGTGATCTTGACTCCGGGGCAGCTGTTATGTCAATCCAAGTGTCATTTAAAATTTTCATCCTTTTCAATGCTGTTTCACTGTTCGCATCATTGGCTGTTGTTTTGGTACAAATCACCCTCGTCAGGGGGGAGACAAAGGCGGAGAGGAGGGTTGTGGAAGTGATCAATAAGTTGATGTGGCTGGCCTCTGTCTGCACTACAGTAGCATTTATTTCTTCATCATATATAGTGGTTGGGCGGCATAATGTGTGGGCTGCAATCCTTGTCACAGTTATAGGGGGCCTCATAATGGGGGGAGTTATTGGTACCATGACATATTATGTGGTGAAGACCAAAAGGATTCGTAGAGTGAGGAAGAGAGAGAAGATGTCGAGGATTGGAACCAACTATTCCGTGCGTCACTCAGAGTCCGATTCAGAAGTGAACCGTGTTTATGCCCTGTGATCATAGTCTGGCTGGAACTAGCCTCTGGTTCTATGCCACATGGAGAAGAAAATCAACACAGGATTAGCTGATTCCGAAAAGGTTCTAAGCTATAGATACAAAATTCAGGGACCCTGTAATAGCATCTTGTGAATGGACTCGTTTGAAAGTGATTTTCTGGGTGTCTGAAGGATTAAGAAATTTTTCAGCAAAACTGTTAATGTCCTTGAATCTTCAAAGGCAGCAAGTGAGAAATATCATCTGTATATTATATGGCATATACATGGTACCAGTCCATTTGTAACTTGTATAGGTTTTTGTCAATGGTGAGTTGCTATTCGAATTCTAGCAATAGGTAGTGACTGATTAGTTGTTCAAAATTTTGAACGTCACTTTACTCGACATTAATGTCTGATAACTGTCAATGTATCTGATATGTGAATAAAACCTGAAGCATTACATGTGCATACAATCAGATGGTTGAGAAAAGAACGTATTAGGTCGATGTTGCTTGAACTTATGTATAAACAGAGTTTGCTGTGGATGCCTGCGGTACATGTTTCCGTTTCTACTTTTCCCTCATCACATGTTTTTTCCACTCTAAATTGAAAAGTTGCTATAGTAATGGGGACTTTCCTTCCACTGATGAGGGATTGCTTATGAATGCCGTGACTGTTGAAGTTATTGTCCATGCAGATGAGAGAAGCAGTGCTCCAATTAGAGGATTCGAGATTTTGATAATGTTTCTGCAGAAGGTACCATTTCCCTTCCCTTCATCTCTCTTCATATTTTCTGGTCAATTTTGATAGAACTCATCAAACTACTGACCTTTTGGATGATTCAATATCAAATAGAAACAAAGGGTATGTGATTTGCACAATTTGATCGATATGCAACTATAATGTAGTGAGACTAGTCACAAATAACAAGTTTTCGACATTTGGAAACTTGTGAGTTGATTGGTTGAACACACCAAAGATCTAATGGCTTTGTGGGATCATGTTCTTTACATAGAGTTCACGTATGATTCTATTTTTACTTTCTCCCGAGCCCGACCCTATTGAAAAGCTTGTACATTTTCTACAATTTGTTGCTCCCTTGCATCTTTCTGAGTTACCAGGATAAAAAAAAAATGCTTCAGTGTAATAAATCTGGCGGAAGACTTCGACATCCTTGACTTGTTCGTTAGCCGAAGCTGGTAGCCAAGGGCCAAGGCATGCTTTCTTCCTCTAATTGACGTCTCTATCATCGTCAATGCGTGTTAGGACTGCGCTTAGAGAAACAAAATCAGGTTTGAGTTGACCCCATTTGATTAAACACATGTTTAGGTTGGGATGCATCTCAGTGAACAAGAAAACAATGCAGACATTCTGATGTCCATGTCAAGCAATCCACTTCATGGAACAGATAATCCATTATATTACGTATATTTAATCGTCCGCTAATTAAGATTGCGATTGGTTGGGATAGCAAGAAGTGCTTTTGCTTTTCTTTTTGGTTGAATTATTGCAGGCTTTTGCTTTTCTGAGAGGCCAAGTACGGGTCTTTCATCAGCCACCAGAGGAACCAGGTGCATCACGCGGTGCAGAAAGTCTTGAATCCGCGTGACTGTGGCCTCTAAAAGACAGTGAAGCTACTCGGTTGCACACTCTGTTCACTGCAACTGTTCCTTTTGTCCTTTTGGGAAGATCAAAAGCCCGCTACGTTTGACAGAAAAAGTTAAAAGTGATTTTGGATTATGAAAGCACAACTTTTTTAGAAGATGTTTCATTGAAAAAGTTAAAAGTGATTTTAGATTATCAAGCATTACATTTTTAGAAGAACTTATGAAGTGCTTCTCGGGAAGTGCTTCCAAATCATGAAAGACATGAATACATTAGCGTGCATTAGGATGTAGTGCTTCATAATGATTCAACTAGAAGAACTTACGAAGAAAAAGTAGAATTTTGTGCGCTTTTTTTTCTCAAAGCACTTCAGTTTTCAAGCTTCAACAATATTTTGTTGTGTTTGTAAACAAAACCGTTGCAAGTGAAAATGCTGATAGGCAAAAATAAGTACTGCAAAGCACTTCTACACTTTACATGTTTCTAGCGATTTACATGGCATCGTCTCAAATTTTATCAGGAAATTAAGGTCGTTTCCACGATAAATTCAACGGAACACATACTTCTCCATAAAGCTAGTACAAAAAAAAAAAAAAAAAAAAAAAAAAAAAAAGTTGAAAGAATAAAGGCTAAAATTTCTAAAGTTGGTTTTGGCTTTAACGTGTTCCCAGAAAGCTAAAATCTCAAAAGCCAAAAATATCTATGCTGGCGTTGCATGGGCTTATAAGAGCGTTTTCCATGCAATTACTCAAATCTTATAGTTGAATTTAAATATAAGGTAAAATATCTCAAATGCACATAAAACTTAAAACTCATATTTAACTGCGACTCAAATTTGAATTTCAATGAGATTTGAGTTTAAGGTGGAGCCCATGCCAACTAGGAAAAGATGTTATTCAACCAAGAAAAATGAGATTTGAGTTTTAAGTCCAACCATCTTCACTGCACATAAACTGTTAAAAACTCAAATACAAAGTTTTGAGTCTAAAGTTTTCTCCTCTAATGTAAAAACTCAAATCTTAAGACTCATTTTGAGTTTGAAGAGTCGAATCTTTGCATTGGAGAAGAAAACGAAAATACATAAATCCACCATCTTTTGAGATCCAAATATAAGAATATAGGTTTAAAGTTTGAGTCTTTGCATTGAAGATGTAAAACTACTTCATAATGCCAATTGATTTTATAATAAAACCTCGACTTCTTCGCTAACTCATAATTAGAAAAGGAAAAAATTATGAAACGTTGCGCATCAGAGTTACTCTAGCCATAGACTTAGAGGTCATGGATGGTCAAATTCCCGTAGCTTGATACCAAAAACACGATTGGTCACTTTCCAAAACCAGTAAAAATCTAAGTGGAAATGAGAGGGTTAAAAATGAAGGCCACCTGCTTTGCAACGGCTTCTCCTTTGGCTACACACAAAACCCCCTCTCTTTCTTCTTCTTCTTCCTTCCCCTCGCAAAGAGATTTTCGGTATGTCGAGAATACAGTCCGATACACCGGGTATCATAATACAAGTAGTTGAATACTTGAAGAAAAGAAATTTCAACCACTTATATTATAACATATGATATAGGGTACCGCTCAGTATTCCCATCACGAAAAAAGTTTCTTTCTCTAGTGAATCTGTCAACGTCATCTTTTTATAAAGAGTTGGATTTAGCTGGAGCTCCACTCGCTCAACCCTCCAATTGTTGGGCTCTCACTATTCGCACTTGAAACTTTCATACTTTCTGGGTCCTTCAAAGTAGTAAGAAGTTCTGCTCTGAGTTCTAACAACCCCCCAACTGCACAAAACTAGTAAGTCCATGCTTTTGTTTCATAAAGTTCAATTTGTTAAAATTTAATTTAGTATTAAATGAGTGACCTTTTTGGTATATTCTTAGTGCCTAACTGTAGTTTCTACTTTTATTGGATGGCTAGATAGATATGTAATTAGGCATTATATATATTTGATTTCCCACTGCAAATACAGTTTCAACTTTGCTTCATTTTAACTTTCGTTCTCGTTTTTTGCCCTCTTGTAATGATGCTTGGATCAGGCAAAGAACTGTGTATAGAAAGTTAGAGAGAGAGAGAGAGCGTGTGTGTGTGTGTTTAACAATTGGGGTTTAATTTATTTGAATTATTTTGGGTGCAGGAGGAAGATGTCAGGGTGTGTGCTGTGGTTATCAGGGAACCAAATTTACAGATTTCCCACGTGCAAACTCATGGAAATTTGATCTTCTAGGTTGCCTTGTCTTCCGTGGTGAAAAGGGAAAAAAAGCTTCAAATGTTAGACATATAGAAACGGAATTTACAAGGGAAGCTCCGGTGAGGCAGCAAAGCTTTGCTGGGAAGGAGATGACTAAGCAGTTGACAGGAAAGCGCGAAGACGGTCCCTTGCATTTGGCAGCTAGAGCAGGAGATTTGGGACTGGTTGTAGAAATCGTGTCTAATTGTGGGGAGGAGGTGTTGAATGAACTGTTGTCGAAACAGAATCATGCCGGTGAAACCGCCTTGTATCTGGCGGCTGGTTGTGGATATGTTGGTTTGGTTAAGGAAATGATGAAGTACTATGATGTTGGTGCAGCTAGTATCAAAGCTAGGAACGGCTGTGATGCATTTCACATTGCTTCCAAGCAAGGGCACTTAGGTAAGTCTCTATCAATGTTTCGAATTTTTGTTAACCCTAATCTGTACTTGTTCCTTGTGAATTGCTATGCATAAGCTTAGACTGCATGCTGTAATCACAAAAGAAAATCTGGTTTCTTGCGTTTACACTTCGTACCTCATTTGATTTGTGAATTTTGTAGGAGACTTGGAAGGTTTTGTAAACCATGATTGAAATCGATAACATATAACTTATCCAGCGGATCATCTTAAATTGTTCTTTTAATGTTTCAGAGGTACTGAAGATCCTCATGGAGGCGATTCCAGAACTTTCAATGACCGTTGATCGCTCAAACACCACGGCATTGCACATCGCTGCAGTACAGGGACACACTGAAGTAGTAAGTTTTCTTTTGGAGACTGGTTGCAGCTTGATGTCCATAGCAAGAAGCAATGGGAAAACTGCCTTGCATTCTGCAGCAAGGAGGGGGCATTTGGAGGTGGTCCAGGCCCTCTTGAGCAAAGATACCGGAACTGCAATAAGAAAAGATAGTAAGGGCCAGACAGCTCTCCATATGGCAGTCAAGGGACAGAATGTCGAATTGGTGGATGAGCTAGCGAAGGCAAATCCTTCGTTGATAGACGAGGTAGATAACAAGGGAAACACTGCCTTGCACGTGGCAACCGGGAAGGGTCGAGCTCAGGTAATGAAAGTTGTTAATTTGATTTATAATATGCAAATGAAAATCGAACTTCTTTAAGAGATCAAATGGATTAATGCGTGTTACTGAGTTTTCGATCATCACTTAAAGTTGAATTATCATGAATATGTTATTCAATTAGGCTTTGGAACGTGATATTAAAATGGTTATTTGAATCAATCATATATTTAAGCCCCTGAGATTGGACGTTTACAGATTGTTCGAACGCTGTTAAGTTATAAGGGAGTGGCGAAAACCATCATTAACAGATCTGGAGAATCTGTTTTTGACACTGCTGAGAAATCTGGGCACTCAAAGATTGCCACCATTCTAGCAGAGCATGGGATTCAAAGTGCCAAATCCATGAAGCTGCCGACTGTGAACCCAAATCGAGAACTCAAACAAACTGTAAGTGAAATAAAACATGAGGTGCATGATCAGCTTAAGCAAACGAGACAAACAAGAAAGAAAGTGCATGGAATGGTAAAGCGGCTTGGCAAAATGCATTCGGAAGGGCTTAACAACGCAATAAACTCCACCACAGTTGTGGCTGTACTCACTGCCACTGTTGCCTTTGCTGCAATCTTCAGTGTCCCGGGCCAATACCCTGACCCTAAAAAACCTCTTCCTGATGGATTCTCTCCCGGAGAAGCAAACATTGCCCCCAAAACCGAGTTCATAGTCTTCTTCATCTTTGACTCATTTGCTCTCTTCATATCGTTGGCTGTTGTGGTGGTTCAAACTTCTATTGTTGTCGTAGAGAGGGAGGCCAAAGAGAGGCTAATGACAGTCATAAACAAGCTAATGTGGATGGCTTGTGTGATGGTTTCAGTTGCATTTCTTGCACTATCATATGTAATTGTTGGGAAAGAAGAAAAATGGTTGGCTGTTGGAGTGACAGCTATAGGGACAGTGATCATGGGAATGACACTAGGAACAATGTGTTATTGGATGGTTGTGCAGCGCGTTGAAGCATCTAAACATCATTGCTGCATTCGGAGATTATCGCTGAGCATCCGCTCACACTCGAACTCAAACTCAAACTCACACTCTTGCTCTTTCTCAGTGATTTCGGATTCGGAGCTTCTGAACACCAAGTTTAATAGTAAGAAAGTTTATGCAATTTGAGATGAAGCTATCTTACATATTAACTGCCTGGCTCCTAACATGATTTTTGGGGCCTTATGCATATATCGATGTAACATAATCTAAAGTATTCTCAAACGTACAATGGCCAAATTCATTAGAGTAGTTTTCCAAATGAGATGGGGTAATAATTTTTTGAGTTCTGTCATGTAATTTTTGAATTGGATGTACCAAGAACATGTAATGTGGTGTTTCATTCACTTGCTAGATTTTCATTGCCAAGATTGACGCATGAATTGGATGGGAAAAAGATTGTTATCATGGCTAGAGAAGCTCCAATCTAACTAAGGTTTAGTTAGAGCACAACTTGGTGTTGAAATGAGTGGGATGTGGAGTGAACATCCTCTCTCACACCTTGTCAACTATGTATATAACATCTCTGCCAGTGATACATGGGCCGATGTACAATGGTGTATAACTGCAGTTGTGACAACTTTGTACCGAGTCTCCCTTTACTAGAAAAGAAAACATCACAATATGCGATGTTTTCAGTTACAGAACACGCACTCACTATTTCCCCTCTAGCATCCTTGTAAGAAAGTTTTATTCATTCTAACCTTTTTCAACTAGGTAGTGCTATTCACACGCCCCTTTTTACTTCTCGCACACCCCTCTCAATTTCGGCCGTCAATCGAATGAATTGAAGAAGACTAATGGCAAAAAATTAACAAGAGTATGTGGAGGTAAAAATAGATGTATGAATATCACTATCCTTTCAACTAAGCTTTAGGCAAAGTTGCGCGTATTTCGTCCACATTCAGTTTTACTCCAACATCTCATAGGGTGAAAGAAAGGAAACCTCAGGATGGATCTAGTTTTGAAAAAACACACGATTCCCCCTCAAAATTTATAAGATTTTGATGGATAATGTTATCATTTAGGAACATTTGAAACCTTACTCAAGCTCCTTGTTTGAAAAATCTATATATTCCCCATACAAATTACGAAGGAAATAGACATAACATCTCGTAGACTATGAAAAATACATGATATCTGTTGACAAAAAAAAAAAAGCAATATATTTCAGTAACATCACTCGAGTATTTAATCATTAGATTTCTAAATTAAAAGAGAAAATTAGAATGTCTTACAATTTTTCTATAGTTTTTAGATTAAACATTCAGTCCTTTTGAAGATTTGATTAAGGTGCTTTGACCAATTACCAATTCAATAACTTTTTATTTATTTAATTTTCATGTCACTAATTTAAATGCATTTATATAGAGGCATAAGGTAGCTTAACAACTAATTGCCTATAATATAGGAATTTAATTTCGTCAATCCCCTTCTACACATTAAATGACATTTTTTAATTAAATAAAAAAAAAATTAATTAAATAATTCCTTATTTCCTCATTATCAGTATTAAAAAAAGTTCTATTTCTATTAAAATCGTCTCAATAAAAAGTATTCAATACATTCGTTCAAAAAAAAAAAGGTCTTCAATACATATTTTTTTCTTCTAAGAAAACTACATTAACTTATTAAATTTCACGTATAGAATATAAAAAATATACTTAAAACTTATGGTACATTTGAGAAGAAAACTATCGATTTTTGGTATGTTTAGGGTGGTGTAGTCAAATTAGGATTTAGAAGGATTTTAAAGGATTTTAAAATTGATAAATTTGATAGGATTTAGGAAGATTTAAAGGCTACTACAAAATTCATATGGATTTTAAAGAATTTGAATGTAGATGCAAATTTCTTCCTTCTTCTTCTTGGACAAAATTGCACATACAAAACAAATAACACCTTAGGTCAAGGCCAAGAGCCTCACGCGCCCACGATGAATGGGGTGGCTTTGGCCGAAGAACCTCCAATACCAAAGTTAGGATTTTGAGGGAAAAGTGTTTGGAGAATTTAGAAAATTTAGTAAGAGTGTAGAACTTAGGTTTTTTTAGAGAAAATGGGGTAGTATATAGGGCATGGCCAGACCCTTTTGGAGAGATGGTAACCGGCCCTTTGTGGCATTTTTGGGTGTAACTGGTAGTTAATTAGCCAATTAATAGATTAATTAGGTAATAAATCAATTAATTAGCCAATTAATATAATTTGAAAGGAATGTTTTGGAGGTTACCTCGTGGAGAAGATTTGATGAGGATAGATGAAATATGTTTTCAATAAATACCTATTTTGGGCACTTTTGACTTGATTGTGGGATGATTGTCCACTGCTCGCGCGTAGGAATTTCGGTGTTCCTCGAGGGTAATTTTGTGTTTTTGTCCAAAAATCCACGTGTCACCTCTTGATTATTTTTGGCTCCACATTGAATTGACTTGGTCTGTAGATTTTGATGGATTTTGGTGGATTTTTATATAATTTTTTTATTAAAAAAAAAAAGGAAAAATCTTTTCCCCTTGCCTTACTATACTTGATAACCACATTATCCTCTTCTATTTCGAGTTCCCTTTCACACCATCATGGCTCCATCTCTCTTAATTGATAAATCAATAGCCTTTGGTGAATTTTTGAGCACTGCTATGCTATCAGCAACCCTCATTAACGACATCTGGAGATTTGGATGAAAACAGGTTATGCACCAACACCGACATCTGGAGATGCATATGCAGAGAATACATGGCCACATTGGTCACTACCTGAATCCTTTTTTGCATCGAATTCACATTCTCGGTACCATCTGACACACCCCGACCTAGGAAGGTCGGAGCATGCTGGCCATCACTGTGAGGTGACGTAACCATAAGGGTAAGTGATGTGAAAAAGTGAATAAATTTAAAACTAATTAGAACTAATTATACTAAACGGTGATGGCCAACATGCTTCGACCTTCCTAGGTCGGGGTGTGTCATCTTGGTATCAGAGCCACTCTGCCGTTCGGTGCAGATGTGCCCGCGAGGACATTGGGTTCCCCTTAAGTGGGGTGGATTGTGAAATCCCACATCGACCAACGGAGAGGGGGTGATGTGCCTCATATGTACATGCTCCCCTCCCTATAGCACGAGGCCTTTTGGGAACTCACCGGCTTCGGATTCCAACCGAACTCTGAAGTTAAGCGAGTTCGGGCGAGAGCATTCTTAGGATAGGTGACCCACCGGGAAGTTCTTGTGTGAGTTCCCAGAAACAAAACCGTGAGGGCGTCGCCGGGGTCCAAAGCGGACAATATCGTGCTACGGCGGAGCCGAGATTGTGATGTGACACCAACCTAGAGATTTAACCCCTTCGCGTTAAATCTCTGGTATAGTTCTGGCCACATTGATATAGTTCTAGGCATCAGAACTTCATATGCATTTGAGCTGCTGACATCACGAAAATTATTTGGATCGGTCCTTTTGGAGCTTTTCTTTCTTATGATGGAAGGAGTATTTTTGAAATCCTTCACTAAACCAATGTGGCCATGTATTCTTTGCATATGCATCTCCGGTAGTATTTGGTGTTCGTCAGTTTATCTGTGTCACTGTGTGTGTGGTTGGGGTTGGTAGAGATTTGAGGACTGCCTAGATGGAAAAATATGTGAAATCCTAGGGGGTGAGGTTGGATTTTGTTTTGTCTTGGTTATATATACTTCTTGTTCTCAAATCCCACAAAATCCACAACTTATTGAAATCCTACAAAATCTTAATTTTTTTAATACACTTAGATTTCGATGGATTTTAATATCTTTAATAAAATCTCAATGGATTACACCAAGATTTGCATGGATTCTAAAATCCTTTAAATTCTTTTTGTTGACTACACTAGGATTTTAAAGTCTTTTAAAATCCTCTCAAATCTGAGTTTGACTACACCTCCCTTAAATTTCAAATCTACCGAGAAACCAAATGTACCAAAAATTCAAATGTCCCAAAAATCAAATATACCCATGGTTATGTAACCCATTTGGTACGTTTAGATTTCAAATGTAACGAAAAACCAAATGCACCATAAAACCAAATGTGCCCATTGTCAAGTAACCCTTCTGGTCCTTTAGATTCCAAATGTACCAAAAAACAAAATGCACAAAAAATCCCAAATGTACCACAAAACGAAATGTCTCTATTAGATAACCCTTTCGGTACATTTACATTTCAAATGTACCAAGAAATACAAAAAAAATCAAATCCACAATAAAACTAAATGTGTCCATATTACAGGTAACTAGACGTAGCTATATAATCAAACAATTCTTTATTATGTGTTGGGTCTTTTCAAATAATCAAATACGATAATTTTTATTATAAATATTCTACTATATTCACGAAAATAAAATAAAAATTATAACAAACAATAAAAAATTGCATAGAGATGGATAATAGGTAAAGAAAAAAAAAACAAACTGTCCAGGAGAAGTCGTGAATAGGGATGACAACGGTTCGGTTTGGGGACGGAAATGCTATATCCATCCCATAACCGCAAATTAACCATCGGGTATTATCCATAACCACCGGGTAACGGATTCCCCATCGGTTAACGGTTATACCCATCTTCGTCAATACAAAAAATATATTTGTTCAATTAACGCATGATAATTTAGTAAATATTAATTTCGTCACTAAATATTTGATGTATAAAATGATTTAATGAATGGATCTTGTGTAGCATAAAAATTAAAGCTAAATATTCTATTAATCTAGATTCTCATAGATTTTCATTCATATCAAAACTTTTTAACTTACCCACAAAATGTAACTCACACATTACAACTTTTGTATTCTCAAGGTAATGGATTCAATGAATAATATATATATATATATATATATATATTAATACAATTATATTATATATGATTATAAATACATACTATTATATTATATATATAATTCGGTTCGGATTCAGTTACAGATATGGATTGGGGACCCCTATAATCATATCCAAAACCAAAACCGAATATTATTAACGGTTTTTTCCCATATCCAAATGATACCCGAATTTTCATACCTAAATCCAATCCATTCGGACGGTTATCGGTTTTAACGGTTAGAATTGTCATCCCTAGTCATGAAAAACTAAAATCTAAACAAAATTGAACTTATGTGAAAAACTGAAATTAATAACCAAAATGTTAGGAAAATATTTGATCAAATTTTTAAAAGGAGTGTATGTTTAGTCTAAAAAAATTCAAAAACGAGGTGCCTATATCAAAACACCCCAAATTAAAAATACGATTGTCTTGTCATTTAGTATTAAGGTCTAATAATATTCCTCTTCACTTGTAAGTAAGAGGTCTTAGGTTCGATTCTCGTCAAAGGTGAATTTGAACCACATTATTGCTAGCCCATTGTGAGGCTAGCCTATTCCCCCACCCTCTTAATGTAGACAATATCGTTTGTCAAAAAAAAAATGATTGACTTGAATTTTTATCGTTTAAAAATTTCAGATTATGTCACTTAGTACTAGTGGTATTCTTATTCACTTGTAAGTGAGAGGTCTTATGTTTGATTGTCGCCAAAGATAAACTTGAATCAAATTATTTCTAGCCAATTGTGAAACTAAGCTTTATCTTTTTTTCGTTGGTATAAATAATACAATGCAATAAAACCAAAGAATATTCACATCGGTTACTTTCCAATTCCATTAAGATGTTCATACAAGACAATGCAATAAAACCAGATTTATTCTAACTTTTTATTTATTGTGCTATTTTTTCATGTCAGACAAATCAAGTCAATCGAGAAATAGATTATTTATGAGGAGAATGACTGAAAGAACAATTTTAGTACTTACTAAATTTACCAAAAAGAAAATAAATTAGTACTTGCTATATCCCTTGTGCGATTCTTAGAGCTCTGACCTCTCCAAATTCCAAGTTTGCGTTACTTAGTTTTCTCAAACACACCAAGAATGAGTCTACTGCATGAAATTATATATACTAAAACCCAGTTTTAGGTTACTGTTGATCTATAGTGTAGCAAAGGAAAGGCAACTCAATCTCGGTTGGATCAGAAATGAAAAAGGAGGTTTGTTTTGTTTGGGCTTGCACTTCCCAACTTAAGTGAGAATGTGGAATATTTCACAGGTTTAACGGGATCCCTTAAATCTCTTAATGCAAGTAATTGAAGGGGGTCCTACCAAGAACATTCCAAGAAACCTCCTAAAGCCAAGGCCCGATGAGAAAGGCGAAACATGTTCCCAACAGACTTGAAAGTGAAAGTTAGATGACCCGAAAAAGAAAGGGATGTCCATCCGGACGGACTTGCCCTTTATTTTCTTCACAATTTTTAGCATTCTTTTAGATCGTGCAATAAATTGCCGAGTTTGCCCATGCTAGACAAGTGGTGGTAAGGGAAGAAGGCTGAATTTATGCGTGTTAGGCCATCTCCAACCGATGGCTGGCCAGAGGGCTCGTTTGAGCCCTCTGGCCCTCCAAGATTCTCCAAGATATTAATATTTTAATGAACAGTACATGGCCATATTTGCCTCCGTCTCCAACAGAGGGTCAGAGGGCTCGTTTTAGCCCTGTCACAAAAAACCGTCTCCAACTGAGGGCCAAAGGGCCATAGGGCCAAACATAATTTATTATTTTAAAACTACAACTTAAATTCAAATCCAATGTTGTTTAAGTTTCATGTTGTTAAATGTTTTTTTTTATGTTGGTTAATGTTATTTAATGTTGTTTCATATTGTTTAATGTTGTTTCATGTTACTTAATTTAATTTAATGTTGTACAATGGCCTAGGAAGTTATAGGAAAAAAATAGAATTGAAACAAAATATGAAACAAATTTTGTGAAATAGAAGTTATAGGAAAAAAATGGAATTTAAAAAAAATATGAAACAAATTTTGTAAAATAGAAGTTATATGAAAAAAATATGAATCAAATTTTGTAAAATAGAAGTTATAGAAAAAAATAGAATTTAAAAAAAAATTGAAACAAATTTTGTGAAATAGAAGTTATAGGAAAAAAATGGAACTTAAAAAAAAATATGAAACAAATTTTGTAAAATAGAAGTTATAGGAAAAAAAAAATAGAATTTAAAAAAAAATTGAAACAAATTTTGTAAAATAGAAGTTATAGGAAAAAAAAAATAGAATTTAAAAAAAAATTGAAACAAATTTTGTAAAATAGAATTTTAAAAAAATATGAAACAAAATTTGATTCATATGAAAAGGAAAAAAAAGTTTAAATTCATATATATATAAAAAAATAAAAAAAATTTTAATACAACGGCTACTAGCCGTTATATTCAAAAAAATTCAAACTATTAGTGTCGGTTATAACCGACACTAATAGTAATTAAAAAAAAAATTTGCCTTTGAATAACTATTACTCTCGGTTATAACCGACAGTATTAAAAAAATATTAATTAGTGCTGTCGGTTATAACAGACAGCAATAGGAACAATACAAAAAAAAAAAAATAGCCAGCCCTTTGGCCCTTTGAAATTCCGTGGGGCCCTCCTAGATTCCCGAGCCCTCTGGCCTAGCCCTCGGTTGGAGACGGTTTTAAGGCTATTTTCAGCCCTCTGGCCCTCTGGACCCTTCGGTTGGAGATGGCCTTAGTCATCTGGGATAGGAAGAAAGGTGGAAAAGCAGAGCTCTTCCATTTGCTTCCATAGATTTCTCGAGCTCTCTCTCGAGCCCGAAACCCTAGCCTCCGCAAGCGAATCAGGTTTGTCTCTCGCTCTCTCTCTCACATATTTTTTTTTTCAATTCGGGACCGAATTTCGATCATCGTTGGAGCTCCTACTTCTACTTCTTTCCAGTTTTATTTTCCTTTCGCTTCTCTCTCTCGTTCTCTGTCACGATTCTCACCTTCTTCAAATTTTCAGTTTAATTCGAAGAAAATATTACCCAAAAAAGCTAGGGTTTCCTGGTGAGTCTTATCTCGACAGTAAACTTTCTCTCGACCTAATTTTAAGTGATTGAAAATTGGATTTGGTGATTCTCTGTTTCTTTATTTTTTTTATTTTTTTATTTTTTTATTTTTTTATTTTTTTTATTTTTTTCATTAATTGCCTTATACAGCTTTTTTTGTAGGTTTTTGTTGCTGTAATTTCTGTTGAATTGAAAAGGGTTCAAGGGTTGCTACTTCAAGCCATCAAGCATGCGGTGTGGAGCCATTTGCTGCTACTGGGGTGCTTTGGATAAATCAAATTAGTGGGTATTTTTCTTATCCCCTCTTTTTGTTTGATGAGTTTTGTGTGTTTATAAAATATGATAGTAGTGGCTGTAAGAATATTGATTTTTTGGGATTTTTTTTTTCTCAGTGTCATTTGAATTAACTGCAGGCAATACTTTGCCTTTGGGTTGTATATTTCACCAATGTAAGTTTTAATTTAGGCGAGTTGGTGATGTTAATTTATATCTTGGGTAAATGATTCAGTTCGTTATTTTTATTGTTTAAATTAGTTCATATGAATATTGATTTTGATTCGACATTGAATTATATCTTGGATAAGCAGCAGATATATATTTGTCAAGAATACTAATTAACTACATATTGCTGCTCACCGATTTGTTAAATTCATTCAGGCATTTTTAATTTTTTTATTAATTAAATTACAAATAAGTGTCAATGGCCTTCATTTGGTACCAATCAATCAAGTGAGAGATGAGTTGTTTGAATGTTTTATTTTACTTGAATTAGAGTCTCCAACTAGAAGAAAGAGAAGGATCTGAATGGGAGCAAAGCAAAACATGGAACAAACGAGCGCATGAGAATTTTATGTTCAGGGGATTTGGGGAAAGCGTGACCAATCATTTGAAAAAACTCAGGTATATGGTTGTTCCTCTTCGAATTACGTGAACGTGGCTGTATATTTATTTCTTTTGTGTCAATTATTAAAAAGAATGCACTGGACATTGACATTGACATTCTTTTAGACATAATTAACAAGAACGTCAAAATGGTTAATTCTACTCTGCTCTCATTTATATTTTTCACCTCATAATGTTCCTTTTCCTTCTCTTGGCAAGATAATTTGAAATGGTAGTGCATTATAATAATAGTTATATATTTGATCTATCACTTGGATATGAAATCCCATTCCTAGATTTCACTGTTATAATCTACGTATTTGCATTATTGAGATTTTATATTATTTTTCGAGAATTTATATTAATTTATTTGAATGTAGATTTTAATTAAACTAGTTACGAATTTTGAAGTTTGGAAATTAATTATCTAAAATCCATAGACCTTTTGAGGTCGCGATTTATATTTTCGAATAGAGCTCGATCACATGAACGCGTAGGCGCAAACTGTTCGCGAAACAGATGTATAACGAAAGAGTTATTAATGTTTAGAGTTAGGAACATTTTTGTAATTTTGACCCTCATTTAGAATTCTCCAGATTTTCTAGAGCCATGAGATGTGCCACGTGTGTGGCTGGGATGAAAAGAAAAGAAGAGAAATGAGAGAGGGAACGGCTGAGATGAAAAGGAGAGGAGAGAAAATGAAAGATTAGGAGAGGGGAGAGGAAGGAGCAGCCGATGAGAAAAAGGGAAAGAAAGGGAAAGGAGAAAGGAGGAGAAGGAGGGGAACCGAACCGGTTCCCCCTTGACCCGCAACCTGGTTGTGATCCATAAGTTTCTCCGGTGAAATTCATCGTTTTCCAACGAATTGGGCCGATCTACCACTCATAATCATCATCTTGACCCTTTCTCTACCATTTCCACACCAAATTCGAGGAGATTGGGTTTGGAATTGTGGAGAAATGCACCGGTGGGTGCGATGGCCTTTGGGGTGGTGATCCATCAAATCCAAAGGTAAATCCATTAACCACCACCACCAAAAGGCTTCCCTCAACCTTAGGAACAGAGCCCAAGCAGGTTTGGGGGCGGTGGAGCATCAGAAATGATGGATCGAAGCACACCCTTTTTAAGGTTTCCGGCGGGTTCGAGGGAAATTAAAGCTTTTTCTGACCAAATTGGGCTTAGTCATAGGTAATGAAACTTGCTCCACTCATCGAGATCTACATTTCTATGAAATTTGGTCATTTTTAGAAATAGTTGAATTTTCCGGCGAGTCGAGGCGGTCGTCTACCGCGTGCGGCGGCGAGTGGGTCGAAACTCCACCTGCCCATCCTAGGCTAATTTTGATGCCTCGATTTCATATTTGACATCCGTTTAGCAGAATTCCGATGTTTTAGTATAGTTTCGTAGTTGACCACCTATTTGGCCACCACAGGTTATTATATGAATTGACAATCTGACCATTGGATTGGCACCAAACTTAAATATGTAATAGTACATAATATTTGAGGATAGTAGGAACTGATGAAATGGGAGTCCAATGTACGGATCTTCCCGAATTGGATTTTTAAGTTTGTAAAACTAATTTTTGACGATTGGCGAAGATCTGACCGTCGGATCGTGATGAGATTTTAGTATATTTTTCTATGAGCATAATTTGGACCTTAGGAAGTTACGAGTTTGAAATATGATCTGTGGATCTTCAGATTAAATTGCTGGAGTGTGGACCCCATCGTTGACTGAGAGTTGACTTTTGGTCAACATGTCTTGAACCATTTGAATTACTAAAATTAGTATTACTGAAGACTCAGTGAGACTTTGCGAACTTGTCTCGGTGAGTGACTTTAATATATGTGATATGGTTATTACCCTGTTTTCTTATATTAGTATCCTTTGTGGATATGGCTTGGTTTATAAATGTGTTTTCTATTAAAATGTGATTTTTATAATTGGCCATCGATCTATTTTTATTAAATGTGATTTGATTCATGGATTGGAAATATTAGTGAAAAAGTGATTTGAAGTGCATATTGGAAAGTTTGTTAAACATGAGGGCTAGTAAATGACCGTTACCCTAGTGTCACAGGGTTAGGTGACACCGAGTATGCACCATGTTGCAGTGGTACATGGATGGCCTTGCTTGGTTAATCCGTGATAGGGGACCATACTATTTATGGGTCGCGCTTGGTTAATCCGCAATGGGTGATCATTGCATATGACCCTGCTTGGTTAATTCGCGACAGGGAGTCACTAGTGGTCCTGCTTGGTTAATCCGCGATAGGGGACCATGGTCCTGCTTGGCTAATCCATAATAGGGGACCATACTATTTATGGATCGTGCTTGGTTAAACCACGATGGGTGATCCTTATGGCCATACATTCTTAGGGGTGATCATGCTTGATTAATCCACGATGGGTGATGACTGCCTAACAGATTCGTAGGAGTGACTTTGCTTGGTTAATCCGCGATGGGGGTCACTACCTACATGGTTTCTCAAGGGTGGCTCTACTTGGTTAATTCGCTATGGGGGCCAGTTCTTGTTTGGTTACTTATGTAGGCTTTGGCCGAACTGCGTCCCTCTAGCCTAGTTTTTAACATATTTATGAATGACAATTTTTGAGAATCTTTGTGGTTTGAATTAGAAAAGCCGTTGGATGTCTGGGTGACTCCTTCAGAGTTTTTAGTGACTTGACTATGATTTCATAAATATAAATTTATATTTGAGATTTATAAATTGTGATTGATGGCCTTTCTTTTTATTGAATATCACATACTTGTATAATTGTCACTCACCCGAGCTTCGCAGCTTATCCGAGTTCTGATTTGCCCAGTGCACCATTCCTATGATGTAGGCACTGATTATACATCTGACATGCCATGGTAGATTACAAGAAACCTCTTGATATTTTGGTTCCGTTAAGTGGTCCGGAATCCTTGCTCTTCCTCATTTCCATAAGGTTAGTCTAGAACCCTATATTCAAGTGAATGGGAATTACCCACAATAGACCTTGTGAATATAAATTAGATTTACCATGTTATTACTCATAATCCAAGTAGGGAATTATATAGAGTTCCTTAATTAAATTCGTGAAATGATATGTTATCTCATTGATTGATTAACGTAGTTAAATGTTAAAATCATGCATCTTTGATTCATGAATTGATTAATTGACGGGATTGTAGAATGACGTTGGATATGATTATTATTATTATTATGATTATTTTAGTTGATCAATTTGGCTTGAGAATAATACTATGCTTCATTGGTTATTTGATATGTTACATGTTGTGGATGGAAGCAGGGGTGGGCACGGGCCGGGCCGGGCCCAAAATTGAAGGAACCGGACCGGACCTATTTGTAAATAAAACGGGGCGGGTTTTAGATTTTTCAAAATGAGATCCGGACCTAACCCGGCCCGTTGAAACGAGCCGGTTCCTACGAGTCCCCACGGGTCCAAATCTTCACTCACGCCAAAGTCTGGTCTTTGTCATCCTGTTCGTTCCCCTCCCCAGCGTCTTCATCAACGCCTTGAGCAAATCCTCCAGAGTCCATACTGTAACCCATCTGCTGATCCCTTGCTCCGCAGATCCTGATTGATGTGGTGTTGAGGAATGAAGGAGCCAAGTGGGAAGGTTAGGAAATGGAATGATGAAATTGGAGGGAAATGGATGACCGGGATGGAGGGCAAAGGATGATGAAATTTGAAGCCATGGAGGATGGAGGATAGGTGAAAGCATGCTTATTAAGAGGAAAAGTGACGGGGAAAGTGCAGGAAAAAGTAAGCAAAATGAAAAACAGAAAAGAAAAAGGAAAAAAAATAGGGGCAAGAATAAAAGAAGGGGAGGGTGGGGCAGCGCCATCGCTGAGAGACACGGAGCTGTTCCTTGCAGTTGAGCCAGTGAGGAATGTGAGAGAAGTACATGGTGTGAAGGCTTGACTGGAAAGGCAGGGCGACCATGCCATTGCTGAAATTGAAGCCATTATTCCTTGTGCCTTGTTCAATTGTTGCTTTTTGCTTTCTTCTTCTGTCTCTGCATTTTTTATTTTTTTTTTATTTTTGGAAACCTTCTGTTTGTGTTTTGTTATCTCCAAGGAGGAGGAAGAAGATGAGGTTTATTTTATGTAGAATTGGTTTGGACCCTTTTGAAGTTTGTGGAAGCATCTGACGAGATAGAGAAAGGAGACAGAGAAAAGGAGCACATTTTGAGGTGAATTGGGAGAAAAGCTTAGGCTACAACAACAAATATTATAATTTTGTTAGAATTGGGAGAAACGGGTCTGACGGGCCCCCGTTTCCTAAGGCTTTTGCACCCGCCCCGCCCCGATAATTTTGTGAACCCGTCCCGGCCCGTCCCGTTTTCTCTTTACAAATTTAAGACCCACCCCGTACCCGCCTCGAACCGCATGGAACCGGCCTGCCCCGCGGGCCTAGGGCCCGTTTGCCCACCCCTAGATGGAAGTATCATGTTGAAAACTTAGTGATTTATATGATGGATGGAATGGAAACCTTGAATGTCATGTGGGTTTGTTGGGTAACCCTGAACCTTTTAATTTCATGCTTGTTAAGTTCTAATAATTGATTAAGGAATGCTATACTTTTTGATTTGGACGTACTGTGATAAACGTCGGAGTATAGTAAATGGTGAACTACGAATGGCTTGATCCCTATTTAGGGTACGTAGGTAGTCTAACGAGGAGGTTAGATGCAGCCATAAAGCATATGAAAATTACTATGAAATCTGAGTTTTGAGCTATGCTTGTACATATCCCGGAGGCGGGGTATGTTAGATATACGGATACTTGGTGACGTCACGTGTCGGTCTTGGACATATGTCGGGATCGGGACGTGACATTGGAAATCTGGTAATTATTTGGGCAAATGATGGCCAGGTAAGACTAAAATGAGTTCGGTTATGTGTTCATTCAATAATTCCAATAATATTTACCTTCTAACACTGTTAACTTACTGTGGTGCTTAAAAGATTGTTAAGCATATAGTTTTTAGTGATCTCTGGTCCCTATATATGCACTGTATATATATATTAGTTTCACTTAGTTGAAGGTTTTGAAAATCTTCATTTAATAAAACCAAAATGTGTATTCCTTTAGAGGCCGTTTGACAACCATTTGGTTTTTAGTTTTTAAGATTGAAGTGTTATTTCATTTTTTAACGCTTTTAATTGATTCATGTTTATGTTTAGATCAGGAAAGAAACGTTGTTGACGGTGTACCTGTGACGATGCAACGTTGATATGCTTCTGTGTTAATTTGGCTTCAGTTATTTGGTAAGAGAACTTCCTTTAATCGCCGTGCTTGACATTCGTGTCCTTATTTTGTGTGTGTGTGTGTATATATGGTCAGAAGAAGCTTTTCTGTTTTTGGATGGTTGTACTTTGTATGCAAGTGAGATTTTGGATTTACTCAAACTAAGTCTTGAGTTAGGTGAGTTTTACGATTTTCTTACCTTTTTCTTTGTTGGATTGTTGTACTTTGTATGCAAGTGAGATTTTGGATTTACTCAAAGCAGGCATTGAGTTAGTTCGGGTTATACGTGGTGATGTGCTCCTAAAGAGAGAGAGATAGAGAGAGAAAGAGAGAAGAGAAGGATAATATATCTCCATATGGTATAACATATGTTTAAGATATGAAAAAATTGGTGCCGGGCTTTGCTGGTTGGTGAAAAAATATAATTTTGGAGATGTCAGCTGGTGCTTGCAGTGTGGTTTAGTTCAGGGGAGATCTGAGGGTTGAAGATAACCTGGCTTTGGCAGCTGCAGTGAAAGCAAGAGGTTTGCCTCCATTGGATCTACTGCCTCCGTTAACAAAAACTCACAATCTGTTTAGATGTGGGGTTTCAAACCAACCATGGTTTGGAAAAAAATGTCAATCTTTATTATTCATAGGGCTTTATCAATCTTTATAAATAGTGTGTTTCAAACTAATAAAAAAAGTCGAAATGTTTGTTATTACTGTGTTTGATTTATAATATTTGTCTCCGTTGTATGTTTATCTTTCTTTTTTGTTCAGTGAAAAATGACATAGCCTTGGTTTATATATGCTTCATGTGTAGCCATGTTAGGGTTTCTTTGTTTAATTTTAAGTTTTTCATATTAAATGTAAAGCTAAAACTTTGTGATTTCTTGAAATAGATGAGAGCATATTTTGCACTGCACATTCTCACTAAACCAGTTTACATGAGCTGCAGAGGGTTGTTAAAATACAAAAAGAAAGGTGAGTCATGGTATCAAGTGGTATGAAATTAAAATATTAATATCTTTGCTAGTATTTTCTGGTGTTATTACAACAGTATCGACATTATCTGGCAGTTTTCTTTTGTTTGAATTTCTTTTGTTTTGTGGTTTTGGATTTACAAATGGTTTTTCTGTTCAAATTTTCTATTTGTGATTTTGGGGGTTTGATTTGTAGCCTCTGAGTTTTTAGTTTCAGAAGACTTTTTTTTTTTCTTTTTTTCTTTTTTGCTTTTGGGTGTTTTTGTTTGCAATTTTGGAATTGCTCTTTGCTCAGGCCTATGATAGCATTGGTGTCACATCCCAAACTCGACTCCGTCGTAGCACGATATTGTCTGTTTTGAGCTTACCATTCCCTCAAGGTTTTGTTTCTGGGAACTCAGACAAGAACTTCTCAGTGGGTCACCCATCCTATGAATGCTCTCGCCCAAACTCGCTTAACTTCGGAGTTCTGATGGAACCCGAAGCCAGTGAGTTTCTAAAAGGTCTCGTGCTATATGGAGGTGGGCATGTACATATAAGGCATATCACCCCCTCTCCGTTGGTCGATGTAGGATGTTACAACTGGTGAGCTTCCCTTTCAAAAAAAAAATATATATATATCACTTTGGTAAATAGGATTTATGAAATGCTTTATTTGGGTTTGGGGTTGCTTTTTTCTCATGATTAAAATTGGTGTGTGCCATCTGGAACTGTTATTGGGTATTTTGAGGTTTGTTGCAGTAAAGGGTTTAAGGTTTTTGGCAATATGATATCGTGTTAGGGTTTTTGAAAGTTGGCTTATTTTGGAATTAATGATTTTATGCGTCATTAAGTTGGTAAAGAAGGCTTTCAAATCAATTTTTTTTTTCACAGTTCAAACTATTGATTAGTTGATAGAGAGCAAAGTTTTCATTCTATTTGTAAAATGTAGTCAAAAGCTTTTTTTAACAACTATGATATAGTTTGATTTCAATTCATAATTACTTGTTTTGTTAAATTTAAGCTTGAATCTATTAGTAAATCTTTATACTTTATGTTCAAATACATGTATAATCATGTATGTATAGTTTTTGTAATGTTGTTAAGCATTTTTAGTGTGTTCTTTTTGTGCGTAGAGGGTGAAAAGCGCGTTGTTCATAGAGGCAAAACAGGGGACATCTTCTACTTCATATGGGAAGAAGAGGTTAGTTCGATTGTGATTGCTTTTATGATTTGGTTAAATTCGAAGTTAGTTGGCTTGCGTCTAATTAGTCGTTTGCGTTGTTTGCTCATGTAGTTGTTTTGTAACTTAGTTTATTTGGGTTTGTACAGTTTTTTTTTTCCATAGTATGCATATTCACTGTTATTCACCAGATATTTAACAATATTTTTTTCTTGCATTTTTTCCCACGCTGAATTGTGAAGCGACAAGCAATATAAACATTTGAATTTTGTTTCTTCATTGTTAATCGGCTGATTCTAGGGATAATTTGAGCTTTTACATTCTTTTGAACATTTTTCATATTTGACTTGCAGGATCAGTGTCACTGTACACCTTTCTGCAACTGTTTCTTCTTTCTATCTCCCTTCCTTTGTGTAATTTTAGTCAAATTGAACTATTTTTTTTAACTTCAGATTTAACTAAAGTGCTCAGAACTTAGTTAAATGAAAGTTTACTTTGGTTTGATGACATTTTAGGTGTTCGGTGTTGAGTCCATGATTATTAGGTCCACAATCATTGCATACATGATCTTTTATATGTTTTAACCAGAATATGTCAGAAAATTTTCATTCCGCAACAACATGCATGTCACATTTCCCGCAACAACACGCGGGTCATACTTTCTAGTTAGTTACTAATTAAGAGCTCTGCATATTGTTGGTAATTTGTAATATATGCATACAGAAAGAGAAGGTATGTTAATAAACTAGTATATGTATAAGGAACTTATTCTTCTAATCATGTATTGGAAAGAATTCTGTCTTGTAATCGGTTGTATTTTCTTGTGTAAATCTCTCTCATTACGAGATCTAGTCAACACGATAGCTAAAATCTCCTTTTTTTTTCAAAGACAAACATGTCAATGTTATCGTGGGGAACTGAGTTTCTTGTTATATGTGCTTGGATTGTATGAATGTATGTATTTCCCAGTCATGTGAAAAATCTAGCAGACAGTTTCTCAAATGGATGTTTAGTCAAAACCAAAAGAAAGAGAAATGGGATTGCTAAAAGAGTAGTGCTATTCACAATTTTTTTTTTTTTTTTACACATTTTTGTTAAATTTTGTCTATTGATCTTCTTCAATTCATTCGATTCGACGATCGAAAATTGAGAGTTGTGTGTAAAAGATAAAAAATGAATATGTAGATAACACTACTGTACGAAAATGTTTTTAGCCAGAAAATGCCATATTCAATTCTTTTTTTTAGTTCTTTGTGTTAGGATTTTCAATTAAGGATCTAAACCAATTAAATACAAGGAACTACAATTACATCACAATCAAATAAAGGATTGACTCCATAGAAACAATCTGTAAAACTTACTTGATGAATTCATTGTAAAATGGTTCTTGAATTAGCCTTCTCCTCTCTGCAAATGGTGTTCAGTTTCAATAGGGAAAACTTCTTAATGAACGTGATTGTGAGAGGAGAGACCAAATCCATATATATCCAACTGTTGACAGTTTCCTCCTATTAAGGAAAACTGTCATCCCATAATGTGAGTGGATTAAACCACTCCCTCAGAGTTCTATTCCCAATCAATTTGGATATAAATAATTATATTATTTATCTCCTAATACATGTATAATTCTATTTCTTATTTGATATAATACAGATGAAATGATGTGGCAAACTCACACACATGGCAAAATCTTACATTCTCCCACATGAGTGCAGCCTCTTCATTTCCGAAATAGCATTATATCCAATGAGGCAATAGTGATCACTGAATCATACTCATGTATACAAGAATTTTCAATAACTCTTCACATCAATACAATTGCAGAACTATAGAAAACTTGACACAATCATTCTTGTACCAGCACTCTACAATCACGTAGCAATCATATCAAGTGTCATCATTGCAATTAGGGAATCGATGTGTGAAAACTTTGGTACCAATAAAGCTCCCACATTTTGGTCCTTTTAACATCATAGACATTCCAAAATTTCTTAATAGTTTTGCAAAACATAGTCAATAATACTAGATCCACGTGTAGATTGTTTCATAAGAAATTACCAACATAATGTAATTTGCTTACAAGAAACAAAACTCATTTATAACACAGATAAGTCCACTGTCTAGTTAACAATATGAAAAGCTGAAACAAAAGAAAGAAAGCAGTACCTTTCTCCCACATTCAAATTAGATCAAGAGATGCATGTAGGCCCATCTTTGGCACCAATCTCTGAAAGGTTGTAACGTTCACTGCCTTCGTCAAGGGATCTGCAATCATATTATGAGTACTGATGTGCTCTATATCAATGACCTTATCTCTGACCTTCTCTTGAACCACCAAATACTTGATGTCAATAAGCCTTGAAGCTTCAGAACGCTTGTTGTTCTTAGCAAAGAAAACAGTTGAACTATTGTCACAATATAGCTTTAATGGTCGTTCTATGTTTCTGACAATCTTCATATCCAAAATCATATTCCTAAGCCAGTTAGAATGTCTAACAGCTTCAAAGGATCCAATATACTCAGACTCCATGGTTGATACTGCTCGAGTCTTTTGTTTCTAACTCTTCCATGAAACAGCACCATTTGCCAAGAGAAAAATGTATCCACTTGTTGACATACGATCGTCAATATCTCCACCCAAATCAGCATCACTATAACACACCAAATCAAGGGAATCTACATGATTATACATCAACATGTAAGACTTGGTTTTCTGTAGATACCTCAAAACCTTTTTGGCTGAATTCCAATGAGAAACACCTGGATTTTGTTGAAATCTTCCCAACACACTTACTGCAAAGGCCAAATCTGGTCGAGTACATACCTGAGCATACATGACACTTCCAACCAATGAGGCGTAAGGCTTATCCTTCATGGTTTCAATTTCACAATCTATTTTGGGACACTGATCAATCGAAAATTTGTCTCCCTTGCCAATAGGAACATCACCACCAGAACATGCTTCCATATTGAATCTCTTTAGAACTTTATTTATGTAGTTTTGTTGAGACAATCCCAATACTCTTTTAGCTCTATCCCTGACTATTTCGATGCCCAAAACATAATTAGCCTCTCCCAAATCTTTCATATCAAAACTATTGGCTAACATGCTTTTTGTCTCTTGCAATGACTGAAAGTCTGAGCTAGCAAGCAATATGTCATCCACATAAAGAACAAGAAAAATGAAATTGGATTTCACCATCTTCATGTAGATACAATTATCAATTTTATTTTCAACAAAACCAAAAGAAGAGACCACATTATCAAATTTGAGATACCACTGTCTAGAAGCTTGTTTGAGACCGTAAATAGATTTGTTCAGTTTACATACCAGATTTTCTTTCCCCCTTTCAACAAATCCGGGTGGTTGAACCATATAAATGTCTTCATCCAAGCTGCCATTGAGAAACGCAGTTTTCACGTCCATTTGATGCAGGTGAAGATCAAAATGGGCTGTAAGAGCCATAATTATTCTTAACGAATCTTTTGTGGAAACTGGTGAAAAAGTCTCATTATAATCCAAACCCTCTTTCTGAGTAAACCCCTTGGCTACAAGCCTGGCCTTGTGCCTCTCAATTCTTCCTTGTGAGTCACGTTTGGTCTTAAAAACCCATTTACATCCTATAGGCTTAATTGTAGGATTAAGAGTTTCTAAGGACCACACTTTGTTTTTCTGCATAGATGCCAACTCATCTTCCATAGCTGTAAGCCAAAAGGCAGCTTTATCACTTTGCATAGCTTGTTGAAAAGAAGTAGGATCATCATCATCTCCCAAATCATATTCGGCTTCCTGTAAGTAAACCAAATAGTCATCAGAAATTGCTGACTTTCTTGGTCTTTGAGACTTTCTCAGAACTGGTGCAGTTACTACATTTTCTTCTTGTGACTGTAATGGTTGCATATCAGCAATCTGAGGTGGAAGTACACTGATTTCAGGTTGTTGAGTGGCTGCAACCTGATTCCCAAAAGCTACACTTTGCATGGGAATAGGCAGGGAGACGGTACTGCTGGAACATGGCTCTTGTGTTTCATCAATTTCCTCAAAAACATATGAATTCTTGGATTGACAGTGGAGTGTATTGAAATCCTCAATGAACTTTGCATTATTTGTTTCAGAAATTCGAGTATGAGAATGAGGACAATAGAACTTAAACCCCTTTGACTTCTCTGAATAACCCACAAAATAACAACTAGTAGTTCTTGGATAAAGCTTCCTTTCATTAGGATTATAAAGTCGTGCTTCTGCTCTACAACCCCAAGTGTGAAAATGAGCTAAGCTTGGTTTCTTGCTTGTCCAGATTTCAAATGGAGTAGAAGGAACAGATTTGCTAGGCACTCGATTAAGAATATAATTGGCAGTCTTAATAGCTTCTCCCCATAAGAATTCTGGCAATTGAGAATGAGATAGTATACTTCTTACCATATCTTTCAACGTTCTATTTCTCCTCTCCGCTACTCCATTTTGATGTGGAGTTCCCGGAGTTGTATATTGTGCCACTATTCCTTGTTGTTGGAGAAACAAGGCAAAAGGTCCCTTTTGTTGCCCACTTTCCGTGTACCTGCCAAAAAATTCCCCTCCTCTATCTGACCGCACAATTTTAATAGTCTTTTCTAATTGTTTTTCAACTTCCAGTTTAAAGACTTTAAAACAATTGAAAACTTGAGACTTTTCAGAAATTAAATAAAGATAAGTGAACCGTGAAAAGTCATCAATAAATAGAACAAAATAGAGATTACCACAGATAGTCTTTGTTGGAAATGGGCCACAAACATCTGTGTGTATTATTTCTAACAAGTTACTGCTTCTAGTTGAACCTAGCTTCTTAGTACTTGTGGTTTTGCCTTTGAAACAATCAATGCATGACTCTAAATCAGTAAAATCCAATTCTGGCAGCATACTAGCTTTCATTAAACGTTTCATTCTATCCTTGGAGATATGCCCCAATCTTCTATGCCAAAGCATAGATGACTTATCATTAGAGAGCACTCTCTTAGGAGCAGAATTTTCGACATTGAAACATTCTTGAACATAAGTACATTGAAGGTGCCATAAATCCCCATTTGGAAAAGCATAACCAAGTAAATTATCAAATTGGTTCTTATGAAAAAGTCTGATGCTTTCATTATCTCCAATAAAGGAAAAACCATCCATTACAAACTTAGAAACTGAAAATAAATTCCTTCTCATAGAAGGTACATATAAGACATTGTTCAAAGTTAAAATAAAACCAGAAGACAACTCTAATTTGATACTTCCAACAGACTCGACATCTACTTTTGTCCCATTTCCAACAAATACTCTGTAGACCTCTCTACTTGGTTCCTTTTGGCTTTTGAATCCCTGCAAGGAATTAGTGATATGGACAGTGCAACCAGTGTCAAACCACCATGAATTTTGAGGTACAAAAACTAAATTTGATTCAACAGTAACAAAAACATCAACAGTTTTAATACCTTTCTTAATCAACCAAGCCTTAAAGCCAGCACAATCTCTCCTAAGATGTTCAGTTGACTGACAAAAATGACATTTTTTAACACAATCTTTACTCACTTTCAGATTAGAGGGAGGAACATTTTTAGCAAAGACACCAAAATTTTGAGCACCCTTTTTAGTTCCAGAAGAAGAACCTGCTTTGAACTTTGCAGATTTGATTGGGAAATTTCCTGCATTTCCAAATTTGTTGAACGCAGCAGCCTTCTTCCCTTTTCCCATATTCACAAGGTTGACAGCTTCTTCCTTGCCTTTCTTGAGCCTTTCTTCCTCTTGACAACAAATTGCAATCAGTTCATTCACACTCCAGGATTCTTTTTGTGTGTTGTAGTTGATTTTGACCTGTTCATATTCAGATGATAGAGAACTAAGTGCCATGTGCACTAGAAACTGCTCAGAGATCGGCACATCCAAGTTGTTTAGCTTGTTGGCAATATTGACATGCTTGAGTAGGTGCTCTCTAATGCTCCCAATCCCATCAAACTTCGAAGAAGTGAGAGAGGATAAATAAGACCCTGCCTCCACCTTATCTGACCTCTTGTATTTTTCCTCAATAGCTGTCAAATAATCCTTAGCCAAATCACATGAAGGTATGCCTCCTCTAATATGTTCCTCCATAGCATTCTGCATAATAAGCAGGGACATTTCATTTGCTCTTTCCCATTTTTCAAATGCATCTTTCTGTTCTCTTGTACTCTCGGTAGTCAAGGCATGTGGCTTAGGCTGCTTGAAAGCAATCGCAAAGTCAATCCTTTATTTGATTGTGATGTTAATTGTAGTTCCTTGTATTTAATTGGTTTAGATCCTTAATTGAAAATCCTAACATGTGGTATCAGAGCCTGCCAGTTAAATCTTGAACTCAATTATTTTGATTTAAAAGAATATGAAGTTTGAAACGGTGTCGTTTGTCTTTTGGGTATAAAAGATTGAAACCTTTTCCGCTGCGTTCTTCTTCATTTCTGCTTCGAACATGGTGACTACTCAAAGTTTCAGTTCTGACTCTTTGATCATGTAAAGTTGCTAAAAGTTGATTTGCTTTCTTTATTACGATTGTTGCTATACAAAATCTTGATTCATCAAACTTCTCCAAAGTCGATTCGAATCGAGGTATGAACCCTAGAATTTATTAATTTGTTCTTTTTTTTCTCAATTATTAGTCTATTCTATAAAGGATTCAAACCTTATCTGACTGGGTTGGATTGAATTTTACATTTTCTGTTAAAAATTACCATTGTGATCGTTTAAACTGAGTTCGATTCGATTATAGTGTTGATGGTAAAATTGTCTGATCTTGTTGCAATTCATTGGAGATCAAATGTGGTTAAATTGATCTGTCTAATGGCCTACTGTAGTTCATTGTTAATTATATATTAACAATATCAATTTTGGCTCTGATACCACATGTTAGGATTTTCAATTAAGGATCTAAACCAATTAAATACAAGGAACTACAATTAACATCACAATCAAATAAAGGATTGACTCCATAGAAACAATCTGTAAAACTTACTTGATGAATTCATTGTAAAATGGTTCTTGAATTAGCCTTCTCCTCTCTGCAAATGGTGTTCAGTTTCAATAGGGAAAACTTCTTAATGAACGTGATTGTGAGAGGAGAGACCAAATCCATATATATCCAACTGTTGACAGTTTCCTCCTATTAAGGAAAACTGTCATCCCATAATGTGAGTGGATTAAACCACTCCCTCAGAGTTCTATTCCCAATCAATTTGGATATAAATAATTATATTATTTATCTCCTAATACATGTATAATTCTATTTCTTATTTGATATAATACAGATGAAATGATGTGGCAAACTCACACACATGGCAAAATCTTACACTTTGGACTTTTAAAAATAATTTTGGTGTGACATTGCTGTTGCATTCTTTTAGATTTTGTTTGGTTAAATCTATAAAACATTTCTGATACATGTAACATGCCTCTGTGGATGCTCTGCAGAGGAAAACTGGGAACATCTTTGTTGCTACAATTAATATTGATGTAAACATGAAAGTAATCAATTAAATAGGGTGGTTTTTTTGGAACCCAATCTTTTGTTGACAATTTTAAACCCTAACCCATATTATGATAATTTTATTATTTGCTCCTTAATAAATTATGAAGACTCATTTGTCAACATGCAATATGCATTGTAGGATTATTTAGGCCGTCAGCTATGATGATTTCACCTAAAATATTTTTAACTTGAACAATGTACTACGTATACATTAATGCATAGTAGAAAAACTCGACTTGAGGCACTTTTTTTTTTAGAGAGACTTGTATAAAATGAGGACACCAAAGTAGTGGTGTCAGACACAAACCTGTCTCTCATCGTCATGTTTATTTAACTCTCTCATATCATGTATAATTAGTTTGAACACTTATCATTTTGTCAACCTCGTTTCATGCTAATCTTTCTCCTAGTTTTGGCAATTTAGCAACTGTCATGCAAAACCTTCCAACAAAAACCAAGTCCCCAGAAAATCCTTAACCCTAGAGAATGAGGCCATCTATTGTTTGGGAAACTCACCTTAACAACGACAATTGACAGAGGAAAGATAAAAGGATTATGTGCTACTAACTTTAATGCACCGCACGGTACAGACAAATATCGCCCACAGTGCTTTTGGGTGAAAGTAAAGCTCAAACAGTTAATGAGAATCTGGTTCATGGGAAAAGCACCTTATTACAAAAGCTAGATAGCTTTTTTTTTTTCAGGACAAGAACAAAATGTAGGTAGCTGCTAGTCTCCACAAAGTCCCTAGGCTAGCTTTCCCGTACCCTAAACCACTAGAGAAGTTTGAGCCACTTTCATAGAGAAAGGTTTCCTTTCTTCTTCTTTTTTTCTTTTTTTAACTAATTGTGCTTAAAGAGAATTTTTTAATTTTTGTTAAACTAGCAAATAAATAATTAAAAAACTATTTTAGCTACTCAGTTTAATTTTTCATCTCTAGCAACGTTCCTTTTTAACAAACTTTAAAATATTTTAATATTAACAATTCAAACTCAACTCACTCATTTTTTTAAACTACATTTTCTCTTTCTTTTCGCCTTGCTCAAGGGTCCACTATTGAGTTTTATTATTTTTTATATTTAGCGAGTAAATAGTTGCACTTCAAATTTAAGAGTGACTGTTCATTTTACTATAATAGAAACTCTTTTACACCATCTCTTGGAGATGAATTTTTTGAGTTTGGCTCTTTGAAGTAAAGTTTTGGTTTGTTTTACAGCATCTCTTGGAGATGCTTCCAAATGTTTTCAATTGTCTTCTTTGAATATAATGTCTTTTTTTTTCTTCTTTTCTTTTTTTGTTAAAGAACGGGTTATTGACATTCTGAATCAATAATACACATGTAAGTTTTTCACATGTCCTATTATTTACACAAAATGCTACAGTGATGGTGTGGATGCAAATTTCTGCCTTCTTGTTCTTGGACAAAATTGCACCTACAAAACAAATAACACCTTAGGTCAAGGCCAAGAGCCTCATGCGCCCATGATGAATGGGGGGGGGGGGCGGGGGAGGACTTTGGCCGAAGAACCTCTGATGTCAAAGTTAGAATTTTGAGGACAAAATGTTTGGAGAATTTAGAGAATTTAGAAAGAGAATTGGAATTGAGTTTTGAAGAGACTGATGGGGTTTATATAGGGGTGTGGTTCATGATTTGTAGCTAATTAGAAATAATAGAATGATTTCCTAATTGATTAGCTAATTAATATAATAAAAGAGGAATGATTTGGGAGTTACCTTGTGGAGAGGATTTGATGAGGATGGATGAAATAGGTTTTGAATTGTTACCTTTTTTGGGCACTTTTGACTTAGTTGAGGGATGATTGCTCACTGCTCGCGCGTATGAATCCCGATGTGCCTCGAGGGTAATTTTGTCTTTTTCACCCAAAAATCCACGTGCCGCCTTGTGATTATTTTTGGCTCCACAAATGCCCTCACACCTGTTGGGCTACTCGCAGGAAAAGGCAGCAGGTGTAGAGATCTTCTTGCTTTAGGAAACGTATGAAAGGGAAATAAATTTCTCTCAAAGCCTATTTAAGTCCACCTTAAGTGGGTTATTAAATCAACTTTGGAAAGCAATTTATTCTACCCTACAAGAGAGAGAAAGCTTAGAGGATATTTGTTCCCCCTCCTCTAGCAATCTTCTACATCTTGCCCGTGCAAATGATCGTCTTTCGTTGCTTGCTTCGTCTTCTCGTTGTTTTCTTCGTCTTCTCCGCGCAGCACCGAGCTAAGAAAAATTTAATTTTCCTTGTCTTCTTCTTGGATAGTGTTGTCACGGGGCAGCCGTCAAGGTAGTGCGGCACGTCGGCTAGCAAGGGCCAGGATTTTGCTCGGCAGGGGCCAGGAGTTTGCTCGGCATGGGCTGAGAATGTGTTGTGGCAGGGACCACTGCTAGGGCTGCTCGGCTTGGCTAGAGCCATGGGCAGCTTGTGCGGCTAGGGCCGCGGATTGAGGCGTTGGGGAGCAGTACTAGGCGAGCCGAATGGCTCATGTCCTTTGGGCTCTTAGACCTGACGCGGACCAGGTCGGTGACTGAGAGAAATAAGGAGGTCGTGAGCCTCATGGGCTGCTGCAATGCTAGGCATGCAGGCCTCATACCTGCTAGAATGTTGGGTTGAGCTCCCCTGCTGAGTACCGTGAATGGCGTTGGCTGCTTAGTCCTCTTTGCCGGGAGAAAGGTGGGCTGCTCTAAAAAAATGAGGTAAAGAGGATAATGGCGGATGCATTGGCTTGTTTGATCACTATCGTAGAGCTTACTATGAATGACGATGGAAAGAAGATATCTTCCCTGCCTGCTCAAGATATGTCGGTTGAGAAAAAACTAAAGACTTCCTCCGCTGCTCGTGATGGTCTGCCTGCTGCCGAGAGGCCTGTGATTGGCATGACTTCTTCCAATGGGAAGAAAATGAGGCTACTAGATCTGAGCCTGTGGCGCCTACCATGTCGAGAATGGCTAGTACGATTGCTGATAGGATTGCTCAGCGTAGAGGTCATATCATGCCGCCAGTGCCGAAGTCTATACCATGACGTCTGTTGGGAGCTAAGTCTGGTTCAGCTTTGGAAAGGCTTGCTATTTTGAAGAGCGATAAAGTGGACTCTGCTGCTGAAGTGGCACTAAGCCTCACTCCCCCTGCTGCTAAGACTGATTCGCTTGCTGGGAAGGAGGAGACTGCTCGCGTGGGTAGCTGTGAGAAATCCACTAAACCTGCTTCTGGGGAGGCTGCTGAGATTTGTCTGCTGTTGAGATTTGTCTGCTTTTGAAACCAGATCTACTTGAAAACATGGACGCTTGTGCCAAGTTTGTTAATGACATTAGAAAGGTTGTTTACCCAAGTTCCTTTGCAAAGCATACATCTAAGTATAGGAAGACTGCTCTACTTGCAATGATGCAGAAGACGGCTATTTCGGCATCCGAGTCTATGCTCCTTAAGCAAGAGGATACTAAGGCTTCCAAGGAGGTGGCAAAGGTTGTGGCAACCGAAGCTTATTATTCTGCCGATAAGATCAAGAGGTTGGAATCTGAGCTCGTCACTTTGAAGAGATCGTTGACTTGAAGACTAGGCTTGACACGATCCAAGTTAAGTATGAAAGTGCAAAGATCGGATGTTACATACCTCAGATTCAAGATCTTGAGCGTGCCGTTTCTGAGCTTCGTTTCGCTGCTTTATGCAAAGGATGAAGAGTTGACTGCTGCTTATAATCGAGTGATCTACATCAAGAAAGTCGTTGATAGGCTTGAACCCCAGGTGTTCGAACTCCAAGGTGCGATGAAGATCAACGAAAGTTTGAGGAAAGAAGTGGATGAGCTGCAATGCGTCCTTGTTGGTCTCCTCAAGGAGAACGAGCAGCTGAAAAGCGAGGAGGTTGGGCTCGTGGCTTCGCTTGTTCAGAGTCAGGTTGATTTCTACATGCTGGGTTATGTAGATCATCTTTTTGGTAGGCTATCTGACTTCGAGTTTACTGGGAAAGACTTCGAAACCTTCTCTAATTTCTCCAGAAGACTTGTATGCCTGTTCTTTTGAAGCTTCCATTGGTGAAGTAGTCGAAGATGTTAGTGCCTAGGCTGGAGTAGCCGGGGATGAAGCATCGGATGGTGCCGCTGCTAAGAACGTCGTGGCTGCTAAAGGTATAGTGATCGAGTAGTCATGGAGTGTCCAAGTTGCTGAAGAGTAGTCTTCTAGATAGTCTTTAGAATTTTATTTGTTTCCCTCGTTGCTTTTTTCTTTGCTTGAACTCCTTCGGTCTTTGCTAGTTGTTTATCAATTTTGCTAGAAAATTTAATAAACTTGCTTCATTCGCTTTTCTCCATCTTCGCTTCTTTTGTTTATGCCCTAACCGTTAGACTTTATAGACTAGTGGCAGGCGTGCTACTTTTCTATAAGCAGACAGGCCGCGTAGCCTATGCAGCCGTAAGTGTTGGTGTAGAACTTTGCAAAGTTGTTACCCATAGGGTCGGCAACCGGACGCCTTCCTTACAAAAGCAGACAAGTTCGCTTGACCACTAGGGTGTTAACCTTGGCTTTCTCCAATTTCGTAGGTTGCGTAGCAAGTATCACAACACTTTAGGACTTGGTGTAGGTCGTTCCGCACTTTGCAAAGGTGAAGCTTATCGACTACGTAGCATGTCGGCAGTGGATAAAGCTTTGTATATGCAAGCTAGCTTGTTTAACCTATCAGCAGAATATGAAGTTGTATAAGTGTAACGCGGCTTTATTGCTCGAAAGGCAAGCCGTAGGCAAGGCTACCTTAGTGCACTCGGTAGTAGCTTTAGGGTTCTAGGGTAGTTGTCCATCAGATGTACTGCATAATGTGCCCCCTCCGTTTCTAGGGCTCGGTTCCCCACGGATTAGGCCAAGAGACCCAAAATCCTTCAGTTAGCTAAGCCTTGAAAATGACCATTGTGGCTACTTCTACGAATCCCGGCGCAAGCCATCGTGCATCTAGTTATACTAGGGCAGCCCGGCTCATCCACGTCTAGATATTCAGAGTGTAGAGTTTATCCTCCCGTCCTAGAGAGCTAACCCACATGGGTGTCAGAGAATTGGTTTACCCTCTCTCACTGAAGAGTAATTAGTTTACCCTCTCGCACTGGAGAGCATGGTTGGTCCATCAGGGGGCATGATTCCTGCGATGAGTCCCTAAGAAGAGCGTGGTATTCTTTTGAAGTGCAAGAGTGATAAGTTGTTGTAAGCATAGAGCCAAATCAAGTTGTGATTACTTCTGATTTCCTTATTGAAAAATGAGTGAAACGAACGAGAACTTAGCTGTAAGGTAAGAACTACATAACAACTGGATAGTCATCGGCTTGTGAGGTGGTGCCCGTTGAGTTGTTTGAGTCTTCGGGCTTTGATGTAGCAGAAGGTCACACATCATACTTCCTCATATTATACGCGTTCCACTGCTTTTCGATCTTTTAGTCGTTTCATGGTGGCAAGGGTGTAATTACTCTTGTCGCCTACTCTGCTGATCTTATACGGACCTTCCCAGATGGGATCCATCTTTCTGGAGCCTTCTTTGCGAGCAGTGATGAATGCTTTTCTTAAGACTAGATTTCCGGGCTGGAACTGCCAGATCTTGGCCCTTTTTTGTAGCTGGAGAGGAACTGTTGTTGGTATGCTGCGACGCGGGTGATGGTCGGCTCGCGCTTTTCCTCTACAAGATCTAAGTTTGTGGCCATCTCCTTACTTTTCTGCTCAATGTTTGGTAGTGGAGTGGTGATACTTGGCTTGATGACATTGGGATGAATGATTGCTTCCGAGCCAAATGCCAAATAGAAAGGAGTCTCACCGGTTGCTCGTCTTTTAGTGGTGCGATATACCTATAGACATCCGGGGAGTTCGTCTGGCCATTTTCCCTTCTTGTCGGTGAGGGATTTCTTGAGGCAGTCGAGGTTCGTCTTGTTGGATGTTTTGGCATGCCCATTGCCTTGAGGATATCTCGGCGTGGACATGTGTTGCTTGATGCCATACTTTTGGAAGAACTTCGCCAAATCTTTGCCCATAAATTACGGGCTGTTGTTAGTGACGATGGATTGAGGGATGTCAAATCGGTAAATGATGTTCCTCATATGAAGCGCTCTATGTCCATCTGAGTTGTGGTTGTCATGGGCTCTGTTTCTACCCATTTGGTGAAGTAATCGGTTGCCACGATCATCATGCCTCTGCCCCCAGTAGCGGGTGGCAATGACCCTACCAAGTCGATTGCTTACTGCATGAATGGCCAAAGACTCGTCTATAAGGGTAATTCGCTGGCAGGTAGTGCTGGTACATGCTAGTAGTGTTGGTAGCGGTCGCACTTTTGTACTAGCTCCTTAGTGTTTTTGTACATAGTAGGCCAGTAGTAGCTTGCGTTTAGAGCCTTTTGTGCTAAGGATCGGCCTCCGGAGTGATTTCCACAAACGTCTTCAAGGATTGATCTTAGAACCTTTAGGTCGTCGGGAGGCACTAAGCAGCGAAGATGTGGTCCGGTGCAGGATCTTTGGGGGAGAATGCCATTCCACATGTAGTAGCGTGCTACCTTTATTTGGAGCTTTCTAGACTCTAACCTTTCCGTGGGAAGTGTGCCATTAACCAGGTAATTTATAATGGAATCTTGTCAGTTTGGAGTTGTACTAACCTGTGACACCTCGGCTGCTGACTTCGTCTTTATGCTTGGCTTGTCTAGATACTCCATCGTAATAGAGCATTTAAGTTGGTGGTCGAGAGCGGAGCCTAGGCCGGCTAGTGTGTCTGAGTGAGCGTTGTCTGCCCGTAGAACTTGAATGAGGGTGAAGTCTGAAACGCCTCAAGTAGTCTGGCTAGTGATTAACTGGGAATCAGAATGAATTGCGAGCTTTTTCACAGCCAAGTTTTTTGCCATTTGGAGGCCTGCTAGTAGGGCCTCGTACTTTGCTTCGTTGTTGGATGCTTTAAAGCCTAGAGTGATCACTTGCTCGGGCATCGAACCGTCTGGGGTGACAAGGACTACGCTGTTCTCAAACCTTTGTAGTTGAATGCGCAATCGACATGCAAATGCCAGAAGTCTCCATCGGGGGAAGCAGGCGCAGCTAAGACGTGCTCGGCTACCTCCAGGGCGTCGTTGGGCTGCTCTGTTGTGTTGCCTAGGCTAGGCGTGAAGGCGCAGTAGGGAGTCGTGAAGCCGTCGTTGGGTCGCCCTGTTGCATCGTGAATGCGTAGTAGGGAGCCGTGGAGCTGGGCCATGCTACACACAGCAGAAGATGCTTAACTACCGGTATTGGGCCACTCTAGAGTTGAATTATAGAGCAAGGGTCGGCTGGGGCTGTGTGACACGTAGCAGGAGCTGGTGTTCAACTACTGGTAAATGTTGCTCTTATGCAGAATCTTTTTGGGGCGACGAGGACAAAACTTGCTTCCGAGTGTCTTTTTAGTGTTCGTCTGCCCTTGGCGCACCTTTGGGCCAAGTTGTTGCGTTCGTCAGAAAATTTTGCATTCGCCAGTGTCTACGCTTTTATCGTCGTGCGTCTGGATTAGGTAGAATAATGCGTCATGAGGATGATTGTGTGCGTCTAAGGGTAAAACTTGAGCTTCCAGGTTGCAACAATTATCGCCAAAGTTAGCTTTTGAATTTCTAGTAGCATTGAGGAGAGCTTTTGAACCCCAGCTCTTCTCGTATCATGGTGGAGCTTATTGTTGCTTCAAATACCGTCAAATATACGAATAGGTCCTCCGCTGCTTCCATTTTGGATAATAGGGAGGTGAGGTCAGGTTCTTTTTCAAGTCCTTACATCTTGATCAGCGATCCTTGTCCTAAAATGCATATTTGTCTGTCAGAGCGAAAGAGTTTGTCAGAGTTAGATGATCGATTTTTTGAACAACGGGTGGTTTGCTGGAAGTCCTTTTTGGAAGGCTGCTTTACCTACCTGCTTATGTTGGTCATGTCCCGTCGGTGACCTCGTTGCGTTGGAAATTACACAATCACTTGGTCAAGAGTCTCTCTACTTCTTCCTGAATTTTCTTTTGTTGGGGTAACAGATCTCTCAGTTGTCCCCAGACCTATTGGTCTAAGCTGCTCTTCTACATGCTTGGCTCGTCTATGCCGCTACGGTGCATGTGGTTCATCCCTAGCAGGCGAGGGAATTCTTTGCAGGCTGCTGGTTGAGCTTGAGCCGGATTGAGTGATTGCTTCTCTTCATCCGTTGTGCTGCCTATTCCGATACGAGGTGGATGATGCTCCTTGCGGGCCTAGCCGCAAATGAACACTTCACCTAGAAGTTTGTCGATGTTGTTCATTGAAGTGTGGTCTCATCCATGAGTGTATTCTCGTCCGTGGGCCTAACCGAGAGTGCATGCTCTTCCGCGCGCTAAGACGGGAGTATAAGCTATCTCGAGGGCCCAGTCGGGAGTGTACTCTACCAGAATGCTCAGTTCGTGGCTGGTCGTGTGGCTGTTTGCCGAAACGCTGCTGGAGAGGTTATTCGTCTGCCTTTTCCTACTTCGGAACACCTCATCTAGGGCACGTTGCATCTCGGTGCTCTGCAAGAGCTGATTCACCAAGGTCGTCTGATGTGCGAGGGCTCTCGTCTACTCTATGACTTGTTAGGACAAGTGTTGTTCGCTATTCGAAGAGCTTGGAAGGAATACATCTCCTTGGGCAGTGGAAGTGTGGTAGAGTCCGAGCACGAGATTTGAATTAGGGAATGTCAAATCCGTATAGAAGTGTGGTGGAAATACCCTCGGTTCAATCGTAGGCCTAGAAACTTGAAGTCGGGACGATGGAACTAATCTTGGACCGATTTGGGCTGCTTGGAAGGCCATAAAAGTAGGCTGGGCCGTGGGAGCAGGTTGGGCCACGAAAGCAGGCTAGGCCGAGGAAACAAGCTTTACTGCTCGGCGGGAGTGGGCTACTCGGTGGGAGCAGGCTGGGCCACTGGAATGGGCTGCTTAGTGGGTGGCACACGCGAGTGCGAGGCTTGGGCTCAATTTCAGAACTCATTGGGCTTGCGTTGGTTTTGGGCGGCACGTGCCGGTTTGCTTTGGGCTTGGAGTGACACGGCTTAGGCCGTGGCCTTGGTGCAGTGGGCCTTGGATGACACGGCTTGGGCCGTGCTAGTGGCGCCATGGATCTCACCGTGGGTGGGCACAGTGGTGGGCACCGCGGTGGTTGCCATGGTGGAGCCTTGTGGTGGTGGTGCCGCTCCACTTATTTTCACGTTTAGCCTCGTGGATCGTCGTGATCCCATCTCTTGAACATTGGAATTTTCGTTCGTTGAAGTTTCTAAATTTCTAGCATTGTACTTGTCTTTTACGTTTTATCAAAGAATTTTTGCAAATAAAAAATTCTAAAAATAAGAACGTACAAAAAATCTACAAATGGACAAGAAAATAGAAAACCTTATATGCGAGAGTCTTCTACGAGTGTGGGACTCAACTCTCAATGAAAGCACCGATTTGTGGATGCAAATTTCTTTCTCCTTGTTCTTGGACAAAATTGCACCTATAAAACAAAAACACCTTAAGTCAAGGCCAAGAGCCTCACGCGCCCATGATGAATGGGGGGCTTTGGCTGAAGAACCTCTGATGCCAAAGTTAGAATTTTGAGGGAAAAGTGTTTGGAGAATTTAGAGAATATAGCAAGAAAATTGGAATTGAGTTTTGGAGAATGATGGGGTTTATATAGGGGTGTGGTTCATGATTTGTAGCTAATTAGGAATAATTGAATAATAAATCAATTAATTAGCTAATTAATAGAATAATTTCCTAATTGATTAGCTAATTAATATAATAAAAGAGGAATGATTTGAGAGTTACCTTGTGGGGAGGATTTGATGAGGATGAATGAAATAGGTTTTGAATTGTTACCTATTTTGGGCACTTTTGACTTGGTTGAGGGATGATTGCCCACTGCTCGCGCATAGGAATCCCGTTGTGCCTTGAGGGTAATTTTGTCCTTTTAACCCAAAAATCCATATGTCGCCTTGTGATTATTTTTGGCTCCACATATGGTAAATCCGTGTCAGGTAAGTTGCACATGTTGACAAGGGTCGATAACATTGGTGTGTAACATTTCAATTGTAAAACCTTTTAATGTGTTATTACATTATTCGCACAAAATTTATCATTGAGCAAAAGACTAGACGTTCTACTTAGAGAATTTCCCTAAACGTTTGAAAATTAAGAAATAACACCTATACCTATCTAAGAGCCCGCGTAACCCGCCTAAGTCACGAATCTCACTTAAATAGAAAATAAATAACTTTCATTTTGGATTTTGTTTTTCAATAAATTGTAAGAACTTGTTGAATATTTGGATAAACACTCATTATATGCTTGTTTCCCATATTTTCAATATGTTCTAATACTTTATAATTTATACGTTATTCTATTTTACAATTTATATCACAATACAATTAATAATTTTTAAGTGTAAGTAGATATTTATTTCTATGTTATATAAATTTAATTATAAAATAAAATAAAATAAAACCCGCCTAATCACTAGTATCCAGCCATGCTAGCATGTAGCGCTTTTTACAACTTTATTTCTCAGACTCGCAGGACACTTGCACTCAATAAAACAATAATGTATCATCCAAAAAGTAACAACGAGAATCAAACAAAGGATTGTGGAAATCAATCACAACTACAAAACTTCTCAAGTACCACAAAAAAGTTGGGGAACCAGAGAGAGTTGGCTTAAACTTTTTCATTTGAACAGTTAAATCCTCAAGTGAATGAAAACCCCAAGAACAAGGTCTCTGCTCTACACTGCTGAAAAAAGGTGCAAAAAGCAGATGCCTGTACATCAATCACACTGCATACTGCATATTAACTGGACCCCGAAAATTCAAAAGAGAGATTAACAGAGAAAACCCATCTCAAATTCTCAAAATCTCAATCATATAATGCAATCAAATTATTCATGTGTGCGTCTCTCATAGGATTATTGGATGAACCCTGGTGAGATCTCTTCACCCCCACAAACTGCATTCTTGAACTCAACAGCTGCTGGGACTGTTTGCAATGAGCAATTGCCCCCTCGATTGAGCTCTCAAGCTCTGAATTTGCACTCGTACTTCGCCTCAGCAGCTGCAAATCTGAGAACCCACTTGAGCTGAAGGAGAAAGAAGACGAGGAAGACGAAGAAACGGAGGAAGATGTAGGTGAACACAGAGATTGCAGGGCAGTTGTATGTTGAATTGCCCCAGAGAAAGATTTTCTGTGGGTGTTTGAGTTTTCCTCGGCCATTTCTTTCTCAATGCTTTTCATGAAAGTGGTTGATGATATTTGGAATCTGCCACCGTCGATTCTTCCAAATGGGGTTTTCTCAGCCACTTTCATGTACTTTTTGGAGCAAAAGTCAGAGACTTTTGAGCCACTTTCTGCTTCTGCTTCGGCACATGAGTTGTAGTCATCCGCACAGGTGGTTTTTCTGAACAGGGACTTCACATATGCCCTTGAAGCCTTGAGCTTTTGACCCAACGAGGACTGCTTGATCTGCTTCAGCTTTGTGGACCAAGATTTCTTCTGATGATCATTGTGCCCACCAATGAAATTCACACACATGTCAGCCGTCCATTCGGAGATGTACTCATCTGAGTTGAGTTCACTGCTGACCCTGCAGGACTCTGACGGGGCGATATTGTAGGACTGGTCCAATGGGGTATTGGAGCTTTCCCTTTTGGTGAAGCTTTCGTCAATGGTTTCCTGTGTTTTGTTGTTGGAGGTTTGGAGGATCTTTTGGACCATTTGCAGGCGAGGTGGGAGGTGGAGCGGGAGGAGCTTACCTTTGTAGAAGAGTTCATCAGCTGGGGAATTTGTGGTTTCTTTGTCTTGAAAAAGTGAGGACATCTGGAACTCAAACTCTCTGGTTTGTGGTGGAGAGCTGATGGAATAGCAGAAGTTGGAGGAAGAGCTCACTTCCATGTCTATGTAGTCTTCATCTGAACTAGGATCACCTGGAGCTTGGCTTCTGGCCATCGCATCTGACCCTTCTCCCTCTCTCTCTCTCTCTCTCTCTCTCTCTCTCTCTCTCTCTCTCTCTCTAGATTCTGTCTGTGTGTGTGTGTGTGTGTGTGTGTGAAGATGCTTAGCTTAATTATGGGGAGGAGAGCTTGGTGAAGGAAGTGGCAGAGCTCCCTTTAAAATAAAGATGTTGAAAAGTTTGAATAATGCATAAATAATTGTAATAAATAGCAAATTCTATTTCCTTTTTGTTTGCATGTCTATCATGAATACTTCCAATAACAAGAATGTAGAAGGGAAAATTTAAGAAAAACTAACGAAAAGTTAAAAAAAAACACTTTAGTTTTAATAAAAAAAAAACGATATATGAATGTAAAAATATAATTTTTTGTTAAAAATAAACAATACTATGAGTGTTTTGTCAAAACTCCCAAAAACTTATTAACCTTTTTTCCAAGCCCGAGTAGCCACACAAACTGACCAATATGTATTATTGTTCGTATATCTAGGGCTACAGGACATCTAACCGTAGGTTATATGGGCTAGAGTTTGTAGTTTCAATCAAGGTATTAAATATCGGTAATATCGGAAATATCGGTAGTTCGAAAACACGGAAATATCGATGGAAATATCGGGATAATATCGATATCGATAAAATTTCCATGGAAACCACGGAAATTATAAGAAAAACTTGGAAATTTTTATTGAAACTTTGCAGGATGTTTATTTAGTCAATTATCTATTAGTTTATCACAAAAAATTGGAAAGAAATGCATTGCATGATGGATTTAACATTATCAAGTTGATTATATAGCGAGCTGGCAAACATGATGGATTTAAAAGATGTTTATTTAACTGATTTGAGGTAACCCAACCACACACACACATACACGCCACCACACACGCACACAACACAGGCACGCACGCACACAACACACTGTGCAATTTTCTTCTTTTCCTCACTTGCACAGTGAATTGACCAGTTTGCCTATCTTTGATACGTGTTGCCCAGTGAAGACGTGGCTCACTCTCCTCATTCCTTCACCGCCTCTTTCGTACTGCACTGCTTCCTCTGCATTTTGAACTGCTTCCATTTTGCTTCACTTCTAACCGAAACCAAAAACAGCTCAACCAAATCAATTTCTCTCTCGCTCACCGCTTCTCTCTCTCACGCTCGCAATCACTACAAAAAACTCAAACCAAAATCCATTTCCACAATTTCTCTTACTGTCATCTCGCTCGCTGCTTCATCGTCAACAAATCCCAACCGCAGCCCCACTACAAACCCATCTGGATGGAAAACCCATCAAGAAATCTTGGTCGTCGGCCTACATCCGGACTGCAACGTTGCCTTGATTCACTCCAGCATTTCCACTTCAAACTGAGATTGGAAACTGTCGCAAGGCTTATCTTCTTCTCCCTGTTGGCATATCTTCGGTTGTACAAGTCTCCGCCGTGGTTTATCCAATCTGGGGCATCCTTTTTTTTCTCTGCAGAACCCCACTGCAAGCCAAAACCATCAAGTTCTGAAAACCACTTATAGAGAGAGAGAGAGAGAGAGAGAGAGAGGAGCTTACAATGTTAAAACCTGCACTTGGTGTTATGACTAGACAAAATATACACAGAGAAAGGAGAAAAGGACCGTTGGAGAACTATCAGGATAGTCAATGGGATGTGAGAACTATCCCCAAGAAGTAAGCAACTTAATGGACAAGATGCGCACGAGTCCCACATCGGCTAGAGTAAAGTAAGAGAAGAGAGGAGGTGCTATATAAAAAGGAGTCCCACATCGGCTAGAGTAAAGTAAGAGAAGAGAGGAGGTACTATATAGAAAGGAGTGAGAAGCGACATTACAACATACTTACCTCACCTGGACGGGGTTAATAAGCTATCAGCCTCATGGCCTAGTTTGGTGACCTTTATTAGGGTGCCAGCTCATGGCTAATATCGCGATATTTCGATAATATCGCGATATTATCACGAAAACCATTTGGATAGTTAAAAAAATATCGGGACCCTGAAAAAACGATAATATCGCCGATATATCGGCGATATTATCGATATTTTGTTCCTTGGTTTCAATAGATTATAATCATAGTTTTATGAGTGTCTCGTGTATATGTGTATATAGACACACACACACACATTATACTTAACGTTAATATAGTATGAATAGAAAATTAGACTATTGGTTCTTGAACTTTAGTTGAATTAAAACTCTAGTTTTTGAACCAAAAATCTATGAACGTTGATTTAAAAAAAAAAAATGTCACATCATAAAGCAATGGTATTTTTGGTAACTCCACTAGAACTTTGTCCAAAGTTGTCTAAACAAAAGGGTTTAAGGGAAAAAAATTTCTAACAGAGTTATCTGAAAAAACTAAATCAGTACTTGAAACATTGTATCTAATATTAAGGAAAATTAATGAAAATGGCTTATTGATTTATGTATTATAATATAGGTGCCCGCCGAGTTTATAATTTACGGTACAATTTTAATAGATAAAACATGCTGGAAGTTATACCAAGTAGTGGTTTTTCTATATAATACAATAAGTTTCAAATGCCTATTTGTTTGAAATGATAGAGTTCTTTTAGGAGTGCAACTTTGCTCACCCCTCTAAAGTGGGGCTGATGCTCACATCTCATATTATTTGCATTTAGATTAGTTTGGTTTAATTAATTTAAAGTACGAATCTCGATTTAAACTAATCTAACTATAATTAATGAGAGTGAGCAAAAATGCACTGTTTTTTTTATGTGATTCATGTTTAAGATTGCTATGATAAACACACTGAAATTTATATAAAAAAAATACAATCCTGAACATGCCCAAGAACCCCTTTAGAACCAATTTTGTAAGAAACGCTTTTTTGTCATACAGTGTCAATAACATATTTTGTTGTCTTTTTTCTTCTTTTCATATTGGTGCGGTATTGGGTGTATGAAAAGACTTTCAGGGCTTGTTCGAGACTACTTCTTGAACGGCTAAACGCTTTTTAACAATTAAAAACACTTTTAATTGCATTTTACAACGAAAATTAAAAGTGATTCTAGATTAAATAAGTGGTAAACACTCTCAAACAAGCTTGTCATTTCAAAATCAGTCTCAAACTTGCCCTAGATAGCTTGTTTATAATGAGCTCCAAGACTTCCAATCAAGACATATATAATGCAATGACTGTAGAGCGTGATTGGTGGATGACAATGCTTATAAAAACAAAACCCCATTGACTGTACGTTTTCTTGGTCTACATCCACTCCACCCTTGAAAATACCTTGAATTTGGATCTTCAAACGTTTTCTTAGACTAGTACCCACCACCATAAGCAGCACAAGATGAAGATGTTGACAGATCAGAACACAAGAAAGCCTCCTGCTTTTATTGAGATTTCATTTGGGAGTTTCAATGTAAAGAATATACCCCCTATCTTTTGAAACAGTGTTAAGAAACTGAAAGGAGAAATAGATTCTCTGTCACGTTATGTATTTAATACAGTCTCATGTTAACATTGTAAAATATTATATCAAAAACATGAGACGGTGAAGAATTCTACTTTCGAGAGAATCTCTTCAACATTTCTCAAATGAAAGTATAAGCACTGATGCCAAAATTTAATCTGTAACAAATAACTATTAGCGTGAGATATTGATATCCGAGAAAGTCAACAAACATTATTTTGTAGGTGGGATTGCACTGGCCCAACAGAGTTAACAACCTAGTTTTCAAATTTGTGGACCTTCATTTCACTCTCTAAATCTATAGACTCTTCAACCCACCCTTCAAACGTTATTTTTACTTTACTATTAAAATATATATCTCTCTCCCTCTCTCCCTCTCTCTCTCTCTCCCCCCTCTATTAAATTAATAAAATATTTGAATTTTATTTTTTTAGTAAAATAAACTTAAAATTTGTAAAATCTGTTGAAACTTAAATGTAGTTTTAAAATTGCCCTTTTAGTAATAGATATGTATTTAAAAAATCTGTTGAAGATGCTCTGACTCTTAAGTTTGTGCTTTCTTTTTCTCATATTAGTTGTGCTTCCTTTTTTTATACATGCTTATGTTCTAAGACAATGGCCATATGGAATATGAGATCTAAGGAAAATAATAACTTTTTAAAACATTAATTTGATTTAGTTTACTAACTATTGTTTTTCTTCCTTTTTTTTTTAATTGAGAAACATGCTTTGGTTTGGATTTTCAGGAACAAACTTGTTTCATAAATAATGCATCTCATGTTTATATGCCAATTAATTATGTTATTTTTCCGCAACAATCACTAACACCTCTGGAAAACCTATATGTGAATTTGAAAACAAGTTTTTCATTAATTTTATTCGTTTTGTTTTTGTCCGGACAAACCCAGTTTTTCATTAATAATTTATACGTGAATGTCGTTATCTGACCTAGTCAGAATGTTGGAGATTTCAACCTCATCGTCATCTTTGTAAGTATCAACTAAAACGTAATTAAGTGAAAATTTTGATGAACAAAAACTTCTTCAAACATGTCTTTGCATGGATGCCAACGCATGTCTTATCTTCTTTATTTGGTCTTGACCTCTCTACTTTTTAGCATCACAATACTTTCGGAGTTGATAATAGTAGTTATTTTCAAAACATGACGCTCATCTAGTTGAGAAAATTATATTTTGTTTTCCTAAATTTTCTTCATCTTTGATCTTATTTACGTCACAAATAACCGTTTATGGTGTATAATCACTGCTAAGTCATGAATTTAGGTTTGTAGCCTTGAATGGTTTAATCGCTTATTAGATAATAATAAGTAACATATTTCTTACAACGAAAGTTGTAGGTAAATGGATTTCTTATGAGCACATATACAAAGTTTCTTATTTTTCCGACATGAGATTGATACTTTCAGCTCCTCCTAGATTTTAAGTTTTTGAATTTGGGTTAAGTTAAGAAACAATAAATCATCTTGACGAATTTGTGTGATTAAATCACACATGTATTAGTTTTGTTGTTTTCGCCTGACACACATGCAATAGGACACTCGAATCGAACCTCCCAAAACCTTTCCCTGACGGGGTTCCGCATGCCATGGCCGTTGAAAGGTACGAAAAGGAGGTCACGTGACGCGTGATTAGTGCTCCTGAGCACATGATTAATCACATTTGTAGCTAATGTGATTGCAAGACTTTGCAACTCCATAGTAATTGCTTTAGCCTTCTCCGGCTCCCTGTATTTTTTCCTTTTCAAGTCGAGGCCAAAGCTCAAGTCTTAGGCCATCTCCAACCGATCCGGCCAGAGGGCCAGAGGGCCGAAAATAACCCTAAAACCGTCTCCAACCGAGGGCTAGGCCAGAGGGCTCTGGAATCTGGGAGGGCCCCACGGAATCGGAGAGGGCTGGAGGGCTGCCAGCCCGGGGCTGGCTATTTTTTTTTTTAATCTTTCTTATTTCTGTCGGATATAACCGACAGAAATAGTATAATATATATTATTTCTGTCGGTTATAACCGACAGAAATAAGAATTTGAATTTGAAATTTGCAACGGCTAGCGAGCCACTAGCCGTTGCTTCCCTTTTTTTTTTTTTTTTTTTTTTAAATTTTTTATGAATTTAAACCTTTTTTTTCTTTCTATAACTTCAATTTAAACCTTTTTTTTTCTTTTTTTTTCTATAACTTCAATTTAAACCTTTTTTTTTCTTTTTTTTCTATAACTTTAATTTAAACCTTATTTATTTTATTTTTTTTTCTATAACTTCAATTTAAACCTTATTTTTTTTCTTTTTTTTTCTATAACTTCCTATAACTTCTATTTTACAAAATTTGTTTCAATTTTTTTTAATTCAATTTTTTTCCTATAACTTCCTAGGCCATTATACAACATTAAATTAAATTAAGTGAATTATAGCCCAACATTAAACAATATGAAACAACATTAAATAACATTAACCAACATAAAAATTATACAACATAAAAAAAACATTTAACAACATAAAACTTAAACAATATTTTTAAAAATATTTAAAAACATAAAACGTAAACGCCTACTCGAGGCTTCTTTTGGCCCAAAGATGTGCAACAAGATCCTGTTGTAGATGCTTGTTTGTGGCACGAGAACGTATCATTCTATAGCGCCTCATGTACTCTTCTATAGAGATACTACCAGTTCTTGGATTGAAAGGCAAATTAGGCCCATCATATATTTTTGCACGAGCCCTTCTTGACCTATTTGGATCTTCTTCGTCGTCATCGGACTCTCCATCAATATACCCATCTCGCTCATCCTCCACTATCATATTGTGTAATATGATGCAAGACATCATGATGGAGTCCAAGGCATGTAGACTCAGACATACCATGGGTTTCATCCATCGAATCAGCTGGGGAGCCATAGGCCATCATTCGGAGTGCAACAGTAACCTTCTGATGAGGTGAGAAACCTTGGCGGCCTGCTCTGTCCCGCTTCTGTCGAAAGTATGGATTGACTTGCTAGACATCACGAAGTAAACGCTCGAAGACATGACGCCTCATCCGGAAACGACGTCTGAAATCCTCTTCTGTGTACACTGAGTTGGGGTTGAAGTAGTTGTTCATCAGATTGGCTTGCGTCATCTCTCTGTTTCGTGGTTTGTAAGATCGACTAGCAATAGAGCCACCCCATTGAGGTTGTTCCTCAGTTGGCTGACACACCTTCGCCGCTGCCATGGCTGCTGCTCTGTTTTGTTTGTTGCGCCTTACTTCAACTTCTTCATCAGACTCGTCATCTTCTCGTCTCATTTGCGCCCATTTTTCTTCCAATTTGGAATTGGATGAGGACCCCCAATTGGAATTTGAAGAGGATCCAAAGTTGGAATTCATTGCAAACTTGAATTGAAAGAGATTGAATTGAAATAGATTGAAATCAAAGTTGTGTGAATTATAGCCCAATATCCACCCTATTTATAGCAAAAAAAAATTCAAATCCAACGGCTAGCTGACCTCAGCATGATGTCAGATACCAACGGCTAGTTGACGTCATGCTGACATCACTTAGCCGTTGGATTTGAATTTAAATTGTAGCTTTAAAATAATAAATTATGTTTGGCCCTATGGCCCTTTGGCCCTCGGTTGGAGACGGTTTTTTGTGACAGGGCTAAAACGAGCCCTCTGGCCCTCTGGCCCTCGGTTGGAGACGGAGGCAAATATGGCCCTGTACTGTTCATTAAAATATTAATATCTTGGAGAATCTTGGAGGGCTAGAGGGCTCAAACGAGCCCTCTGGCCAGCCCTCGGTTAGAGATGGCCTTATCACGTACTTTGGGTGCTGAAGAGTAGGTTTAACTCCAATAAGCAAGGACTTACTTACATTCAGAATTTGATGTGATTTTATGTTGGCTTCGAGTATCACCGCAGTGATATGTTAGGCCATCTCCAACCGAAGGGTCCAGAGGGCCAGAGGGCTGAAAATGGCCCTAAAACCGTCTCCAACTGAGGGCTAGGCCAGAGGGTTCTGGAATCTGGGAGGGCCCCACGGAATCGGAGAGGGCTGGAGGGATGGCTGCTTTCGGCCAGCCAGCCAGCCCGAGGCTGGCTCTTTTTTTTTTTAATGTTTTTCATTGCTGTCGGTTAAAACCGACAGCACTAAGTAAGAACAGTTTTTTTTTTTTATTTAGTATACCGACAGCAATAGTTTGAATTTAAAACTTCCAACGGCTAGCGAGCCACTAGCTGTTGCTTCACCTTTTTTTTTTTTTTTTAAATTTTTAATTTTTATGAATTTAAACCTTTTTTTTTCTTTTTTTTCTTTAACTTCCTATAACTTCTATTTTACAAAATTTGTTTCAATTTTTTTTAATTCTATTTTTTTCCTATAACTTATATTTTACAAAATTTGGTTCATATTTTTTTCATATAACTTCTATTTTACAAAATTTATTTCATATTTTTTTTAAATTCTATTTTTTTCCTATAACTTCTATTTCACAAAATTTGTTTCATATTTTTTTTAAATTCTATTTTTTTTCCTATAACTTCATAAGTCATTATACAACATTAAATTAAATTAAGTAACATGAAACAACATTAAACAATATGAAACAACATTAAATAACATTAACCAACATAAAAATTATACAACATAAAAAAAACATTTAACAACATGAAACTTAAACAACATTTAAGTTGTAGTTTTTAAATAATAAATTATGTTTGGCCCTTTGGCCCTCGGTTGGAGACGGTTTTTTGTGACAGGGCTAAAACGAGTCCTCTGGCCCTCTGGCCCTCGGTTGGAGACGGAGGCAAATATAGCCCTGTACTGTTCATTAAAATATTAATATCTTGGAGAATCTTGGAGGGCCAGAGGGCTCAAACGAGCCCTCTGGCCAGCCCTCGGTTGGAGATGACCTTAGCTTCTTTGAGCCAATCAACCAACCACTTGGTGTAAGTTCCCTTGTAATTTGCAAAAGGGTATATGGTACGATTTTCAATTTTTCAAAGAAACTAATGATGCCAGTCACATGATCAGTTATTGTGAAATACATATACGTGCCCGTCAAAACTGTCGTCTTTGAAAAGGTGAAAATCAGTTTCTAAACTACATCCACACTGTTGAAAGCACAGTATTGGAATAATTTTACAGTTACAGTTATCTCCACGAGAATATGGTCCACTTTCTTCAAGGTATTATCTACATCTTCAAATGGATCAGAGAATTTACACAGCATCAATAGACCTAAGCAACTCCAGTGTTTGTCAACTTTTGTTTTACAACCTATAAGGAGTGTCGACTGTAGATACATAGCGTTACATCTTGCGTCGAAAGAGACCTACTTATTTGCTTCTTCAACAAGACATGTCATAAACCTGCAATGTTATAAGATCAATATGCACTCGTAATGCATATTCCACCATATGAATTTGGCCTACATTTCTTGCCGGTCAGCTACTTCTTTTCACTTCCTTTTCAAGTTCATCAAACACCATATCGCAAATCTCATCCGCTGAGATTTCTTTGACAAACTTCCCAAGTTCTGGCTGTAGTTTCGCCAGTTCTTCCTTTGCTTCATGCTTTTTAAGTTCTCGAGTCTCAGTGGTCATTGGACTGGTCTTCCCAAGATCAGGGTCTAGTTTCGGCAACTCTTCCTGCAGGTCTAGTGTATTTGCCCCCTTGATGAAGAAAGAATTGGAAACTTCATCCTGTTTGAGTTCTGGAGTCCCTGTGGTCAATGGGGCAGCCTTACCAAGTTCTGGCCCTAGTTTTGTATCTTCCTTTGGGTCCAATGTCTTCTCCCTTTTATTCAAGGAAGAACTGATATCCTCTTTGAGTTCTGGAGTCCCGAGCGGCCCTAGTTTTGTGTCTTCCTTTATGTCCAGTGTCTTCTCCCCCTTAGTCAAGGAAGCATTGGTACCCTGTTTGAGTTCTGGAGTCCCGGTGGTCAATGGGGCAGTCTTACCAAGTTCCGGTCCTAGTTTTGTATCTTCCTTTGGGTCCAGTGTCTTCTCCCCCTTAGTCAAGGAAGAATTGATATCCTGCTTGAGTTCTGGACTCCCGGTGGTCAATGGGGCAGTTTTACCAAGTTCCGGCCATAGTTTTGTATCTTCCTTTGGGTCCAGTGCCTTCTCCCCCTTAGTCAAGGAAGAATTGGTATCCTGTTTGAGTTCTGGAGTCCCAGTGGACAATGGGGCAGTCTTACCAAGTTCCTGCCCTAGTGTTGTATCTTCCTTTGGGTCCAGTGTCTTCTCTCCCTTAGTCAAGGAAGAATTGGCACCCTGTTTGAGTTCTGGAGTCCCAGTTGTCAAAGGAGAGGTAGCGGTAGGAGATGGACTTGTAATGGCCCTATCACTAGAGGGCGTCTCTGGTCTTCGCGGCGAAGCTTCAGTTTCCAATATTGGTCTGTCAATGGATTCAAATTCGTCATTTAAATTTTTGATGGCATCAAAGAGTTCTTTGACCTTCTCATCATCTCTCCTGATTCAAGAAAATACCGTGTATCCATCGATATTAGAGGAGTGAGGTTACGAGCACAAAAGTGCACCTAATGGCAGAAGGGAAAATGACAGCACATCCGACTACCTGAAAATGCCTTCGCTTTGAACGTAGAACTGCTTTTTCATGGTATCCACTACACTTAAGGTGGTCAGAAACTGGAAAATGGCCAAAGAAGCATAGATTGAGAAATATTTTCCTTATTAACGAAAAACACAGAACAAGGAATTCCATTCCATACTGCTTAAGTTAAGAATAATAAAGCACTAATTTAGACAAACAATAATATTAGCAAAAGAAGAGGCGGAAGATTTATGCATACCTTGGCTTCCATGTCCACATAATCCTCTTCAAGATTTTTCCTTGGGTTGCTTTCTTTTGAACTTCCATCATCTATGCCCGGTATATTTGCTCTGATGTAAATGAATAATCAGAGGCTCGATCTAACGGTGTAAAAACTGCTAAAAGAGACAGAGAATTACCCTTTACTTGAGTTCAAGCACTCCACAAGAGTCCTGATGCGAGTGATTGACGATCCCAAGTTTGCCTAATTGTGATACGAGAATGAAGTGGAAAAAAACACAAGGTAATAGATAACAGGCGAATACGATGCAGTATTTAAAAACAACTATCAATGAAGAAAAGTATTATTACCTTGTAGGTAGAGAGAAGTTGGATTACCAAATTCACAAAATGCTCTCCATATCTCTCCAGTTCGCCACTTAAACATGAAAGAACCAAATATCATAATCATCGAATACGACACAACAATGCAAGTACACATATCATTAAGTATATCGTATCAAATACTTGTCCCATTTCCAGTCTTAAATATAAATTTATCCGACATAATATGTTGTGAATTTTGGATCAGATTAATTTGGTGATCAGTGTACATAAGAACTACATACTTGACCTGCTTCTCTTTTTGCTCTGTGTACGAAGACTGCAGAACCCAGGTATCTTCCAAAAAACTAACCCACGTATTTACAACATCAACTTCTGCTTTACATGAATCAATAGATTTTGATAGCTCATCTTCCTATCATTAGAGAAAACAAATATAAAAAGATACTCTGTAGCGAGCTATCAAATTTTCATCCAATTTAGAGCAGTAAAAGCCATACGTAATGTATGCACTCTGAACGCGAACCAGGGCATAATCAAAAACCTATTGTACCTTTGCTTTTATGTGTACAAGAATCTGATTGCTTGCTTCATCAAATTGTTCTCTTTCTTCCCTTGCATTGTGAAGGCGTGCACGAACGGCCTTCAATGCGATAATCACCTATAAAATAATGTTCAGTTGTATATGCATTCTCCAGCCAAAGATTATGAAAAAAAAAAAAAAAAGAAAGAAAAAAACACTCAACAGGATTCATTTTGTAGACTATAGAATTGGCAGGAGTAACATTTGACATTTGATAAGCTCCATTCACACGGATGATTTACCGTCAGATTAAATGTTACCTAAATGCCTAGAACTAACAATCAAATAAACAGAATTGGGAATGACTGCGATCTCCTAAAGTGCATATTTTCTTTGAAAGCATAAAAAGAGTGACATAAGAAACACAGGAGGAACCTTTTTCAGTTCATTTTGGAGTTCTTCTCTTTGCCTCTCAAGTTTTCCGATCTCCGCCACCAGGTCCTGAAAATTTACTGAAATTTGTGTACCTCAACAACAAAATGATCACAACCAAACAAATTTATCCCGAATAAACAGTCCACTATATCCAAATGAATAAATGATAAAAAGATGTCATTTATCTATTCTGTAAAATATTATTACAGATGACTAAATGATAACAGGCCTTTCTAACATAACAGTTTCTATACGTACTAGCCATGGGTATGAAAACTGAGGGTGAACTCTGCAGTTTTTATTTAATCATCAAACTAAATTGGCACATACCATTGTGTTGGATACCACAAATCCTGAGCAACTAAAACCCATTTTAGAAATTAACATAATAGAGAGGCTTCAAGAAATATAACTTATTAATTGAGCCTCAATTAGCATTTGTAGCTTATTCAATCAAGACATATCTGTGCAAAATAGTTACATAGTTGGACGCAAACAAGTCCTTTGAGGCAATATACCTTCTCAACTTGGCTTACTTCGTTAGCTTTAGCTACACGAAAGCTGAGTGCTTCTTCTTCCTGAAACCTGCTTGAAGTATTGAAGGACAAAACAAAGAAAAACATTTTACCAAAATCAAAGCCAACCAGATTAAGAAAACGCATATGGTCAAAATTTACACATTTTCCATGTCAAATAGCAATTAATCAAATATCATATTGGAGATGCATGCCCTGACATGCACCAAACAAGAATTGAACACAAAGTGCACTATCCCTTCACAATTCCACACAAAACTATCTTCACACAGGATGTGATAACTCTTTAAACTCAAATCATCGGTCAAACGCAGTCATGGTGAACACTATCTTCACAATGGAAAGGAAAGAAATAAATATATGCTAACTCTTTAAATTATTGGTATACTTGGTTGGTCGTGACGGAAATCTTCACAACGGATGTGAAAACTCAAGCATCTATTTTCTTGACACATATGCAGTGATACAGGGACAGAAGACACAAGAAAAACCTGCATGCATACACTCACACCCATAGACACAAGAAAAAATCTTTTAAGATAATATTTAAAACCTGTGGTCTGAAATGCGCTTTTCAGCTTGTGAGGTGGAGTTAGCAAGAGATTCTGATAATATTTTCAATTTCTCAACCTGCAAGACATAGAACACGGCAGTTAAATACTAATAAGAGAAGTCTTGACCCAAGACTAGGAATATGGGGCCTAATATCCTGAACAGGTGCAGTGCCCCTCTAGCGGCACAGTTAAGCTTCTTGTTCAGTAACAAAAGAAAAAATGAAATCTGGAAGAAATTTAGAACTTCTGTAAGATGACTACTTGACAATTGGTTTCCTTGACCTTTTCATAATGCATCTCGGGTGAGTCCCCATTGCTCAATGATTTCTTCTTTAGTAACAGAGCCTCCAACCTGGAACATAGTTGGATTTCTACAAGCGCGTCTTTTAAATTCTGCAAACAAATCAAAACTTTCAGTCATTTCCACTTAACTACCAAAACTCCTTATAAAAATCATCGCAGATACAACTGCATCTAAAAATGAATGACCAGTTAGCTGCCTGAACCATGCTCGGCACAACTGCACTAAATCTGAACACAAAAGACCCTATTCACATTCCTTTATCCTTCTTCTAAAATTAGTTGAGCACAATCCTTGGACTAAATTAACCAAAGCGCAGTGCACAGCTCTAATAAAAAAGATAAACAGAAATTGTCAAGTGATGATTACAGTACTAAGATATAACAAGATAATACAAACGTTTATGCTTTTTGATGTGTTAAGAAATGGGAAGTTGGGAACACATCGGATATGAAAATATTATTACAGAAGCATAGATAAATCAAAACAATATTAAAACAAGTATGCAAACAAGAAAAGAGATGTCTTCCCAAAGTCAAAATAAAAGTTGGACATAAAATCACCTCAATTGAAGTCTGTGCATGCATGGGCTATGTATCTGCATACGTATGTCGTGCATCTGCATAAATAAGAACATCAAGCTTACCTCTATTGTCGCATCTCTTGTCTTCTCAGATGATTTTTCACAACCTTCACCAAGAGGCTTCTGGTGTGCCATCAATTTATCAAGTTCTTCCCTTATACTGCAGGCTTCAGCATCTATTCTGAGAGCACAGAACAAGTCACCGGAAGATGTGGAGAACAAGATTAGGTGAATCAACATTCATTAAAGGAAATCAATAGAGGGTACGCAAACCAAAAATAAATACTGTTATTACTTTCCTATACAAAATCAACTACCAAAGACAACCATACTATAAGAGCTCAAACTGAAATGGTATAGAAAGACAGTTACAAAAATAATCATGCTTAACTGGTATGACGTTTCATAAATCAAATGCACACAAAGAACACACGCACGCACTCACGCACACACACAGATCATATATATACATATATAGTGCATATACATTATACATATTGAGAAAGCGTACTTACTATCAACATTCAAACATGTAATTGTAACTTTGATATGCAATGCCTACTGCAGCATATAGAGAACAAACTTAACATTTCAAGGCATGAAGTGGAGCTATTATATATCAAACAAAAAATCAGCACAACACAATACATCAAAGACCAATACTAAAACAGTCATTTACATTCCAAATATCTCTTAGTGCTTATGTCAATGCCCAAACATGCAACAATAAAAATGGAAAAACTGTGTTCCTCAACGACCACCTTGCAAGATCTGCATTTATTTTCAGCCCTGCAATTGCACTTTGAGCAAATTGGAGCAATTCTTCTCGCTTTATCTGAAAAGAGAAGTAGAAAGTAAAACAGAGAAGAGAGGAAGGGATGCAGGTGCTAAAATAAAAAAAAAATTAGTTTGCAACATGATTGTCTGATGTTAAAAATGCTGCTGCTTTTTACTTAAGCTATGGTATAATCTGGAAAATTAAAAACATGGTGCATCATGTAGCGAGAAAACCATGCTCTACCATACAGAAGATGGCAGTTTGAGCACATTAGAAAAAAAAAAAGGAACAATTTGTTGGGAACTTGAGCCTTCAAATGATAAAAATATATCAATTCTAACAAGAAACACCTTATATCTTTAAAACTTGGATTGGATTGAGACTGAAAATCTCAAGCACAACATTAATTTATTAGATCATAAATCAAAGGACGGGAAACTTGCATCAAATTGTAGCATACTTAATGGTTCCATCGGCTAAATGAGCTTCCTAGTACCATTTAGAGTACAGGCTCGGGTCCTGAGATTTATATGGCCCCTTGCAAAAGCTGAATATAGGGACCCCTTTTAGGTGCCTGATCTCAATATTATTTAGAGGCATGCAATCTAAACCCCATGTAAATGCGCATGCTGTCATGCTGAAGACATGCATACCCCGTCCTTACCAGTACTTCATCTTGATAGTATGAAAGTGCAATCGCCAAATTCTGTATGCTGCTCATTACTGCATTATGTACTTCCTTTCCTCCTGTAAGACAGAGCCTGTATATAACCATACAAGAAAATTCACGTAATATTTAATATTCAAAAAATATTATCTGCAAAAGCTATCTTTAGAGTTTAGATAAATCTTAAATATATTTTTTAGTCAACCGAATAGAATTTTTTTAACTGTCATCTGCTAAAACTGTAATTTCAAGGACCTAAGTTATCCCAAACAAGTAATGACAATAACAATCGGCCATAATAAGAAGATTCGAAGAGTGAGAAAAATCACCCATATATCTCCAAAAGTAGCGAAACTTCTTCCTCATTTGGTTCTTCAAGAATCTGAGTCATACAAAAGAGTTAACCTGCGGTTAAACTCCATGGATCAGCAAATACAAAGCCCAGCCATTGCATACAGAAGTCACTAAAACTCAAGGGAATGCTGAAAGGATGAAAATTCTAGATATCGTACTTGTAAAACTTTTCACACAGGTTAGACGGAGAAGAAAGAAATCTTAATCCATCAGAAACATTTCATTCAAATTTTCAGTGTATAATTCAAAAAAAAAGGTTCTCTCTACTTATAATGGAATTATTACGCACACCGTGATGACGCCCGATTATTATATAATCCGGTGCTCTATTCACTCGTCATATATACACTAGGGATCAGCTTTGTAGTTGGTAACAGAAAATAAACACTTGCTTCTAATTCTATGTCAACCAAGTATGAATAGAGAAATCTCACTCATCATATATTATTTTACTAAGAGAATGTTATCAAGCCTATCGAAAGCGAACATTTGTACTTGCTCAACTTACCATGGATAATGTCATGCCCTCCAGAGCTTGGCTATGAAGAAAGACATCACGAAAAGTTTTCGGTTCATCTCCAGCATCAGAGTCAACGTAATAAACCTGTCACGAACATAAAAGCAAGAATTACAGAAGAGAAACTAAAAAACAACAACAACAGTGAACACGAAGTGTAGGATTTACTCACCAGGGTAGGTTTCCTCGGGGAGTCTGCTGACTCATCGGATTTAAGGTGGTCTTCAGAACCCTTTCCGTTTCTCGCATTGTAAAGGGTGGACAATCTCTCGATTTCTTTGAGTGAAACCAACCACCTCCTCAGCAGCTGAACCCTTTCTACACCTCTACAAGAAACAGAAACGTCTTCCAATCTTTTCACAGTCTGCTTAAAACTCTGTAAATTCCTTGGACGCTGAGTAGCAAAAACCATGCAAACAAAACTTAAAAACTTAAAATACAAAAGCTCAAACCAGCACCAACCAAACAAATAAATAAAGCAAATATGAAGGGCATTCATTTTTCTCGAAATAAATTGGGTCCGTTTGGACATGTTTCTCTAAAATGCACTTCTTTTCGAAAGCATTTTTACTAAAAGCACTTTCGATAGAAGCTTGTTGAACTGATTTTCGCACTCTCGTTTTGTCCCTTATTCTCCCCTTATTTATTCAGTTTTAAAATTAGAAACAAGAGGGGCGAGTGGAAAGGAGTAAAGGGGAGTGCAACAATCAATTTCCCAACCAAAATTCAATTGCTTTCTGAAAAAGCAATTACAAGTGCATGTGTAACAACCAAAAATGCTTTTGGCCATTCTGAAAAACTTGCAAACAGGCCATCCAATTAAACAGAAAATAAGACATTAATAAAGGGACTTGAATCAAAATATGATTTTTTTGTCAAACGGAAAACAAGCGAGGAAAATAGTACAATGCGGTCAGGGAGGAGGAGTCTGGCTCCGCCGGCGACGGCATTGCCGGCGTGGAGGACGACGGTGTCGGTGTAGTTGCGTACGGTGCGGGTGAGGCTATTGGCGGCCCCTGCTTCCACTGCCAGGTTCACCGCATTTCTAATCCACGACATGTCATCCGACGCACGCTCTCTCCTTTTTCTCTCGCAATTTCCCTCCCTCCAAACAAATAATGAAATAAATATTGAGAAATTAAAAGAATAAATTACAGATTTAATGGTGAAATCGGGCTGATTTTTGTTGATTTTGGGTTGATGAACGCCGGAAGACGAAGAGGAAGGAGTCGACCGATTTCTTTTGGGTGCAACTGCAAAACGAAATGAACAGTTTTTTCCGGTTTTAGTTGGGAGTGCTTTGTTTGCGCGGTTTTCTTCTCCCTTTCGTGTCGACTCCTTTTTGGCCTTTTTGGACTACGAATTTACCAAACTACCCTCCTTCTTCCCAGTTGCATGCGGGCGTGGAGGAATTCTCGGAAGAAAACGCGTAAATTTTTTAAGCCTTCACGACGTCGTTAATCACTTTCTATTCATTAGGAATTTCAATTCGTACTTGATAATAAGAAACATACTTCTAAGAAATTCAAAATTTATCTGCGGATATTTTGATACAAGCGATCCAGGGGGAGGGAGGGATAGAAGGGTTTGAATTACTAGGGCGAATCCATTACTTGTAATACTCATGTTTTTTATAGTTCATGAATTAATATTCTGGGACTTCTATCCAGGAACCAAATTACCAATGCTCCAATTTTCGCTTTACCTGTAATACTCATTTGCAGCTTTCCTATCTTTGTTTCAATTTGTGCAAGTTTCGTGAAGATTTTTCCTACTAGACGATATTCCAAATTACTCAAACTACAAAAAGAGAGGTTTCAACTTTTTTTTTTAATACATTAGATATTATCTACGCTAAAGGATAAGAAAGTGTACTAAACCTCACAATGGTTTAGCCATAATAATTTGGTTCAAATTTGTTTTTAGCAAGATCCGCTATACAAAGTGGCAAGAGAGGTTTCAACTTAAGTACAAGCAAGGGACAATCTCTGCTAGCTTAGTGGCCTAAGAAAAAGTAATTCACTAATATAAAGGGAGAAGGGCAAAATGGGAGGGGCAAGTGTGACGAGAACTTTTATTCTTTTAGAGAGCTTTCTTTTCTTTCTTTAAGAGAGCTTTCTTTTCTTTCCTATCAAAATTCGGAAATTCTAGTACAATGTCAATGGCTTGGATATTACACTGATAATACAACCGACCAAAAACGAGTAATCACCAGTTCTATTATGTGCATAGAATGGAGATGATCAGCAACAATGTGGAGTATTGTTCTCTCTACTTCATCTATAGCTAGTCCTCGAAGCCACCAACACCGCCGTGTTCGGCCAAAGGGGAGTTGCTATTCTGCAAGTGACATCCATCAGTCAATTTCCGGCAATGGCACTTTCCAGTAGTTCCACGAGTTGAAGTCTTCCTGCACATATGTCGAAAACCAGGTTCGTCCATCATCAGCGATGAAGACAAAAAATTGAGTTAGATACTATGGATTATGTTCGGAGGAAAGGATGCAAAAGAGTATTTACCTGCTCAACCAGTGAAGTTGGAGGAAACATGTCGTTGACAAGAGTGTGCAAAGATGTGTACGTCTTCACATCAACGGGATGATGGCTGATGGCCACCTCACCCTGCCAGTTAATCACCATGGTTTAGCCACACGAGAGACATGCAATGCTCTCTTTCGTTTGTAAAAATAATCATCACCGGAAGATAAATATGAAATATACCTTGGGATTGATTATGAATATTTTGCCCTTTGGAATCCCAATTTTCCTGTAGCTGAGCTCGTCCGTGTCTCTATTTCCAAACCCTGCATAGAATGGATTGTAATCGGCGGGGAAGAGTTTTTTAATGTCCTGCACAATTAGCATGCATCGCAACCGTTAGAAGAAAGGGATACAAACCAAAGTGTTCGAATTTGAACTCGAGCTTAACTTTATTTGCTACTTACCTCTAAACAGGCAATTTTGAATTCATGTGGTGCTCTTCTTACAACTGCCATCAGCAAATAGGAAAAAACAAACCGATCAGCACTAACTATATAATCTCAAAACTTAAAGCAGGCAGAATTCAAAATCATAAGCAACTAAATGAGCTATTTAGCATATGGCAGTGGTTGTATGATGTCTAACGGATATAAACTAACATCTTACTTGTCAAAGGTCAATGAACTAACAAATGATCAAGTCAGTACCATCAAAGCCAAGTGAATGACACATCAAAAGGTTCTCATGATTGCATATCCAAATCTATAGAGAACGTGAGTCTCATCCAGTGTTTAAAATATCGGTATCGGTGGAAATATCGATAGACAAATTTGTGAAAATATCGATCATATATCGATATTGATATCAATTGCCGTTGATGGAAATGGCGGAAATTTGCTCAAAAACATGGAAATTTAAAATTATTTTTTAGGGAATGTCATATGAAGCCACAACACACGGATGAATCAAGAATTAATGATTAGATATTGTGTAAACAATAGGTATGTGATATGTGAGAAGAAAAACTTCCTTCTGACAAGTAATAAGAGAAAGCATTTCACTAGAAAGAATAAATTATATATAACTTAGTTGAAATTTTCGTCATGAAAGCAGTACAAGTTTTATTGAAGTAATCTAATACCATAAAGAAAGAATTTAAAAAATAAAGAATACATAGGCTCATGGATATTTCCTACAAACTTTTTGCAAATTGTCTGCAAACACTGGATATTTCCTGAAAATATCGAGGAAATTGACTGATTTCCGGAAATATCGCAGATATGGGGTCAAGTCCTCTTTCCATATCGTTCCTTGAATTTTTGGATATTTAATATAGAGCATATCCGGGATATTTCAAACATTGGTCTCATCGGATATCAATAGTGAACTGGAGAGCAAGAATAGTTGCTTGTTTAACAACAGCACCACACATAACAATGTCATGGCCAAAATACGCTGATTTGATCCAAATCAACCTACCACCATCTAAAAAATTATTTTGTCATAAACACTACAAAAACTTCCAATGTTTGCCTTTCTCCATTGTTAGTTTCCTTTTGGGTTTAATTTTCACAGAGATTTAGTTCATGAGAAAAGCGGTAACATCTACAGTTACAGAGTGGGCATAAATTACAGAGATGACCTCACCTTCACGAAACAATGAAGGAAATAATCCATCAGGTGAGATAACAACAGGTCCATTGGGTAAAGCTTTTCCATCCTGCAAGTACAGGAGAGTAACCAAATTGGTTATGCAATTCTATCAACAAAGCCTCGACAATCTCAATCTTACAAGTCTAATATTTGCCTTTAATCACATAAAGGAGGTTAAGAACAAAATTTTGGTGTTGGATTAGAAGGAAAGGGAGACCAAAAACCAGGCTATTATTAGAATACCTGTTTTAGATTGAGTAAAAAGCTTCTCGTTAGATATGCCTGCACGATTGCACGTGCACTCAAAAACAGTAGCTGATATCCATTTTCCTGTAGTAAAAGCAGGAATCAATATTAGATACCCGTCCACAAAAGAAAAGCAAATCAGTCCATGACAAAGTAAAAATAAAATTATAAAAATTAATTGCAATGTTCCTACAATGACCTTAATGAACCTTGACTGAGAATCAAGCCGATAACCTTAATTGATAAGTTATGCAATCAAGAGATGTACCTTAATCGCAGAGAAAAGTCTAGACACACCAGTATGCGTCCAATCCTTTCCAACTAATGGCATGAACTGACCTAACACATCCGACCTGGTAAAATGCATCAAGGTGAAAATTTTTATCATTCAACTAAGCATTAATATTATCATGATGATAAAATATCGTCTTTTTTGTATCTTTGAAATGTTTTATTTTTTTTTATAGCTTTGCAGATTTCATGTGCTGTCGATAGTCCAAAGGACTAATTTGTATGACTGTCCAGCACTAAACTACATCTCCTATGGCAATGGAAAGTTGCAGAAGCAATCCTATTTAGCAATCCAAACCATATTACATGACAGCAGCCTTACTTGGTAATAGTTCCGTCAACATCAGAAATTACAATTCTGGCATTCCATTTCCACAAGTATATATGTGCATCAACCTGGTAAAGATAAACATGGGTTAGCAGCTAAATGGTAGAAATATATAACTCTATCTGGCTATAGCTCAAAATATAGTTGAAACACCAGATGATTGGCAAACCTGTTGTGTCCCCCAAACCCTTGTAGAGAAACTGAAAGTTATCATATTTTGACCTTCTTTGAGATTTAAAGATGCTATCTGCTCGGTGGTGGGAACATTTGTCCTTACAAATTGCTTCTGAGGGGACTCAAGAACTGTTTCAACTTGTGAGTTCTGCAGACCAGATTCAGAATCAACAAATTCATCCTCATTTGATGAATTACTGTCGGTGTGCTCAAGTGTTTTGACCCTCCTAAATGGAATGGGCCAGAGCCTCCATCTGCGTCCAGAAGGAGTGGAGGGCGTTCCAGGATCCTCATTCCTTGGTTTTTCTGAGCCATCTTGTTCGACAGGAATTGCATCCTTAGGCTCAACAGATAAATCTAGATTAAAAGCAGCCATTCCGAGAACAGCAGGAGCAGCTTTTTCCCACGAAAAGTATCTTTCCCTATATCTGACAATCAGATTTTCATTTTTCAAAATTGATGTTGCAGAAGTTATAAAATCCTCTGCAGATACACGATGTGCAGCAAAGGTTTCAGCAGCAGCTTTCACCCCCATACCCGGACGAAGTTCATTCCCACAGAGAGAAATCTCAAACCCTGGAAATTGTACAATAAACAGAAATTAGATTATGGCAAAATAGGGAGATTTAAATAACAATTGGAGCCGGTAAGAGGTGCTTACTTATGCTTGAATGGACTTGTGTTTCTTCACTTGACGATTCTGGTGGGGGTTCTATTAGCTCATTTTGTGTTTCTTCTCTTGAAGATTCTGTTGGGGGTTTTATTAGCTCATTTTGTGTTTCTTCGCTTGAAGATTCTGTTGGGGGTTCTATTAGCTCACTTTTACTGCATTCATCTACACTTTCAGGTCTTTGTTGATTAATCTCTGTCCCATCAACCACTGCTGATGTAACACACTGTCCATCCTTCCAGTCTGGATCATTACAGACAGAATGTACAGAAATGCTGTCAATACTCATTTGTTCTGCAGAACACACAATCTTCTCAATTGATTCATTTCCAACTTCCAAATGTGGAGGCTTATTGTTGTCGGGTGAAACAGAACCAGAAGATGCACATACCTTATCGTTATTTCTCAAGTCAACAGTAGCATCTTCAGTTCTATCAACCACCGGAAGAGTCTCATGAGATGTTTCTGGTGAACTTTGAACCTCCAATGAGGACCCCATATTTTCAACAACATCTTTCACTTCATGTTTGGCCTTTTCTTCTAGCTCCAAACAGCACTTGAAAACATCTTCCTTGTTAGCAGATGTGTCTTCTGAATTGCTATGCATCTGAAGATCTCTTTCCTGTGTTGAAGTCTTTTGTGTTTCTTGAGCTTGACATGCGCATTCCCCTTCTCTTTCATCAACTTCCAACTGATGTCCAATAACATTATCATCCTTCTGGACGCCGCTGACATTCCCAGAAGCAACACTAGCTGTAGATGCATTCAGCTTACTGATATAATCAGCAGCCCAAGCAGTTTCACCTGAACTAAACTCCTCATTGCCTTCACAGAAGTCCGTCTCTTCACCTGGACCCAGATTGAATCGAGGTGTGTCTAATTCCACATTCTCTGCGGTCTGTTCTGATGCTGAGATGGGAGCTGTCAATACATGACCATCTACACTCACCAATATAACTTCCGAGTTTAAATTCTGTGATTCCACAATATGCTCACTGTCTAGATTATCGTATCGACTAGACCCATACCCCGATAACTCAACAGAACCCTCTAGAGAAGATTGCTCATCTTGAAATTCATAGAACCTCCGATCAACATCAGATTCTGCCCTCTCCATCCGTTTTGCGCAAAACGAATTGTGTTCCTCTCTCATTTCAACCACCACCGAATCAGAGACACTGTGCTCAAGTCTACGAATGTCATGACTTTGGCCATCACCATCCAAAGTATTGTCCCCATGTGTAGCTTCTGAATTTTCAGAATCCTTGACAACCCCATTTATCTCACTTACTTTACCCGATTCAACCTCCTTTATAAAATAAGCCTCACCTGAGTTATCAAGATACATATGGAAATTGGCATCTGTGCCATTTACATTGATGCGGACCATCTTCTCCGCACCTTTGAGAACACCCTGGAATTTACCAAACCGGACATACCAAGGCGTGCTCCTAAATGTCCCATCCTGCTGCTGAACCACAATGACATCAACAGCCCCGCCAAACGGATGAAAAGGGGTGGCAACAGAGTAAACACCTTGGGAAATTAGGCTCCCAACTTTGCCAACCACATTCATCGGGTCAAACCTACTATCAACCACTCAAATTTTTGTGAAACCCCAATTATCATCTAACCTCAAATCTCTAAATTCTTTAATACATGCATCAAAAACTCCGGTTCCGTGATCACGATTCTGATCCTCTTCCGGTATCTGCACAACATGCAACGGAATAAAACTCAAACAAGGTGGTTTCCTAATTGGAAGAATCCACATAAAAAGAAGCAACCAATGTCATCTAAAAGTTATTGGAAACCCCAACACCCTGTTTGGTTGCCAAGAAAATACGTGGGAAAATTAATTCGACATTCCCCATCAGAAAATTCGAAACCTTTCGATACAATCCGTACAAATTGAGCTCTAAGATGCTCAAAAGTCTCAAATTTGATTCCCTGCGATTTCTAATTTTCTCGGCAACCAAACAAACCAATAACGACAATTCTCCAATGCATACAAAAATCAAACAATTCAATCAAATACCCAAAATTGAGAAACTTAAAAAACCCACATTGAAAAATCATAAAGTATATAAAATCAGCAAAATAACAAGAACATTGTGATTAAATCAAACTTACGGGTTCGTATTGCAAAATTCATGAAAAATTAGAGCAATCAGATAGCTCACACACTCGAAACAATTCTCTATGGCACCGCTCTCCTTCAATTTTGAATTTTTCCTTCTGGGTTTCTGTCCCGACGGCGAATTGGGAAATCCAACCTCCGTCGTTTGAACACTTATCGGCTTCGAAGTCCGAATTTCCGTCAGGAGGATTCGTCTGGATGAACAGAAAAAAGTCAGAGATTGAAATCTCCGCGGCGAAGCATTAAATAGGTACTCCTGGGAGTAAAATACCGAACGAGTCCTGTGGGGTCGAGGAAATTTTGTGTGGAGTTGCCGGCTGTGACGTGTAAATATCGGGGTTTGGATAAGGGTAGTTTGGTGATTTTGGATTGGTATTACTTCGTTACTGAGATCAGATGTCGTGTCGCCACTCGCCCACTCGCCAGGTTTGAACAGGGAGAGAGAGAAAGAGGGGGTCGGACCGAGAGCAAATCTTCAGATTTGGTGTCGCTTGACATAGACCGGACTCCGATAAGATACGAAAACGACACGAAAATAAAGGATTTCGCATCAATATGATAATTAATTTGGTCATTATCGAGTGACCCGTTAAGAATCCGTTAATAACAGGTTCTTAACGGGTATACACGCGGGTAACACGTGGGTAACCCGTTAAGAAAAATATTATTTTAATAATTTTAGGAAATTGTTATTGGAACTCCAAAATTCTCAATCTACACTCCAAACTTTCTATATTTAGAAAGAAAAATACATTTGTGAAGAGTGTAAATGAGATTTTTGAAGTGTCAATAATACTTCACTAATTTTAAAGTTTAGTTACTAAAAGCTTTATTATAAAATACAATAGTCATATTAATATATACAATATATTCTATATTAAATATATAGTTTTGTATTATTATTCTATAAAGTTTAAAAAAAAAAGTTTTAGTCATTATTTATTTTTATTATGAGAGTTCTTTATTATCATTATTAGGATAAATTTTACTTAACATGTTGTTGTCCAAAATTAAAATAAACGAGTATAGTATTTGTATAGGCAAGAACTAAGAAGAGATACATACAAGTATGAAAAATGTGAAATAATATACAAAAACTCGTGATTCATCATTATTCCTTCACAAGTAGATAATGGTTACATTTACATTATCGTTTAGATTTTTAAAATCCTCCAAACCCTCATGAATAATATTTTTTATTTGAAGGCAAAATTAATAAAATTAATAATAATTATTGTAAAAGTGTAAAAAATGTAAATATATATATATACAATCACTCGTAGTGACATGCTTTACAACTTTCATGAAGGGGTTAGCTTCGCCAACGTTATAATCCATAAACCTTAAAACGCTGAACATAATATCAACGATCCAAACCGTAAAACTCTGAACATAATATCAAGCAATATTTTCATTAACCGTAAAACTCTGAACATAATATCAACGATCCAAACCGTTCATCTTCCTGCATTTTCTAATAGATCATTGATGTGATATTAAATAGCACACAAACTTAAACCTTCTTGTGACAATTGTAGTATATATGTAAGTAGGGATCGTTCTAGGCTGGGGATTAGAAGGGATGCTAATCTACACAAATTAAACTCTAAAACACTAAACTAGACTCAAGAACAGAAAACTAGACTTTAATAACTCAAAACAAACTAGAATGACTCAAAACAACACAAAACAAGCAAATTGACTCAAAACAGACACTAAAGGGTTATTTGGACAAAATTCTAATTTATCTTGGCTCAAAACACTAAAGGAGACAGATCTGGATGAAAATTAAAGTAAAACAAACACTTTGACACGAAATATAAAGGGGGGATTGGTTTTGACGAATTTAAGTAAAAACAAACAAATTAAAGGCACTAAGTAAAGGGTACGAATTTGGGTGAATTGATGGGTGATATGCCTAGAGGGTCCTTCTCCACACATGACACATATGCATATGAATCGATTTCTAGTTATTCTTCCGATAAACCATGAATGACAATGCCCCAGATTAACCGTGAACAGCACTAATTAACCTCAGATTTTCCTAAGTTCATTGCATTGGACTCAGCGTCGCAACCAAATTATTCTTATCAAGTTCCCTACATGAACAACATAATAGAGATACATATAAAAGATTATTAAGTTCTGTGAAAATCATAAGCATTGACAAGGCATTCGTAAATATGAACAGCATGATACTTCTGCTAGGAATTTACTTAACGCGATCGTGACTAGCGACCTCCACTACTTGCAAATATAAGCTCATAACTATTACGTGAAAATCCCTTATATTTTAGCATCAAATTCATGCATACAAACTAAGTATGCATCCTTAATCAACATACAAGAATAGGTTATCAATCAAGCAGTTAGGCAAATTGCATTCACGATTTATGAAACAATAACTGGAAGTAATCAACTCATATCACATATATGTTCATGGTTTTGAATTCTCCTGTAGCTAAAACGAGTTTAGCTTCTCATGTTCGCAATTAAACAAAGATAATTAAATTTAAACATTGAAAACTAAAGACAAAATACACCTAGAAACGCTCCAACAATCCAAAAGACTTGAATGGCAGGCACGGCTCCAAGCTATCCTCTCCCTCCTTGCAAAGTTGCGGCACAAAGGTGTTTGTCTCTTAAATTAGGCTATTGTGTGTGGTGGATGGGTGGTGGTGTATTGTGGTGCAGCAAATTTCACTCCAAATCCACAAGGAAAAAGGCTAACTAAATGCAGAATCCAAGAGGGAAAAGGAAACAAAGATGCGGCAGGATTTTGGAGGGAAGGGGAATGGAGTGCATGACAAGGCAAGGATCTTCTAGAAGGGATAGGTGCGGCACCCTTGTAGGAATAGGATTAAGCCTTCTAGAATCATATATTTAGGTGTCCTAATATAATTAGAGATCCTCCTTGCAGCTGGAACTTAGGTAGTGTAGGATTAGGAAAGGGTTAGGACAAGATAAGGTAATTTGGCTAATATTCCTTCTTTCTTGCTGAGCTCCTTATCTTCTTTGTCTTGAATTTATTTTCTTCATCTCTTTAGCACATTCCTAGCCTCTTTTGGTCTTCAAATTCGTCCATCCACCTTGCTCCATGCATGTGCTATCCATTCCAAGCCCAAAACTGCTCCAAAATGCACCAAGATGCACTTTCTTGCCACTTTAGCCATTTGGACCTGAAAACACACGAAAATAGCTTAAAACTTTATAATAACTAGAAACTAACTACATAAATGCAAGAAAACAAGCTAACTAAGTCGCATAAATATGCTCCTATCAATCATGTTTTCAAAAAAACAAAATTTGATGAGAAAAATGAAGCGTAAATGTAAACAACAATCAACGGTTAAATTTTGATCTATGATTTATATGATTGTAGTGACGAATTTCGAAGTTAAGCTCTTCACGAAAGTTGTAAAGCTTATCATTACGAGCGTTCATTTATTTTTTCTATATTTTTTACACTTCTACATTAATTAAAAAACTATTAAAGACTTTACTTAAATAACAGCCGTAAGATAAATGAGAGTAAATCTGTATCGTTGGATTCTATTTCACTTGTATTATTAGAACTTTTTTGGACAAAAAAAACCCCTTCTTTATTCCATTATTTTCCAATTTTACCATTTGATAAAAAAAAACCCTAATCCATTTCTCTCTCCCCACTCCCGTAACCCTTTCTCCCGATCCCACCGTCTGTTTTTCCTAGCCCTTCTCTCGCGCCGTATGTTCAGTTTTTCCGGCAGCCTCTCTCAGACTCTCTTTTCTCCTCCCTCGTGCAATGGACGGAATCATCCTTGTCATCTCTGGTCGTCTCTACATCTCTGCATCTCCTCGTTTGCTTTCAAGTGAGTTTTGAGATATACAAGGAATTATTTTTCGTTTTAGTATGGGTGGTATGGGAATTTGATTTGGAACTCAGTAGATTCTTCTAAAATATATTCTTTAGTTAAATTCATAGTTGTGTTTTTTCAACTGGGTTTTAAGTTTTAGTAGAAACACAAAACCACTTTTGGTGTAGCTAATGGGATTGTTTAGTTTTGGATTAGTTTGGAAAATTGTTTAGCTTTGCATAGCTAATGGGACTTTGTTGTGTTGAATTAGTTTGAAAGCTTGTAAAACTACAGGGACTATGTGTTTGGTAAATTTAATGAGTCTCTTGACTCTTTGTAAGATACAATTTCCCACACTTTTTCATTCGGAGTAAATATGCATTGTTCGTGATTTTAGGAGTTTTAGCAGTGTTTGTTGCCAAGACATTATGAAGTTTTGTTTCTGATAGATTCAGCAACATGCTTGGGATTTTTTTGACGTTGGAAATTAAGATTTTGGATCAGATGTAAGCTGTAGAAGTTTTTGTTAGGGTAGGATTAGTGTTGTAGTTCATATATTTTGGATTCACAACAGAGATCAGAACAGGATGCTTAATACATATCTTGGTAATGAGTTTAAAAGTCATGACTCTTATGTCTAAGCATCCAAGGATTACATACCTATACCAGCCTATTATATGAATTTAGCTCATCAAATTATTTGCAAATGAAGAGCTTGTACAAAGACCATCACAGGCTTTCCTAAAATATGTGGGAGATTGCATGGATTCTTTAATGAAGACACCAATTAAGGGGCATGATTACTTGTATTTTCAGCTTGTTGGTGTGCTGCAGTTGAGTTCACTATAGAAGTTTAATTTCTTATCGGTATGTTCTATCTTTTTATAATATGTGCACCACATTTTAGGGAAAAGTTCTATAGAATGGGACTGTTTGATAAGGATATTTTTGCACCATATGGAGATGATACATTGGTAATTCTCCCTCCTTGCACTATATGGGGGTGATACATTGGGGGTTGCTGAAACTTCCGACCTATGCGTCATGAAGTTGAACACTTAACTTTTGAAGACAATATAACTCTTGAAGATAATATATCAAGCCAAAGTTCCAATACTGTTTCCCATGGTGATTGAGGAAAATTGAAGGGTTTGATTGGAAGAATATGTGTAAGGTTCCAATGTTCTAATGTTCCAATGTCCTTAATTTTGCAAATCTTTTGAACATTTGATATTTTGTAATGTTCTAATGTTTTTTTATTTTATTTTATTATTATGCTCTTATTTTGGGTATGTAAATATACTTAAAAGAAAAATGCGTTTTTATGTTTTGGATGTGACAATATGGTATGTATATACTTATTTAGTATTATGTTTTTCATTTGATTATTTATTGGTTTAAAATATATGTTCCTTAATGGGTAATGTCACATCCCGGCCCAGGCCCCCACCACATCCTGGGCTCGACTCCGCCGTAGCACGATATTGTCCGCTTTGGGCCCTGGCCACGCCCTCACGGTTTTGTTTCTAGGAACACACACGAGAACTTCCCAGTGGGTCACCCATCATGGGATTGCTCTCGCGCGAACTCGCTTAACTTCAGAGTTCTTACGGAACCCGAAGTTAGTGAGCTCCCAAAAGGCCTCATGCTATATGGAAGTGGGCATGTACATTTAAGGCATAGAGAATCCATTCCCCTGGGCGATGTGGGATCTTACAATCCATCCCCTTAGGAGCCCGACGTCCTCGTCGACACACTTCCGGCCAGGGATTGGCTCTGATACCAAATTGTCACATCTCGGCCTGGGGCCCCACCACATCCCTGGCTCGGCTCCGCCGTAGCACGATATTGTCCGCTTTGGGCCCCGACCACGCCCTCACAGTTTTGTTTCTGGGAACTCACGCGAGCGGAACTTCCCAATGGGTCACCTATCCTGGGAATGCTCTCGCGCGAACTTGCTTAACTTCATAGTTCCTACGGAACCCGAAGCCAGTGAGCTCCCAAAAGGCCTTGTGCTATATGGAAGTGGACATGTACATATAAGGCATAGATAATCCATTCCCTTGGGTGATGTGGGATCTTATAGGTAATGGGTCGGGTCATATTACCTGTTAACATTATCGGGTCGATTTCGGGTCGGGTCATTTTACCCATTTATTTTAACGGGTGTTACAGGACACGACCCGTTAAGATATCAGGTATGACATGAAAACGACACAAACACGGAAAACACGACACGAATGTCAGGTCTAGCTTGACCCATTATTATTTGACACTCATTAAGTATATGATAATAAAGTTAATAAAATTAAATTTTTAAATATGTGTTAATCAATAATTTAGGTCACAAAGAAGCTTAACTCATTTTGAGTGCATAAGATTTAATCTTGGTCGAACCACCCTTTAAGGTGGAGAAATTTTTCATTGTGTCGGAATTAGAGGTATACAAAATGTCATAGTACAATTAGTTGAAACTTCTTTTTCAAATTTTCAATCAATTGTATTATCAAACTTGATATACCGTTTCGTATTTTCGGTACCCTAATAAAATCCCTTCTTAGAGTTATATAAGTATTTGTCTCCAAGTCAATAAAATTTTAATACGTGTCTTATAGATTGTCTTTCGTGCCCTGTAAACCTCAATTTTTTTATTCAATTTATGTCTTATTGTGTTTGGGTTAAGGTGTTACTTGATAAATTATATTTTGCCTCTTTTTAAGTTTGAATGCAATAACAACCTCAGACATCCTTTTAAAACATTTTAAATTCATACACAGAGTTATGATTTGGTTACAATGTCATACAATAGTTAGAAAATTTGTTAAGTTAACTAAATAATGATATGACAAATGCAGGCCGATATTTTTGCTGACGTGGCAATCAATTGTGCCATGTAGATAAAAATAAATTATATTTTAAATATTTGATTATTTCAAATAAATCAAAATGAATTATTTATTTATTTATTTATTTATTTATTTGGTAAACTGGAAATATCATTCCAAGGCAAAGGCCAATAAAGTACAAGGAGCTAATATACACAAGAGGCCCTAAACACAAAAAGGCCTAAACAAAAAGGACCAAACAAACAACATGCCAAGGTCCAAACCAAAAACACAATATAAAAAAGAACCTGACAAACTACACACAAAGGGCCGAAACAAAGGCTAAAGCCCAACAACATAGACACACCAAAAGAGAACCATATCCCTCTGCTATAACCGCCTCTGCAACACAGCACAAACAGTAGGAACCAGGTACGCCAACATACGCCAAAATTCCTTTCAATCAACACCTCAGAGATGAGAGGAGGGAAGACCTCATGATCTATCAATGAAACCCACACCGAACTCAGCCACCAAGGAGTAGAAAACAAAGAAGCCTGTGAGAAACCACAAGCAACACTACCAATAAAGGCAGACTAGGAAGAGGAGGTGGTAAGCCGATATGCAAATTGGAGCTCGACACACCTTCTCGATGGACCGTGACAGACCACGGTGAACATTGATTGCAGACCGAATATAGGGATAAATTGATGAAGGATGGAGCTAAATCGAAAATAAAAGAGATCGGATTTGTGGTGGATGGATGAGGGATATGAAGATGGAGGGAGGGAGGGATTGGATGGATCTAAGGAAATAATTGAGTAGGAATAATGGCAACAAGGATGCATAGGTCGCCCTGATCAAGGAGGATAGCAGGGGAAGAACTGTAACAAAAAAGAAGGGAAAGAAGAGCAAAAAGAAAAAGCAAAGTGCAACCACCGACCCTAGCCATAGCTAGGATCGGTGGCTAAACAGAAAAATAAAGAGCAAAACTTCACATAATAGGTGAGAATGAGTCTCAGAAAGAGAGGAAAAACTCTCACCGACTCAGGAGAGAACTTTAAATCAAAATAAAATTAAATAAAAAAATAAGCCTAAGTAATAATAAATAAACCAAAAACTCATCTTCCCCGTCCAAAGCACCATCTCTTCTGCCCTTTGTTGTTGTTTGGTTTTCCAACAGCTATCCCAACCGGTTTTAGTCATAAATTCTCAACTCTCTGGATGAGGGGCCAGATGGCATTGTCAACGACTGGTTCTGATAATTGGTTCAGAAGGCGAGAACACCGTGGTGATGAATCTTAACACATTAGAATGCTTGATCTAAGGAAATGCTAGACATAATTATTGGCGGACTCGTAGTCATGGGCTTTGAGGGCCTATTGACGTCGTCGATGCAGTTGATGCACTCGACAATGGCGTTAAGGTGATAGAGCATGGACTTGACACATTGGGCGAGGTCAGGTTTGCTGACCTTGGCGTTGGTTGGCGAGGTCACTAGTGGAGGTGACGTTGGAGAGGACGTGATCAGAGTCAGCCTTTACATCGTAGGTGGAGGTGGAGATGACGTCATGGTCAAAGATAACGAGTGGAGGTGGCGTTGGTGAAGCATTGCAGGTTTTAAAGGTCCCTTGAAAAAAGGGTAGGCCCATCTTTTTCCTTTTTTAAATTAATTTTCTTCAATAATTAATTCTTTTATTTGCCACGTCATAAAAAATGTGGACCTTATATTTGCCATGACATCATTTAAAGGTTAACTTAACATATTTTTAACGGTTGTATGACATTGCAACTAAATCAGTTCACTACAATTAAACAGCAATAATATAATACAATATAATTACTAACCATTATTTAAGTAGAATATATAATTCTAAAATGAAATTAGAGCGCATGTTCAATGGTGAATGCTTCAAGCAATCAAGTTGAAAAAATATCGACGTTTAGACTGTATTTTAGAAGAATTTGGATTGTGATGATGTCTCTTGTGAACAAGTTTGTGGCAAATAACCTTCAGTTCCTTAACGCAACGTCAGAAGCATGCTTGATAACATGTTGTGGCCTATGAGATAGAGGGTGCGGCATCAGAGGGAAATACAATCACAAAGGAATAAGATCTATTAGTATACTAAATACAATCTACTAATAATTTACACAACAACACATGTAATTAATATCACAACATTTTCAAATTTATTTATTTTTTAGCTAAACACTCAAAAACAATCACGACAATATAATGGCAATGCTATACGATTTTCAAATTGGTTGGTTTTTTTAGAGAAATGATCTTAATAAAGTAACCTCTTAAATGGAAATTTTATCAAAGCACCTCAATGTTTGATGAGAAAAACTAGCAAGAACGTAGAAAAAGAAGAAAAAAAAATAAAGCATAGGTAAAAATGTAGCTAGCAATCCTCTCATCCATGGCCTATATAAGAGCAACTCCACCCATGGAGCCTTCCCCCCAGGCAATCCACTATGCAATCCACCCTAATGAACAGTAACTGCCTTAAATGAATAGTAACTGCCATTAATGAATAGTAACTGCCATTTGCATCTCCACCCATGAAGCCCTTCCCCCAGGCAATAGGCAATTAAAATATTAGTTTTTTTTGTTTGTTTAAATAATACAAAATAAAATTATTTGTAAATTCGGATAAGAATTTTTAAATCGTTCTCATTGCGCCACGTGTCATTTTATAAAAAAAAACAATTATTTAGCGAAGGATTTCGATAAGATTTTTATCCAATACGATCGTGCCACGTGTCGTTATCTTTTCAGAATCTTTGATGATAGATTTCGATCAGATTTTAACTCGTTCGAAATTGCGCCACGTGTCATTTATCCGAAAAGATAATTATTGAAGATCGATTTCGATAAGATTTTTATCCAATACGATCGTGCCACGTGTCGTTATCTTTTCAGAATCTTTGAGGATAGACTTCGATCAGATTTTTAACGAATGACGGCATGCCACGTAGCCCTATCTACAATCAAATCGTTTCTGAATCGTCCATATAATCCACCCTTCATCCTCACAAATCTCACACCAATTTTCTCAACATCTCTATCTCATTATTCATAGTTTCTGCTTCTTCTTCACCATCCATCCTTTTACAATGTCTTCTTCTTCATCAAGGATGATGTGGGAACTCGATCAGCAAGAGGAAGAATTGTTTAACCAATCTGAAGGAATGTTCAACCTTCGGATAGCCCAAAATGAGATGGAAGAGGATGAGGAGCGTACAAGGAGAGATGACGAAGCAAGAATGGCCAGAGCCTCACATTCCCGTCGAGTCAACCAAGCTTTTGCTCATATATGCAGGCCCAGTCGTTCCGGAAACCTTGATAGAAGCAGGCAACGACGAGGTGAAGAGCTGTTGGACGATTACTTTGTCCATAACAGTGCATTTCCTGATACGTACTTCAGACGTCGTTTTAGAATGGAACGACATTTGTTCAACAGAATCATGACTGATGTTTGCAACCATGATTCTTACTTTGTTCAAAAGAAGGATTGTTGTGGTGCTATGGGTCTCCTGCCTGAGCAAAAAATCACTGCTGCGTTGCGGATGCTTGCGTATGGAGCATCTGCAGACCAAGTGGATGAGATAGCGAGGATGGGGAAATCAACCATTCTTGAGGCCCTGATGAGGTTTTGCGGAGCAGTCGAATCTTTGTACACCGCAGAGTACCTCCGAAAACCTACTGACAAGGACTTGCAAAGGCTTCTGAAGAAGGGCGAGATGCGAGGTTTTCCTGGGATGATAGGAAGCATCGATTGTATGCACTGGACGTGGAAAAACTGTCCAAGTGCATGGCAGGGCGCATATGGGGACAGAAAAGGAGCAAAATCTATCATTTTGGAGGCAGTGGCATCTTTTGATACATGGATATGGCATGCCTTTTTTGGGGTTCCGGGGGCTCAAAATGATCTCAACGTCCTTGCCCAATCCCCAGTGTTCAACGATGTCCTGCAAGGAAAGGCACCAAAAGTCACGTACGTCGTCAACGGACGTAGGTACGACGGGGCATACTACCTAGCTGATGGCATTTACCCACGGTGGGAAACATTTGTCAAAACAGTGCCATGTCCGCGAAGTGCAAAGGAAAAACACTTTGCAAGCTGTCAAGAGGGGTGCAGGAAGGATGTGGAGCGTTGTTTTGGTATCCTTCAAGCTCGTTGGGCGATCGTCAGGGGTGCTGCCAGAATGTTCAATGTAGAGTCACTTCGATCCATCATGATGACGTGCATCATTCTTCACAACATGATTGTGGAAGATGAGTACGATTATGATGCGGTTGATGAATATGAGCCAGAGCCAGACACGATGAACAATTCAAGAACACGGATATATTGTGCCCATGATGCCACCGAAGAACCCGTGCAACACGAGCCATTAGGGGATGGACGTTACAATGAAAGGGTCATTGCACGATATACTGCACTTCAAAGGACATCTATGCACAATGCTCGGCAAATTGACTTGATAGAGCACCAGTGGGCATTGAAACAAGCTGAAGATACTTAAGTTTATTTAGTATGTTTGTTTGTATTTGGTGTGTTTTTTTGTAGTGAGTTTATTTGGTGTGTTTTTTAATTTTATTTGGTATGTTTTTTTAATTTTATTTGGTATGTTTATGTAATTTTATTTGGTGTGTTTATGTAATTTCATTTGGTGTGTTTATGTAATTTCAGTTGGTGTGTTTTTTAATTCCATTTGGTGTGTTTTTTAATTCTATTATTAGTATAAATATATTACGAAATTAAATAAATGTACTCTCACTTTAAATAAAGTACTAACTTCAATAAATTGGAAACAACGTAAATAATAAATTACAACCCAAAGTGATTGGAAAATTATGGGCTCCGATTACAAAAACTACCCTATTCATCATCACTTAACCAATTTGTTGTGCGAGGACCATCTCCTCTTGATCTCGCTTCTCTTGCACGCCTCCTTTGCACCACATCCTTCTTCTCTGACCGCCAAAAATATTTAGAATTTGGAGACATCCCTTCTAAAGGCGTGTTCATAATGTCACGATCTCGTTGTGCCATTCTTTCTTCTCTAACCAACTCCCTTTCTTGCCTAAGTAGCTCTTTTTCCCTCTGTTCAGCTTGAAATGCTTGTTGAATAGCTGCAGCTTTTGCCTCATCTCTAGCCTTATCAGCCTCATATTTCGCCATTTCCCGTGCCAACGTCAATTCACCTTGACGAGCAAGTTCTTGCATGTACTTTCCATAATCATTCTTGGAAGCACTCCCTTTCCTTTTTGAAGCCTTCTTACCTTGAGGCCTAATTGGATAACGGGTTGACCCCGACGCTTGTTCAGGAATCGGCGTTTCAGGAACTTCTTCTCCATCTTCTTCATGAACATGGGAGCCATGATCGGGTGTAGAGTGTGGAGGGGTGCTGTGTATAGGGGTGCTGTGTAGAGGGGTGCTGTTCATGTATACTTCTGGACCAACAGGCACAACTTTGAATTTAGGAGAATCTTTAACAATATTCCAACATTCCCACCGGTTGAATGATTTTTGTTTTGCTTTGATTTTGGAAGCATACCATGCTTGTGCTTGAAGTTGCTACAAACGAATAATAATAATGAAATTATTAGGTAACAAATAAATAATACAAACAAATAATAATAATGAACTTATTAGGTAACAAATAAATATTACAAACAAATAATAATAATGAAATTATTAGGTAACAAATAAATATTACAAACAAATAATAATAATGAAATTATTAGGTAACAACTAAATATTACAAACAAATAATAATAATGAAATTATTAGGTAACAAATAAATATTACAAACAAATAATAATAATGAAATTATTAGGTAACAAATAAATATTACAAACAAATAATAATAATGAAATTATTAGGTAACAAATAAATATTACAAACAAATAATAATAATTATTAGGTAACAAATAAATATTACAAACAAATAATAATAATGAAATTATTATGTAACAAATAAATATTACAAACAAATAATAATAATGAAATATTACAAACAAATAATAATAATGAAATTATTAGGTAACAACTAAATATTACAAACAAATAATAATAATGAAATTATTAGGTCACAAATAAATATTACAAACAAATAATAATAATGAAATTATTAGGTCACAAATAATAATACAAACAAATATATTCTTACCTGATCCGCATAATTTTCCCCACTTCGAAGATTACTACTAGCTTGTGCCAAGGCGTCTCTCCACGTACTAAATGAATGGCTAAGTAATTTCCAACGACTGGCCACCGATTCTTTGGTTCTTGTCCCACCCATTTGCTCAAGAAATTTGGTATGTATGAAACTCCACATTTCTCGCAAATGCATCTCATTACCCGTAACGGAATTATGAGTAACTTCATACCAGCTAGTGCACAACGCAACATCTTCAAGAAGCGACCAATTCGTACCTGCATCAGTAGTCATTTTGTGAAAAAAAATTGGATTGAAACTTTGAGAGAAAGATAGGAATTTGATTGAAAGTAGTTGAGAAAATATGAAATTGTGGTGTAAGGTAGATGGAGAAGAAGTGGTATTTATAGAAAAGTTAAAAGAATTTTTTACAAATTATTTCAGAATTTTTTGCAGAATTTTTACAATTTTTTTTCGGATTTTTTACATTTTTTTTAAAATTTTATTCAAATAATTAATCTCTGCCGTTGGATTTAAAAAAATTTGAATTCCAACACTCCAGTTTGTGCCACGTGTCACAACGGTAACTTTTCTTAATTATTAAACTGTTTTTTCTTTTTTTTTTTATAATTTCAAATCAGTTTTTTTTTTTTTGGATCGGACGGCTTTTATTTAAAGGGGGTTTGATCGAACGGACCGTGGGAAGCCACGTGGCTTCCCAACGGTAACTGACAGCCCTGCAAAACTTTTTTTTTTTTCTGACTTTCGGTCGACGACGCGCCCCCACTCGCGAGTGAGGGCACGCGCCTGACAGAAAAAAAATAAAAAATTCGAACGGGCTCGGGCCATAGGCCCTTGAATTCCTGACTGCCCTCTTGCTCGGGCTCCCACCTGGGCTCGGGCTCCGAACGGCTGGAGCACTTCCCACCGGCCCTCAGGCCTCCTGTCCTCCACTGTCCCCCGAGCAATATGCACGGGTGGACTTGCTCTAATAATACCCTTCTAATCCATCAACTAAACCACTTAAGAGCATGTTCAAAGAAAAAGTCAAAAGGTTCACATCAACAATAACAGTAAAAAAAAATAACTTTAGTCCAACTGAAATGTTAATTTCTACATGACATAACGTGGATTGACATCAAATGTGGTTGGTGACAAATTTGACAACTACTTCAAATATGTTTTTAGTGATTAGTAAATGCTTTTTACCATTATTATTATTACTATTATTTGTTCTAATAATACTTATTACAATTATAAAAAATAAAATAATGCAATAAATAATAGTTTAAATTTAGTATATCGGGTGGAGAACCAAATTTAAAAAAAGAAAGAAAGAAAGATCAAAGTGTCATATAGGTTTTCAAATTTAAATTAATATTTAAAATTTGACATCTTCTTTAAAAATAGTCTAAACCTATTATTTATAAATTTATAGCTCAATGGTCAATAGTCAATAGTACGTGACAATTGACTCAAAAAAAAATGTGACAATTATTCACGTTGTTGATGTGAAACTATTCTATCAATCTCAAAAAAAAAAAAAAAAGTGAAACTATTCTATCTATTAATTCACACAACACTAATCAAGTTTATAGCTAAATACCATGTCAAAATCCATCTTAATTGTTTTGAAGGGATGGGGACAGATTCGATTAATTACAATAATCACATCCATCATTGATTAAGAAAATGCTACTAGTAATAATCACTAATCATGTTACCAATATCTCTTTTGTTCGAAAAAACAAAATAATTTAGTAAAATATGAAATTGCAAGTCTACGATGGCAATGTGGGTGTTTCATGGTGGAACAAGGGCATTTCCGAGACAAGAAAAAACTGCGGATTGGGAACGCTGGACTGGACAGGGTCAGTACGTCGTAATGACTGTGAGTTATGAGATATGACTTGGAGTTGGGACATCCGAATATGCGTCCATGTCTTGCACAGTAACTACTTTGACTGAATAGTAATTATTCAAATGCATAGCCACCCTGAAATTAATAGTGCAAGAATTTCGTATTAAAATATTATTATTTTATTTTCATAAAATAATAAAAATAATTTTATTTTTAATTTCAAATAATAACAAAAGATTTGTTAAAAGTATTTGGAAATATTAAAATGTGATGTAAGGTTAAAGAACACGGTTATGTATTTATAGAAAAAAAATTATAATTTTGTATATTTTTAATTTATTTTTGTATTATATTTAATTTATTTTATAAATTTTTATAATTTTTAATAGTGGCTGACATCATCGTAACGTCATCCTTGCATCACTACCCTTGGGGGTTGGGCCATTAGATTACTCAGTAGGTGAGCAATTGGGCTACCCCAGAGCCCAGTCAATTGAAACGGGTTGGAGTTGTATTTATTTTTGGTTGGGGAGGGGGGATTAAATCAACTATCCCTTAAGAGATTGGAAAGGGGTGGAAGTGCTCTAAACCATTAGGCCTCATTTCAGCCCATTGAAGTGGAAAATAATTGTAAAACTGTAATAATTAAATATATGTTGCAGTCCTAGTTAGGTTAAGAATGTGGTTGTGTAAATCTTATTAGAATTCTAAAGTATCTTTTAGATAGTGTCCTAATTTAGTTGTAATACCTAAAGGGTAAGAAACTTATATTCTTACTAATATAAATAAAGGCACAATAGAGTGAGATAACACACGCCTCTGATTACACCAAACTCTCTCTATCTCCTTACCATTGCACCTCTCTCCCTCCTATAATTCTTCAGTTAAATAGGTCTACAACAAATTGAACTTGTCATCAATGTAGTTGAACTTGAGGTCTCTCACTATAAGTGTAAATAAATATAAATGACCAAAATGCTCCCAATAATAAATCCGCACCATCCCCATCTCGCTTTGTTTGTCCCTAAAACCCAAACCATCTCTCTCGACCCTCATCAAGAGGCGAGAGCAAAATGATGAAATTGCTCCTTTTTACTCACGTCTTCATCAGCTTGGTGGATGCCTTGGCGAGTACAAATTCCATGCACTCATTTTGTGTATAGCCTCTACCAATAATTGATACGTGCCCATAAACTTAATCCTCTTAAATAAATAAATAAGTTTGTAGACATGCGAATAAGTTTATAGACATGTGTCAATTAATAATAAAGATAACAAAGAAGCCGCACATAAAATGGATAGCCTGAAAAATTCATTCATGTGCCTAACACATGACAATTTTGATGGCCATTGGGATTGAATGCTTAATTTTGACCTATTTTAAAAATTTTGTAACTCAAATTGGTTGAAAATTGAAAGGTTATGACCTAATTTGACACAAATAGGTTGTGTTTATTTAAAACACTTGCTACGCACTGTATATTTTCATGTGCTATAATATGTATGAGCGACATAGTTGTTATATTGTGCTTATATTAAAAAAAAAGAAAAAAAAAATGAAGATCAGTTGGTGATTTTGTCATTGTAATTCATCATTTTGGAAGTCAGAAAGACTCACACAGAAGTATTTTAACTTTTCTCTGGCCACCATTAAAAAAAATATGTACACTTATTATAAATTGAGCTGAATTATAATATGACGAGGCATTCTTTTTATTTTTTTTTTGAGTACATTGATATACTTTTTTTACACCAAGAGGATGAGAGTGCGGTTAAACCATACAATGGACAATCTAATTTGATATCGAATTTGTCATCCACGAGATTCGAACTTAAGACCTGTAAAAAAGAATACCATTAGATACAAGAAACAAAACGATAGTTTGAGTATACGGAAAAATTGATCTAATTTGATGCTATTGTTTGAGTATACGGAAAAATTGATCTAATTTGACGCAGGGCTATAAATACAAGAAACAAAACGATAGTTTCCCATATTCCTCCGACACTAAAGAACAAGAAATGGGCCTGCCGGCCAACTGGACTTCATTTCGGCCCATTAAAATGGGGCATTACGGTCAAACCGATAGAAATCTTATAATCCACGCCATTCCATCTTCAAATCCTTCGTTCCCAAAATCCCAAGCTTTGCCCCGATCTCCCCCAATCCCCCCCTCCCCAGAGGCCAAACCCTGACATTCGCCGAGAGCAAAATGACGAATCTACCCCTCGTCCCTCTCGTCATCGCCGTCCTGGTGGCGGCCCTGGTTTCCCCGTCCGCCGCGGAGATTAGGACCCTCACGATCTCCTCCGACAACCGCCCCATGATTCTCTTCGAGAAGTTCGGGTTCACCCACACCGGTCACGTGAGGATCCGGGTCTCGCACGTGTCCGTCACCTCCAAGCACCCCGATATCAATCCCTCCCGCTTCGGCTTCTTCCTCCTCTCCGAGGAGTCCCTCCTCCAGGTCCTTGTCGAGATCCAGCAAAACCCTCAGCTCTGCGTCTTGGACTCCCGCTACATCACCCACCTCTTCAATTTCAAGGAGCTCTCACCGCCGCCGCAAGCTTCCTTCAACCACTCCTACCCGGTCTCCGCCCCCAACGAATACAGCCTCTTCTTCGCCAATTGCGTGCCGGAGACCACCGTATCCATGATCGTACGGACGGAGGTCTACAATCTTGACCCGGATGGTTCCCGCGACTACCTTTCGGCCGGGTTGACCAACCTGCCGTCGCTGTTTTCGGTCTTTTTTCTCGCGTACTTGGTGTTTGTGGGCTTCTGGGTCTACCTCTGCTACACCAACAAGAGATCCGTGCACCGGATCCATCTTCTGATGGGCGGATTGCTTTTGATGAAGGCGTTGAATCTGATTTGCGCGGCGGAGGACAAGCACTACGTGAAGGTCAGCGGCACCGCGCACGGCTGGGATGTGTTGTTCTACATCTTCCAGTTCCTCCGCGTCATTTTGTTGTTTACCGTGATCGTTTTGATCGGGACAGGGTGGTCGTTCTTGAAGCCTTTTTTGCAGGAGAAGGAGAAGAAGGTGTTGATGATTGTGATCCCTCTGCAGGTCTTGGCCAACGTAGCGTCGATTGTGATCGGCGAGACGGGACCATTTATCAAGGACTGGGTCACCTGGAACCAGATCTTCTTGTTGGTTGATATCATTTGCTGCTGCGCTATCATCTTCCCCATTGTTTGGTCCATCCGGTCTCTGAGAGAAACCTCGAAAACCGACGGAAAAGCCGCCAGAAACTTGGCAAAGCTGACCCTTTTCAGGCAATTTTACGTTGTCGTTATTGGGTACTTGTACTTCACGCGAATCGTTGTTTTTGCGCTCAAGACCATTGCCGCGTATAAGTACCAGTGGGTGAGCAATGCGGCTGAGGAGACTGTGAGCCTTGCGTTTTACATGGTGATGTTCTATATGTTCAGGCCGGTGGAGAGGAATGAGTACTTTATTCTCGATGAGGAGGAAGAAGAGGCGGCAGAGGTGGCTCTTAGGGACGAGGAGTTCGAGCTTTAAAATTGGGTAGTGTTCAATTTTTGCTACCCATCTGTATTTGACTGTGCTGCTGCTGATGCTACCCACTCAATGTTTTGCATCCCGCTTATCGGATTTATTGATAGAGTTGATGATGGTTCAGGTCTGCTGCTACTTCTGTTGCCTCTTCTGTTTTCCTTTCAACTGTATTATTGCTCTTTTATCTGTTATAAGAAGTTTGATGCTTTAAGATACCGTGCCTTGTAGAATTTGTTTGATAGGATTTTCAGTTAAAAAATGTTGATAATGATTTCGTTATATAATGCTGATATTGATTTTGGATTACAATGTTTTGTATCGATTCTGCTGGTAGTGTCTGTTTCGATTTGATTTCTTATGTTATTCAATTTGATCTGTACCACTTTACCTGTAGTGACTCACTTTATTCTTAATCGGGTTGTTAATAGATGTTTCAAACATAATGTTTATAATGGTCTCCGCAAGATGGTGCTGAGCTAAGTTTTTTCATTGCATATCCTAATAATTTCATTCATAATAAGATTTTGGTTAGGGTTTCTGCACGATAGTGATCTGGTTCAAAGGTTCCATGCGTATAGAAGCTTGAAACTGTTGGAATTTCTATGTGACCTTGATACAAACTAGGAAACTTTATAATTAGAGTACTTAAATTAAAACTTTGAATACTCAGCATAGTCCGAAACTACTAGAAATGGTCAATCTTACTGTCTGTTCTAGCAAATTGGGAAATTAGCAATTATGTTGATCCCGTATAAAACTAAATCAATCTGAAAACTAATTTAGCAGCAACAAACTTAAAGAAGAATATAAATTAAAACTGGTGATGGTTGATCATTGTGGAGCTTAAAACTTCTTTGGAGATCCATGGGTCGTTATTCGTAGTCCTTGACCAGCCTGTGTTGTGTCCCTTTTCTCTGGAATATGTTCTTGTGCTCTTTGGTTCTGTGTCTACTCCCTTTAGGCCCTTCTGATCATGGTAAATGGCTTCTGTTCACCGGAACTGCCTAGTGTTCCTGTATATAGTTTAGAATCAAGGTTAAGATGCGTGTGCGCATGCTTTGTTATTGCATCATAAGCACCTAATCAAACAAGGGTGTTTGCTGGTGTTAAGTTGCTTCTGTTCACCGGAATATTCCGTAAACTAGTGTTCCTGTATACGGAATATTCCTTTAACAACATTACTGAGGGTTTGCAGGAACACGTTCTATCGACTTGTTTTTTTTGTTCATGGATACTTGTTTTGTTGAATCTTCAAAGTTAGATTTTGAATTTTTAGAAGAGTTTTTGTATTTAAAAACCAGCTCCTCTATACGCATACACAAACTGATATTCTTTTAGGAGAAAAAAAATAAAATAAAAATTCTATCGTTTATCTTCTTTCCTCCAACAAAGAACAATATAATAATTCATACTCTTCTTTCCACACTTCAACAAAGTACAAGTTTACGAGTTTCTTTGTAGTCTTTGTGGGGACATGACATTTTTAATGTCACTTTTATGATGAAAAAATTGTTAACTAAGTCCTTGCGTTGGCAATTGAGGTCTAAATTTAAACTTCTGTTAGTCTCCCGTCAAATAAAATCATGCTAGTCTCACGCGGAGAGGCTAAAATTCTTCTTTTCAAACTAAATCCAGATATTAGGGTTTAACTGAAATTGGACCTGGAGCTATTTGTTTTCAACCCACGTGTGGCTATTAGTTTTGGTGTTGGACCTGGAGCTATTAGTTCTCAATTTCTTGTTCAAAGCTTAAGACATTTCCTGTCTATATGTGCCTATTAGTTATGAACCCTAATATCTGACAATAAATGTTTTTGGTTTCTTGATTTGGTTTTAAAAAGACGAATCCATGTGAGACACAATTTTGTTTTAGGACTAACGGAAGTTTAGATTTGAACTTTAATTCCCAACGAAGCTCATTGTGAGCTTTTTCACCACTATTTTATTTTTTTAAAGGGAGACAATTTGGTGGTAAGCTACGATTATCGACCATTTTCGGGAGTCGGGAAGACTTATAGAGGCATTTCAACCTTTTTCTGGCCACAAGTCTAGCTTCCATGCCAGCAATGAGCTTCAAACCTAAGACCTCCAGTTTTTAGTTTTAAGAGAGCCTCGTAATCCACTTTTTATCACTGACCCATTAGCTCGTGGTTACCACTATGGTAACATTGAAAGTAACCAAGGGGACTACCAAAAAAAAAAAAAAAAAAAAAAAAAAAAAAGGATAAAACTTTTTGGTGCTCCGAGGTATGGCTATTTCAGACGGTTTTTGTATTGTCTGGAAGTCGTCAAACAAGGTATGAAACTTTTTCTCCCAAAAAACAAAAAAAAGAAAAAAAAAAAGAAGAAGAAAGAGGTATGAAACTTGACCTTTTTATTTTAAGCAATACGGGGCTGAACGAAAAGTTCTTGTCCGGCGAGCAACGCTTGAAAGCTTAAGTAATGTTTGGTATGGCAGTACCGAACATATACTTAAGGCAGGTTTTTTAAGAGAAGAGATTTCTTTTTTTTTTCTTTTCAAAAAATGAAGATTAATTGCGGGATCCATTTCACGTCAAATTTCAACGATATGAAACGTCTGTAAGTCTCGATTTATAGATCGTTCTTGCAAAAATTCAATTCAATCCGAAACTATTTGTCTATTTAATTATCACGATGAAATTTCATTGTTTCTAATAAAACAAAGTGTTTGTCAATTTCTTTAAACTCAATTAGATGTCTCAAATATTTTCAATTTGACTAATACTTTGCAAGTATGATTTATGAGGTGCAACTTGAAAGATAAACGGTTCAAAGTAGATGTTCGATAAGATCCGAGCCTCACAATTAATTCCATTTTTTTAAATGGGAACCCCTTCACTTAAAAGTTGTTTCGTTTCAAATATCGTAATTTTATTGAATAACAAAAGTCGGAATTGTTTATGACGACCATCCTTTTGCTGAGTATGTTGAAGGACGTTCGTATGCAGGCGGTTTAACAAAACGAGAAAATAACTTGGTGGATATGTCTAAGAGTTTGGTGAGTCGAAAGAGATATTGTACAATATTAAACGACGCGAACTCGTTATACAATGCTTCTTGTGAAAAGAAGAACGAATGGCCACGTAGAATTCAAACCAACGTGAATGCTTTTAGGTGGAATAGTTTTGTGGTTGATCAAATAGTACGTCTTATTTCAACAATATAATTAATATAGGGGTTGATCTTATATGCTAGGTGAAGATAGCATTATTGTTATGAAGATTTTTAGCTTGTAATATTTCCTATATAATGTAATGGTGCGTTACACCAATTCTCATGCATTTATGTGTGTTATTTGGCCTTGAGTTTGCTTTTGTGTATGTTTTAATCTATACTAGAAGTGAAGAAGCCTTTGTCGAAAAAAAAAAAAAAAGAGAAGAGAGAAAAACGGTGAGTTATATTTGATTATATAGATTTTTATCTATACTAAGGGGGTGGGGAAGTGGGTTAATCCTTATAATGGGTTAACAATAATGTGGTTTAAATTTACCTTTGACGAGAATCGAATTTAAAACATCTGATTTACAAGTGAAGACGAATACCCCTAGATCGTAGTACTAAATGGCAGTGAGATTATATAAATTAAGTGAGAGTTATTTTTGTAATTCTATTATTTTAGATAAAAAAAAAACTACTGTTGTTGTCCCAAAAACGGAAGCACACTTTTTAAATTTCTTCAATATTGTGTCTTATTTACTTTATATGCTACTACCCATATATTGTCTATTTTTATAACGACGCTAAACATAAAAATAGAGTGTTGAGAAAGCTAGAAGTGAAAAGCATTTGTTGCTGTGTAGACTCTCTGAGCACAAATAGTTTGAGTGGAATAGGACTCATGACTTGAATACTGTGAGCGATTTGTTTTGGACTCATCCTGACAATGTAAAGTTATAGGTAGCTTTAGGCATGGTCTAAAATATCCATAATATTCCGATATTTTCATCGAAATTTCCGTGTTTTTGGACTACCGATATTTTTTTGGACTACCGATATTTCCGATATCATCGATATTTTAGACCTTGCTAAGTCACTCATGTATCTTACCATACAATGTATAAAGTGTAAAATATTGTACTAATTCATTATATATAAATGATTATGGTGTGTTTAAACTTCTTTCATTAATTACTACACATTTTCTACACTCACAATGTTTGTCAGCTCGCTATATAATCAACTTAAATCATTTAAATCTATCATGCAATGCATTTCCTTCCAATTTTTTGTGATAAACTAATAGATAATTGACTAAATAAACATCCTGCAAAGTTTCAATAAAAATTTTCAAGTTTTTCTTACAATTTCCGTGGTTTTTATTCAATTTTTATCAATATCGATAATACCCCGATATTTCCATCGAAATTTCCGTGTTTTTGGACTACTGATATTTCCGATATCATCGATATTTTAGACCTTGGCTTTAGGCACATCAATTATTTAGATTAAATTTTAGCACATTAACTATTTAGATCAAATTTTATAAATTATATAATATGGTTGTTGATGATTGAATTATGAATAAATTAGAATTAAATGCCTCATTTCAGATTTTTTTTTAAATTAAACATCTGTTACCTTTCAACTTTTGATTAAAGTGCTTTTACTTTTAATTAAACTTTATATTCCATGTATATTCTTTGTTTATGTATTTTATAAATTCTTTTAAATCCATTTCTATGTAAAAAAATGCACTAAATAATATTCATTAATTTATTGCTATTTTTATGGAATCTCATCCCTTCCTCAATTTAAGGATTGAATTATATCTACTGGGGTTCAAGATTAATTAGATGAAATATAGTTTTTCCAATTTCCAACTCAACATTTTATATAGATTATAAAAAAACAAGAGTTCGTTTATAATTAAAATTGAGATGTAAACTAGACTGCCTAATTTCATGCAACTGAAAATAAATTTGAATTTTTTAACAACTACTTATAGTAGAAACGTGAACTGAGAGTTTTCACATTTTTATTTTTATTTAAAATGAGTCCTTATTCCAATAATTAATTATTAAGAGTTGACAAAATATTTTTTAGTGCAATGTTTTAATGTGAAAAGTTATTTTTTTTTGGGTTACACAACTTATACATAACGTACCATAAGTTTTGTACGTACCAAAATAAGGATAATACAACGTACTAATAACTTGGTACGTACTAAATAAAGAATTGCATAACGTACAAAAGCAATATTTTATAACGTACTAAAATACTAATACGTACCCATATTAAATTTATATAATGTACCAATAACGTATCAAATGATTGGTACGTTATATTTAATATATCTGTTTGGTACGTTATATTTAATATACGTGTATGTTATATTTCATAATTGTATGTTAATAGGATGTCTATGTGTTTTTAGAATTTAAAACAAAAAATTATTTGAATAAGAAAAATTCGTTTTGAATGAATTATGATAAGACAAGATAGGATGTTTGTGGCGATTTTAGGATATTTGTGATATTATTTTCTGAACTAGTTGGTTAATTAAATACAATAAAAATCATAATTTTTAATTAAAAATTGGTAGAAGAATGTTTGATCAAAAGTTTAAAAGTTATAGATGTTTGATTAAAAAAATTCAAATTTGAGGCATCTAAATCAAAATGGCCCTTGAATTATTACTTAAATATTGATTAACGTGCTTATTTTTTATTAACGACATATCACATAATTTAAAATTTTAATCTAAATATTTAGTCTACTTAACATTACACTAAGATTACTGGGTATTTCATCACGTTCTAGTAATGGATTCCACATAGAATATCTGACCATGCATTTATTGCTATATTGAAAAAAACCAGCAAGTTAACCGTTAACACCTCTTTGCAATGAACTCATGAGTCATGGCTGCTAGGGTCCCTACGATTTCACATTCATTCATTCAAAGTGAAGAGAGAGAAGAATAAAATCGTGTTCTAACTCTTTATCTCCGGTGAAAGTCTTTATTTAGTAACTTCCACCATCGATTTCGAGTATTCATTTAAGGACTTAAAAAAAATCTTTATGTCTTTAAAAGAATATTACCTTCAATAGTAGAGTCCTTATAATAAAATCCCTAAATTTAAAGTTTTTAGGATTTCATGTGATAATTTGATTAGGTACACATTTTTTTTATTTATGTTAATCTTTTTTTAATTAATTAAAAGCATTAAAAGTATTAAAAGCATTAAAATCTTCAATCAAGATTGTGGGTCTTGTTTTCCCTCAAGGTGCAATTTTTTTGTTTATGTTAACCATTTTTTAATTAATTAAAAGCATTAAAAGCTTCAATCAAGATTGTGGTGGGTTCCGTTTTCCATTAAAAGCTTCAATCAAATTTTTTTTGTATATGGTGAGTCCCTGTACTTTAGGGACTCACTTTCCGATCCATTGAAGATTCATTTTGTCCATATATTTGTTTTATACCTATTTTATACGGTGGTTGTTCTTATTTAAAGACTCCACTGGAGATGCTCCCTTAAAACTCATGTGACATTCATCATTGACCTATGTTTTTTTTATTTTTTTATTTTTTTAACAAACGATAATATTTACACAAAGAGGGTGAGGAGTGTGTTAAGCCTTACAATGGACTTGCCATAATAATGTGGTTCAAATTCGTTTTTGACGAAAATCGAACCTAAGACGTATGTTTAATTAATAAAAATATATCATTAATTAGGTCCAAAATAAAAATAGACTATTGATAAATAAATAAATATTAAATTTTATTGCTTTTTGCTAAATAACCTAAAAATTGCTATAGTTGAAGGCAGAGACAAATAACTAAGGAAGACAAAATTATAGTTTTTATGAGTTATATCAAATTTAATGATGGTTTTTAAGTTATGTGCGTTCAATGGAGTGGGATGGATTGCTTTTATTTTACCCTTTGAGTAAGATACACGAATTATGAAATAATAACTAGAGAGACTATGGATGTGATTCTTAACTATCAATATTCTTTGATTGAAATCTTGTTAATTTTTAATTTTTAATTAAAGTTCCTAATATTAATGTAATAATGTATTTATATGTAAGTTATTATATTTTTATTTTAAAATAGAATTGAATTATTTATATTAATGAGATTTTAAATAAAACTTATAAGTTGTGGGATTAAAAATATAAAGGATAAATTATACTTCCCAGTACATTATGTGTGTGTGTGTGTGTAAACATGGGTACATTCATTAAAATTAACCAAAAATATTTTTTTTTTGATAGGATTAACCAAAAAATAATTGTACAAAAACATTGTAACATCCCACATCGACCAACGGAGAGGGGGTGTTGTGCCTTATATGTACATGCTCCCCTCCCTATATCACGAGGCTTTTTGAGAACTCACTGACTTCGGATTCCATTGGAAGTTCGAAGTTAAGCGAGTTCGAGCGAGAGCAAGGTTCTAAAAGACACTAGGCACTAGTCGGGCGTCGAGCTGGGGCCTAGTGCCTAGGTGGCCAACCGCCTAGTGCATAGGCGGGGATTTTTAGAACAGTGGGTGAGATCAATCCTAGGATGGGTGACCCACTGGGAAGTTGCTCGTGAGTTCCTAGAAACAAAACTGTGAGGGAATGATAAGCCCAAAGCGAACAATATCGTGCTACGGCAGAGTCGAGACTGAGATGTGACAAAACATGGGTATATTTTTCAAAACCACACCAAATATATATATATATATATATATATATATATATATATTAGGCATAATAACTTTATTACATTTCTTTGATTAAATTTGACATAGATACATTCTCAAATCAACGAAATAAAATGTACCCATATAAGTTTAAAAAATGGATTAGAAAAAAGTTGGATGGATTTTGTATAAAAAATGTGTACATTTTATATTAAAGATGGTACATTTTACATGTAACAAATTGGTATATTTAAGAATGGGTACACTTAAGATTAAAAAGGTTGAAAAATTATATGAATGGGTAAACCTAAAACTAGAAAATTAAAATATTTTTATAAAAAAAATTAATGAGTACAAACTTATTCTATTTTTTTTTATTTTGAAAATATTTTGAATTGAAATTAGGAGCTTAATAAGGGTGTGGGTATTAAAACCTATAAAACTAGGGATCAAATACTAATTTTTCTTAATAACTAATAGACACCACAAGAATAATATAATATGTGGTCTACTAGGCTAGTGGCGGATCCAGAAAATATTATTGGGGGTTAATAAGAATACTGCACGCATGACCTTTTTTGGACGGAATAATATGAAAATTGTCATTTCATCGAGCCTTGGTAAGCCCAAGGTCATTTGCCAAGTCATATTGCACGCATGTCGACAGATGCAAATAACTTTCAAGCGAGCATGTTGATTGATGTCAATAGCTTTTGAGTGAGCATGCCGACATATGCCAACATATATCGAGTGAGCCTATCGAAAGATGCCCATAACATCGCATACAAAGGCATAAGCTAGCAGCTACCCTACCCAGTGCGCATAGTCGCAATTCGTCGAGCAGTTGGAGGACAATTTTCAAGGCATCTCATATTTTTTTAAGAAGAACAAATCATTAAAGAAAGAATCCACGAATACAGCCATTTCTAGAGCTATCAAATAAAAGTGCAGAAGAGGCAAAACTAGGGTCCAATAATCCCAAATATGACAATCTGAGACCAAGAGACTCTGGCGGGCAAAAGCATTAGCCACAAAATTAGTCTCTCTGAACATGTGGTTCCACTTGATGCTACCAAACTTGAAAGCTAGCCACCTGATATCTTCAATGATTGGAACAAGATTTTAGGGGATTGAGCATAGACCTTATGCTGCATGAATGACAAGCTTAAAGTCCCCTTCCACCCTAACATTCAAATTATACCTTTACTTAGAACATACAATAGCCCTTCCCTTAAACACGTAGATATAACTACGTGTAATGAAACATACAAAAGAGATGCGAATATAATAACGATTAAGTAGAACTCCCTAAACATACTTTTACTTTATTAATTCATTAATAATGGAGTTTCTTTATGTCACATAGTTTAATTGAGATCTTTTTATTTCAAAATTCATCTGTTAAGAAGACCTTCGTCATTGTCTTCGCCGGTACTTCAATTATTTTTCCTTCCAATTTTTCTTTGATGAAGAACCGGTCAACTTCAACATGCTTTGTTCTATCATGTTGTACCGGATTATATGCAATATCATGGGCAGCTTTATTATCACAAAATAATTTCATGGGTTGATCATGTTTGATACCCAAATCACTTAACAGAAGCTTAAGCCACAAAATTTCACAAATCCCCAAAGCCATACCTCTTTATTTAGCTTTTGCACTGGAATGGGCAACCATATTCTGTTTCTTACTTCTTCATGTAACCAAGTTACCCCCAACAAACGTAAAGTAACCTGATGTTGAACGCCTATCGTCAATTGAACCTGCCCAGTCTGCATCAGTATAACCTTTAACACTAAAGTGATTATTCATTTTAAACAAAATTCCTTTGCCTGGACTTCCCTTCAAATATCGCAATATTCTCATCACGGCATTCATATGTTGTTCTCCAGGATCATGCATGTATTGAATCACTACACTCAAGGCATAAGTAAGGTCTGGTCCAAATACAACAAACGGCCTACTAACCTTTGGTATCTTCCTTTGTGAACTGGTACTTGATTAGGATCAACACTAAGCTTCAATCCTTCTTCTAATGGTGTAGCTACTGGCTGACAAGCTGACATGCCAGTTTCGTATAACAAATCAATAATATACTTCCTCTGAGACAAGAAAATTCCAAAACTGCTTCTCGACACCTCAATTCCTAAAAAATATTTCAAGGATCCAAGGTCCTTCATTTCAAATTTTGTAGACATATATCTTTGTAAGGCCGCACGTTCTTCCGGATCATTACCCGTTACCACCATATCGTCTACATACACAATAAGTGCAGTAAGCTTCCCATTCTGTCTTTTCAGGAACAAAGTATGATCAGAGTTACTTTGTCTGTAACCAAATGCTCTTATAGATTTTGTGAATCTTCCAAACCATGCTCGAGGGGACTGCTTCAAGCCATACAAGGATTTCTTTAACCTGCACACCTTTCTTTTGTATTTATCTGGAGCATTACATCCAGTGGAAGATCCATATAAATCTCTTATGTCAAATCTCCATGCAAGAAGGTATTCTTCACATCGAACTGCTGTAAAGGCTAATCAAGATTTGTAACCAAGGACAACAAAACACGGACTGTGTTGATCTTGGCCACCAGAGAAATTGTATATGTATAGTCAATTCCATATTTTTGAGAGTATCCTTTTGTTACCAGCCTTGCCTTGAAGTGATCCACCGTCCCATCAACTTTATACTTCACAGTATAAACACCCTATTTACATCCCATAGGTTTCTTATCAGCTGGCAAGTTTGTGATCTCCAAGGTAGCATTCTTCTTCAAAGACTTTAACTCTTCATTCATTGCTGCTTGCCAACGTGGATCAGCTAAAGCCTCCTGCACACTGTTAGGAATAGATACAGTAGATAATTGATACACAAATGACTTATTTGATCCTGACAGGTGACTGGTAGACACATAATTAGTTAATGGGTATAACACATTGGATTCAGGGTTGGGCTTATTCATTGGGTACCTAGTTTTGTATTTAGGGTCAGCTTCATAAGTAGGTTTAGGAATACCTCGGTTTACACGGACAGGGAGGCGACGTGGTGGTGGTGAATCCTGGATCGAAGGCGATTGATTATGGTTATTAGGGCTCAAGGGCGGCGAGATAGATTGTGAGGTAGTTGGCAACACAGGGTTGTCCGCTGGTGAAGAAACTGACAATGAGCTGTCAGGCGGAGATGAAGGTTGTGAGTTATCTGGTGTAGTCAACTCGTTACTTTCAAAGTTTTCAACATTGTTTCCATGTGAATAATCACCACTTGTCTCCAAGACATTACCACTTACCTCTAATTCATTCACATTATTATTTTTTTGTGAATGATCACCACTTATTTCCAAGACATCACCGCTTAAATCCAAATCATTCATATTATCTGTCTCCGGAACAGTATAGTCAAGAGTTTGAACTTCTGTTTGATTCTCCCCCCTGAAGTGAAGACTCAGGATTGGCAAAGTACATATTATTCTCATGAAAGGCAACATCCATAGTAACAAACAACTTTTTCGTCGGAGGGTGATAACAACGATATCACTTCTGATTTGAGGCATACCCCACAACCACACACCGTAAGGCCCGAGGTTCAAGCTTACTTCTCTGCTGTTTATGAAGATGAATGAATGCCACACAGCCAAACACATGAGGTGGAAGATTGGGAACCACATGAGCATCAACGTGTGAGGAGAGAGCCTGAAGTGGTGTTTGAAAATCAACGGATCGGGATGGAACACAATTAATGAGATACACAGCTGAGGTGAAGGTTTCTCCCCAATAGAATAACAGGAGATGAGCCTCGAGCAAAGAAGCACGAACAACCTCTAGAAATTGACCGTTCTTACGTTCTGCAACCCCATTTTGTTGTGGAGTATATGGGCACGTGATTTAATGAACAATGCCATGATGATTAAGAAAGGCACGAAGGTCAGAGTTAACATATTCACTACCATTATCACTCCTGAGAACCTGTATGTGTGACTTATATTGTACTTGTACCATTTTATAAAAATGCTGAAACAAAGAAGGAACTTCACTTTTAGACTTCATCAAACATACCCAAGTAATACGTCTGTAATCATCAATAAAAGTAACGAACCAATAAGCACCACCAAACGTAGCAGTTTTAGATGGCCCCCAAATATCAGAATGAATGATCATAAATGGAACAAAACTCTTAGTCATACTGGACCGAAATGAAATACGATGACTTTTGGCCATTTCACAAACACCACATTTAAAGCTAGAAACGTCATGCTTAACAAATAGGCTAGGAAACAACCTTTGTAAATAGCCGAAAGAAGCATGTCCAAGTCGACGATGCCACAACCAAACCTCCGAAGCTTTATCCTTCTCCCCATGAGATCCTTCCACGACAAGAGCTTGATTCAAATTTTGAGAACTGTTCGATGTCAGCTCCAAGTAGTAGAGCTTTCCCCTCCGAATACCATAACCAATTGTCTTACGAGTTCGAATGTCCTTAAAAATACAAAAGGAAGGCCAAAAAATAACAAGGCAATGTAGGGCGACAATTATTTAAGCAACAGATAATAAATTATAGTCAAGGGAAGGAACAACAAGTACAGAGTCAAGATTCAGGGTATCAGAGAGGGAGACATCGCCTTCCTCAGTAAGGGAACAACATTACCATTGGCAACACTAACTATAGTATTGGTGGATGGTTTTAGGGTTTGTATCTATCTAGAATCACAAGTCATATGTTCATTAGCACCTGAATCAATTATCCATGTGCTATTCATAATAGATGCAGAAACTTTTAAAGCCTTACCATCATTACCTGTATGGCCAGAATCTACCTTAGCTTCGGCAACCAATGCACGCAACTTGAACCAGTCACGATTGACCGTACTCTACGGTTCGGTTTGATCAGATTGATGCATAGTGGTATGAGCCCAAAATTCCGGGCTCCAAGTAATTTGAGTGGGAAGAGATATGGCCCAAATTCCTAGGCCAACAAAAATATGTAACGTGGGCTAAAGAATAATAGCCAAAAAATAACAAACGACCTTTTTATTTTTTTCTCTTTTTCTTTTTCTTTTTCTTTTTTCTTTTTCTTTTTTCTTTTCTTGTTTTCTTTTCTTTCCTTTTTTTTAAATAATAAAAACAAGGTGCAGGGTTGCACAACAAAAAAGATAGCAATTATGCAGCCGCAACAGTAGTGACGAGGAACAAGCAAAAAATCCTCGGAGATGGGCTTCAACCAGTTCAACGAAATTGAGTCTTTTAGCAGACGAGGACTACGGGATTTCGGCGACAAGGATCGGCGATGATCACAAAACCTGAGTACGTGATGCAGTAGTAGATTGTGGCGAGTGGATGCAGGGATCGGTTCAGTGAACTCCAGTCAGCAACAACAATGTCGCTCGCTGGTCAGACGGGCATGCTACACAACTAGATGCGCGGTGGTCTTCGGTAGACTCAGATCAGCAACGACCACGTCGCTCGCTGGTTTCATAATGCGGCACAACTGGCTGCACATCGATTTCTGGTGCTGGGTTCTCCAGACAAATTGCGATAAAAAAAATTTCTTTAATTTTTCTTAACCTGGGTCTGGTGCCAAGAAGAGAATGCTTTGAATTGTAATATATTTTTCTCAATAAGAGGTACTTATAAGTGTACAGCCTTAACATAAATGGGAAGAGAACTAATTACAAGCGATTACATGAGAATACACGGGATTACATATCAATTAGGGATCCTACCTAAAATACAAAAGTCAACAAAATTGACGAAACAATATATATATTTCAAATATATTTCGGCCATATTGTAAATAAAAATACATATTGTATCAGATTCCTACTGCATACATATTTGATCCATCATGGTTTTTCTTAACTTTATACACCCACTTGCTGCCTATAACAGATCTATTTGTTGGAGGTAGTACCAAAATCCGTGTTCCATGTGCCTTTAGAGCATTATATTCCTCTTGCATAGCTAATTGCCACTGAGCTTTAGTGAAAGCCATCCTGAAATTCTTAGGTTCTTCAACACTTGTTGTTGGAACCCCTGTTTGTCCCACATCAGCTAGGGGAAGGAAAGCAAAGCAATTTAAATAGAATTACCCCACTCTAACTAACACCGAGGCCTTTTGTGATAAAACCCCACACCTGAGGATTGTGCAGGTGGTTAAGTGGGGAAATATCGATATTGTTGGAGTGGGCCTTCGGCCCGTCGACCTGAAAAATTCCACATGGTATCAGAGCCAGGAGGCGGGCCCGTACTGCCACGTGATTGGGTGGGTCTCTGTTTGGCCTTACGTGATGGGTGAGTCCTGACATGGCTCCATGTAGGCCAAAGATGCCACGTGATCGGGTAGGTTCCCATTGGCCCCGCGTGATGGGTGAGTCCCGACATGGCTCCACGTGGTTGCCGATGTGGATTTTCACGTGTGATCTATAAATGGGATCTCACGTGCGGGGGAGTGTTGGAACCCCTGTTTGTCCCACATCGGTTAGGGTAAGGAAAGCAAAGCAATTTAAATAGAATTACTCCACTCTAACTAACACTGAGACCTTTTGTAATAAAATCCCACACCTGAGGATTATGCAGGTGGTTAAGTGGGGACAATATCGGTGTTGTTGGAGTGAGCCCTCGGTCCGTCGACCTGAAAAATTCCACACTTGTAATATCCGCTATAAAAGAAAAACCACCAGAGACTGAATCCACAGGTTGTAATGATGTTAACTCAGGTATTTAAGCAAGAAAAGCTGCATAATTCTTCCTTGATATTGCCCCTGTTTGTAGTCTTGTTTGAATACCATCGGGTCTAGTATTTGGATTAACAACCACATGATATTCAGTATCAGATGATGATGATGTTGAAGAGAAAGGTAAGATTACCTGTAACTGTGCTGGATTGATGGCAGGAACCAAGTACCCCGAAATATGACCATTTATTCAAGAGATGATCGCCTAAAATCCACTTTCGTTCCTTCTTTGAGAATATTGACTTTAAGATATCCAATATGTATTACTTTAGTTCTTGTTGCAAAAGTTGCACAAATAACATAACAAATTATTAAAGATCATACTAATCCGATCAATATCTCTTAACCATCACTAGCACACAAAAAATTCATTAAAGTAAGAACACAAGCAAGTGGTGGATACCATGGTGATCAAGGGCTTCTCTTTAACCCATTACATCCTGGGTTCAAACTATCTTCCCTTGTGCTTATGATCAAAATCATTCATATTATAAATCAAGTATTTGCTGCAGGCGTATTGATTAAGGACCTGCTTAGATTAGAATGCATGTTTCATCAACAAAAAAGCCAATGTGTTTGGTGGCTGTTATCATTATATCTTTCTCTTTTTCCCTTGGCCCCCCAACTTATGACTTTGTTATTTCCTCACTCTCACGTCCTAGCTGTGATGTCAAGCCACACTTCATTTAGATAAAACTGCAATCCTTCGTGTTTGGGAGATTAATTAAATAATTAACAGCCAAATTTCGTACTGGAGGGAAAATTATTTGGTAATATAACATTTCATTCATTAAAGTTGTGCTAGCGACAAATGTTCACATGTGCGTAAATGACTGTCAGTTGTTGATAGTTTGTTAGTGATTTTCAGATGTTATACAAGTTAGTTCCAGAATACATGAACAATTAACAACCATCAACAATGCATCAACTAGAGGTGACAAATCAACTCATTGGATTGTTAACGGTACCTATTAAGACCTATTTAGTTTGATTTCACCTTACACCATTATCACCATTATCAAATCTCAGCTCTATATTATAATTATATCAATTAAACAAGTCTTAACAAATACCCATTAACAACCAAATAGATTCATTTACCACCTTTAATATCAATGACTGACAGATACTCACACATGTAGCTGACTGTGGATACCATTACTCGTGTTCTTACCACCACATCCTAAGCCGAAAGTAAAAGTAATTATGTAACAAGGTCAGGGCCAGGCCACATATTGTTTCTTCATGGCTTCTAATGTTTGACAGTTCACATGAGCATAATTATACATGTCATAATTTAATTGTTAATAGAGGCCATGAGATTCATGACATGAAAACCTTCACTTTCTGCTTCTTTGTAGTATTTGAAGGTAATTTTTCAATATGAAAATGAATAAACACACTATTTTTAGCTTTTCACAACTCCTTATTTAGTTATGTACTTTGCTTTTGTTTAATTTTATTAATTTTTTGGCAAAAAATAAACAGAGATGTATGAGAAGTTAAAAATTATGAGTGAAAACTAGCTCCCTTTCCCATATTTGTTATAGAATCACAATGAAAACCAAATTAGTCCTGTTGGATATTGAGGAGTATATTGAATTTATTCACATTTTTTCACATCACTACGCTTTAGGATATACAATTAGTTGAAACTTCTTTAAAAAAAATTTCAATCAATTATATTATCACACTCGATATATCGGTTCGTATTTTTGATACACTAAAAAAATCTCTTCCCAAAGTCATATAAGTCGTTGTCTCCAAGTCAACAAAATTTTGATACGTTTTTTATTAGATTGTCTATCGTGCCCGCTAAACCTCAAATTTTTATTCATTTTATTTGTTATTTTGTTGGGTTGAGGTGTTACATTTTTTTTTTCTTTCAATACTTAGATTTTGTTAGATTAGATGTTATATCAGTCACCAACGGAGTTCGAACCCACACCGTCATCCAAGTGCTCAACACATTTCCACCACTGTGGTAAGAGGTCACTTGCGGGTTGAGGTGTTACTTGACAAATTATATTTTGCCTTTTTTAAGTTGGAATGCAACTACGAGTGAGGATCCTCGTCAGATCCTCGTTGTGAGGATCCCGGGGATCCTCAAATCATATATGTTCATTGTATATCGTGTTGTCACTGTCAGTAATCATTGTAATTTTTTTTATTTAAAATTGAATATAAACTGTACCTGACGAAAACTGGCCGCACAATGTACATTGAACATATGTGATTGAAGGATTCCCGAGATCCTTACAAAGAGGATCCGGCGAAGATCCTTACAAAGAAGATCCGGCAAGGATCTCTCTTAAACTACAACACCAAACGCCATTTTTAAAACATTGTAATTTCATACACAAAGTTATAATTTAGTTATAATGTCATACAATAGTTAAAAAATTTGTTAAATTAACAAATAATGATGTATGTGTTGTAGGCCTATTTGATTGAACGAACTAGAGAGAGAGTGAGAGAGTGAGAGAGGGAGGCCGGCCACTTTTAGAGAGAAGAGAGATTGAGTTAATTGTGAGGTGTGTTTGATTCACCCCATTGTGCCTTTATTTATAGTAGTAGAAAGGGTAAATACCTTTCTCTTTAGGATTACAACATTAAATAGGTAATCTACTCCTAATAGGAATATAAGATACTTTCCCATATTCTCTAGGATTTACACAATCACATTCCTATTCTAAATATGATTGCAACACTCCCCCTTGAGTGTGTAAATACTCAACAAACCATCGCATCAGATCTTCAGCATATAAGGTAGAATAGTTGATGAAGTCATCGGCACAACGGGTGATCGCAAGTCTCAAATTTACTTTGAAGTATGCATGTGTAAAAACTCACAAAAACCTTGCTATGATAAAACCCAAGATATGGGGAAAACCCATAGACTAAGGGAAAAGTAAGAAAGTATGCATAATGTCTAAAACAAACGTCAAACTGGACGAGTGTAGTGAACTCAACGGAGTATGATCATCCCAGGATGGGTGCCTCATTAAAACCTCGTTAGGTAGCAAAAACCC
>CM070071.1:8824550-8942253 GCA_036320875.1 Cotoneaster glaucophyllus
TTATAGTTAGGTTCGGAATGTAATTGTGTAAATTCTATTAGAATTCTACAGTATCTTTTAGATAGTGTCCAAAATTAGTTGTAATACCTAAATGGTAAGAAATTTATCTTCTTACTAATATAAATAAAGGCATAATGGAGTGAGATAACACACACCTCTAATTACACCGAATTCTCTCTCTCTCTCTCTCTCCTTGTCGTTGCACCTCTCTCCCTTTTTATAATTCTTCAGTTAAATAGGTCTACAACAATATTAAACTTGTCATCAATATAGTTGAGCTTGAGGTCTCTCACTATAAGTGTAAATAAATATAACCGATCAAAATCTCCTAATAATAAAATCCACACCATCCCCATCCTCACTTCCTTTGTCCCTAAAACCCAAACCATCTCTCTTGACCTTCATTGAGAGGCAAGAGCAAAATGATGAAATTGCTCCTTGTTACTCTTGTCTTCATCACCATGGTGGATGCCTTGGTGAGTAAAATTTTTCTGCACTCATGTTGTGTGTGGCCTCCACCAATAATTGAGTTTATAACTCAAATTAGTTGAAAATTGAAAGATTATGACCAAATTTGACTCAAATAGTTTGTGTTTATTTAAAACACTTGCTACGCAATGTATGTTTTTATGTGCTATAATATGTATGAGCAACATAGTTGTTATATTGTGCTTGTATTAAAAAAAGAAAAAAAGAAAAAAAAGAGGATCAGCTGGTGATTTCGTCACTGCAGTTTATCATTCTGAGAATCATATAGACTTACAAAAGCATTTCAGCCTCTCTCTGGCCACCATTAAAAAAAAACATGTACACATATTATAAATTGAGTTGAATTATAATATGATGAGGCACTGTATTTTTTTTTATAGTACAATTGATATACTTTTATTCCAAGGGGAGAGGGAGTTCGGTGAAGCCTCACAATGAGCAACCTAATTTAGTATCGAATTCGCCATCAACGAGATTCTAACTTAAAATCTCTCACTTTTAAATAAAAAACAATACCACTAGACCATAAAACTGATGTAACACAGTTTTTTGAGTATACGGAAAAATTGCTCTAATTTGACACAAGGCTACAAATACAAGAAACCAAACGATAGTTTCCCATATTCCGCCGACACACAAGAACAAGAAATGGACCTGCCGGCCAACTGGACTTCATTTCATTACGGTCAAACCGATAGAAATCTTAGGGTTTGTTTGGTATCCAATTTAATTTTTTTTTATAATTTCTCAAAACATTTCTTAAGAATTTTTCTTGAAAACAATTTTCTTTAAGACTCAAAAACTTGTTTGGTATGCGATTTAAAAATTCTAAATCTTACAACTTAAACTGGACAAAGAGATAAAAAAAAGGGGGTTGAGAGAGAAAGAGGATAGAGGAGGAAAGAAAGAGATGATTGGAGGAAAGAGAAAGAAGTGAGAGGATTAGAGGAGATAGAGAGGAAGAGAAGTGAGAAAAAGAACCGAGAGAATGAAGAGAGCGGATTGGAGGAGAGACAAAAAAGGTAAAAAAAGAAAGAAAGAGAAGGGTGAGAGAGAAAGATTTGGAATGAGAGGGGAGGAGGGAGAGAAAAGAAATGAATGAGCTTTTAAGTTTAAAAATTCTAAAAACTCACTTTTTGTGTTTTTAGAGAATAGACTATATTTTTTAGTTGGTCTTGAGTTCAGTTTATGAAATTAGTCCTACCAAATAAGTTTTTAAGGCCTAAAAGTTGAAAATTATTTTTGAGTTTAAAAAGCTGGATTCAAGTAGAGTACTAAACAGAGTCTTAAAATCCAGGCCATTCCATATTCAAATCCTTCGTCCCCAAAATCCCAAGCTTCGCCCCTATCTCCCCCAATTCCCCGCCAGAGGCTAAACCCGAACCTTCGCCGAGAGCAAAATGATGAATCTACCCCTCGTTCCTCTCGTCATCGCCGTCCTGGTGGCGGCCCTGGTTACCCCGTCCGTCGCGGAGATTAGGACCCACACGAACTCCTCCGACAACTGCCCCATGATCCTTTTCAATAAATTCGGGTTCACCCACACCGGTCACTTGAGCATCCGGGTCTCGCATGTGTCTGTCACCTCCAAGCACCCCGATATCGATCCCTCCCGCTTCGGCTTCTTCCTCCTCTCCGAGGAGTCCCTCCTTCAGGTCCTCGTCGAGATCCAGCAGAACCCTCAACTCTGCGTCTTGGACTCCCGCTACATTACCCACGTCTTCAATTTCAAGGAGGTTTCACCGCTGCCGCAAGCTTCCTTCAACCACTCCGACCAGGTCTCCGCCCCCAACGAATGTAGCCTCTTCTTCGCCAATTACGTGCTAGAGACCACCGTATCCATGATCTTACGGACGGTGGCCTACAATCTCGACCCGGATGGTTCCCGCGACTATCTTTCGGCCGGGTTGACCAACCTGCCGTCGCTGTTTTCGGTCTTTTTTCTCGCGTATTTGGTGTTTGTGGGCTTCTGGGTCTACCTCTGCTACACCAACAAGAGATCCGTGCACCAAATCCATCTTCTGATGGGCGGATTGCTTTTGATGAAGGCGTTGAATCTGATTTGCTCGGCGGAGGACAAGCACTACATGAAGGTCACCGACACCGCGCACGGCTGGATGTGTTGTTTTACATCTTCCAGTTCCTCCATGTCACCTTGTTGTTTACCGTGATCGTTTTGATCGGGACCGGGTGGTCGTTCTTGAAGCCTTTTTTGCTAGAGAATGAGAAGAAGGTGTTGATGATTGTGATCCCTCTGCAGGTCTTGGCCAATGTAGTGTCGATTGTGATCGGCGAGATGGGACCATTTATCAAGGCCTGGGTCACCTGGAACCTGATCTTCTTGTTGGTTGATATCATTTGCTGCTGCGCTATCATCTTCCCCATTGTTTGGTCCATCAGGTCCTGAGAGAAACCTCGAAAAGCGACGGAAAAGCCACCAAGAAAACCTAGAAAACCAACGAAAAAGCGGTCAAAAACTTTGGCAAAGTTGACTCTTTTTCAGGCAATTTTACGTTGTCGTTTATTGGGTACTTGTACTTCAGGCGAATCGTTGTTTTTACGCTCAAGAGCATGGCCGCATATAAGTACCAGTGGGTGAGCAATGCGGCTGAGGATGCTGTGAGCCTTGCGTTTTACATGGTGATGTTCTATATGTTCAGGCCGGTGGAGAGGAATGAGTGCTTTATTCTTGATGAGGAGGAAAGAGAGGCGGCAGAGGTGGTGGCTCGTATGAACCCAAAATAGGTCTCCATTGTGATTGTCATAATCGGTGATTTAGAGGGTTAATTGAAGGTTTTATGCTTTAGTTTTTATTATTGACTGCTAAATAAGCCAGCTGGCATTTTAAGGGGTGGAATTTGTATAAAATGAGAGATTTTTCAGTGTGACCGGCACACAAGGTGGTATACATGTGTCATTGTACAAATGGTGTGATGTATGTGTTGAAAAGTTAATAGCTTAAAAAATAAAAAATTTCACCACTTACATAAAAACTAGGCCTGGCAAACGGGTCGTGTCTGTTGTGTTCGTGTCGTTTTCGTGTAATACATGTTATCTTAACGGGTCGTGTCGTGTCACACCCATTATCACCCGTTATGACCCGTTAAGAAAAATATATATTTTTTCCTTAAATTTGCACATACCACACATTGCCACATAAATATTACTTGAAAACATTAAAACACGTTTGTCGTTTAAGTACTACATCTACACTCGAAAATAAGAGCCTAATAAACAAACATCCATACACCATAGTCTATTACAAAATATTAAATGTGCAAGGATGTGCAAAATGAAAGAGTTTTTGTTTTCAAGGTTGTGAAGCCTTTCTCAAAAGTTTAAACCTTGCCAGTGGAACTCAAAGCTTGCATATTATTCCTTTTACAAAATCCTCAATTTACATCGATCATCATGACATAAGATTTTGTGGTATCCACTAGTGTAAATATTTTAAATTGAAGATCAAATTCATTCATTGTATTCATATAGGGTCAAGGAGTGTAGCTGTAAAAAATTATCAAAATCAGAGTTAAAATAATCATTAAATTGTGATTTTTCGTTGATAACCGTCGAAAAGTTTTGTCCCATTACTTGATATCTGAATGTTTGTTTTTTGCGATTTTTGGCGTATGCGATCTTGCAGCATATACAAACAAGCTTGACGGTTAGGTCAATGAAATTAGTTTCGTAGAACGCGTATCCCATCAAAACGATAGATTCACTAACACTTATAATTTATTTATACTTTCATTAAGTATAAAATAAGATTTTGTGGTATCCACTAGTGTAAATATTTTAAATTGAAGATCGAATTCATTCATTGTATTCATATAGGGTCAAGGAGTGTAGCTATAAAAAATCATCAAAATCGGAGTTAAAATAACCGTTAAATCGTGATTTTTCGTTGATAACCGTCAAAACGTTTTGTCCCGTTACTTGATCTCTGAATGTTTGTTTTTTGCAATTTTTTGGTGTATATGATCTCGAAGTATATACAAACATGTTTGACGGTTGGATCATTGAAACTAGTTTCATAGAATGCGTATCCCATCAAAACAATAGATTCACTAACACTTAAGAATTTATTCATACTTTCATTAAGTATAACATAAGATTTTGTGGTATTCACTAGCGTAAATATTTTAAATTGAAGATCGAGTTTATTCATTGTATTCATATAGGGTCAAAGAGTGTAGTTGTGAAAAATCATCAAAATCGGAGTTAAAATAACCGTTAAATCGTGATTTTTCGTTGATAACCGTCGAAAACTTTTGTCCCGTTACTTGATATCTAAATGTTTGTTTTTTGCGATTTTTTGCGTATGCGATCTTGAAGCATATACAAACAAGTTTGACGGTTGGATCGTTGAAATTAGCTTCGTAGAATGCGTATCCCATCAAAACAATAGATTCACTAACACTTCAGAGTTTATTCATACTTTTATTAAGTATAACATAAGATTTTGTGGTATCCACTAGTGTAAATATTTTAAATTAAGATTGAATTCATTTATTGTATTCATATAGGGTCAAGGAGTGTAGTTGTAAAAAATCATCAAAATCGGAGTTAAAATAACCGTTAAGTCGTGATTTTTCGTTTATAACCGTCAAAACGTTTTGTGCTGTTACTTGATCTCTGAATGTTTGTTTTTTTGCAATTTTTGGCGTATGCGATCTCAAAGTATATACAAACATGTTTGACGGTCGGATCGTTTAACCTAGTTTCGTAGAATGCGTATCCCATCAAAACAATATATTCACTAATACTCAAGAGTTTATTCATACTTTCATGAAGTATAACATAAGATTTTATGGTATCCACTAGTGTAAATATTTTAAATTAAAGATTGAATTCATTCATTGTATTTATATAGGGTCAAGGAGTGTAACTTTAAAAAATCATCAAAATCGGAGTTAAAGTAACCGTTAAATCGTGATTTTTCGTTGATAACCGTCGAAATTTTTTGTCCCGTTACTTGATCTCTGAATGTTTATTTTTTGCGATTTTTGGCGTATGCGATCTTGAAGCATGTACAAACAAGTTTGACAGTTGGATCGTTTAAATTAGTTTCGTAGAATGCATATCCCATCAAAACGATAGATTCACTAACTCTTAGAGTTTATTTATACATTCATTAAGTATAACATAAGATTTTGTGGTATTCACTAGTGTAAATATTTTAAATTGACAATCGAATTCATTCATTGTATTCATATAGGATCAAGGAGTGTAGCTGTAAAAAATCATCAAAATCGGAGTTAAAATAACCGTTAAATCGTGATTTTTCGTTGATAACCGTCGAAAAGTTTTGTCCCGTTACTTGATCTCTGAATGTTTGTTTTTTGCGATTTTTGGCGTATGCGATCTTGAAGCATATACAAACAAGTTTGACGGTTGGATAGTTGAAATTTGCTTCATAGAATGCGTATCCCATCAAAACGATAGATTCACTAACACTTAAGAGTTTATTCATACTTTCATTAAGTATATCATAAGATTTTGTGGTATCCACTAGTGTAAATATTTTAAACTAAGATCGAATTCATTCATTGTACTCATATGGGATCAAGGAGTGTAGTTGTTAAAAATCATCAAAATTTGAGTTAAAATAACCGTTAAATCGTGATTTTTCGTTTATAACCGTCAAAAAGTTTATGCCGTTACTTGATCTCTGAATGTTTGTTTTTTGCAATTTTTGGTGTATGCGATCTCGAAGTATATACAAACATGGTTGATGGTTGGATCATTGGAACTAGTTTCGTAGAATGGGTATCCCATCAAAACAATAGATTCACTAACACTTAAGAATTTATTCATACTTTCATTAAGTATAACATAAGATTTTGTGGTATTCACTAGCGTAAATATTTTAAATTGAAGATCGAGTTTATTCATTGTATTCATATAGGGTCAAAGAGTGTATCTTTAAAAAATCATCAAAATCGGAGTTAAAATAACCGTTAAATCGTGATTTTTCGTTTATAACCGTAAAAAAGTTTTGTCCTGTTACTTGATCTCTGAATGTTTATTTTTTGCAATTTTTGGTGTATGCGATCTCGAAGTATATACAAACATGTTTGACGGTTGGATCGTTAAAATTAGTTTCGTAGAATGCATATTGTGGATGCAAATTTTCTCCTCCTTGATCTTGGACAATTTTGCACCTACAAAACAATTAACACCTTAGGTGAAGGCCAAGAGCCTCACGCGCCCACGATGAATGGGGGGGCGGGGCTTTGGCTGAAGAACCTCCGATACCAAAGTTAGAATTTTAGAGAGAAAGAGTGTTTAGAGCAAGGTTCTAAAAAACGCTAGGCGCTAGTCGGGCGGTGGGCTGGCGCCTAGCACCTAGGCGCCTAGGCGGGGGCCTAGGCGGATTTAGGTAAATTTCTTGTATATCCTGTAAATAAGTGCATATTGACACTTACAAAAAATTATACTTGTATGAAATCCATGGATAAGATAATAAAAGAATGATACAATGCAAAAAAGAGTATCCAACAAATCCAACATTTAAAAACACATTAAGCATATATGTCATATAATCATAGTGAGGAGTATTATAGAATGACACATGTACAAGAAGTTTACAATTTAAAATCACATAAAATGCAAAATAGGAGGAAAATAAGGAAACATAGTAATGTAGATAGGAATTTTTTTTTTTAATTTAAAAAAAAAAAAAAAAAACGCCTAGCACCGCCTAGCCCGCCTAGGCGCCGCCTAGGACCGCCCAGCCCGCCTAGCCCGCCTAGGCGCCGCCTAGAGCCCAGCCGATTTTTCCACCGTTTTGCACAAAAACGCCTCGGCCACACTCCGCCCAGCACCTAGGCGCCGCCTAGGGCGTTTTTTCGAACACTGGTTTAGAGAACTTTTGGAATTTTTGCAAGAGAATTGGAATGAGTGTTTGATGAAAATGGGAGCTTATTTATAGGGCTAGACCAGTCCACTTTGGAGAGAAAGTGGCCGGCCATAATGTGGGTTTTTGGTTTAATTTTTGGTTTAATTAGCCAATTTATTGGCTAATTAAACATGAAAGAAATAAATGGGGGGTTATAGGATTAATTGACTAATTTAATTTGGGCAATAAAGTGGAAAAAATAAAAAAGGTCAAGAGCAAAAGGTATGGCCGGCCTTTGTCTAGCTTTAGGGTTGAATTGGATGTATTTTGTGGTTAATTGGATGATTTAATTGATATTCAATGGATTAATTGGGTAATTAATCCATTAATTAACCAATTAACATAATTTTGGAATGAATATTTTGGAGATTACCTTGCAAAAGGGGATTTGATGAGATGGACTTTGAATTGTTTACCTCTTTTGGAGCATTTTTTACTTTGTTGAAGGATGATTGTCTACTGCTCGCGTGTAGAAATCCCGGTGTACCTCAGGGGTAGTTTGGTCCTCTTTCGCCAAAATATCCACGTGTCGCTTTGTGATCATTTTTGGCTCCACAAATGCCCCCACACCTGTTGGGCTGCTTGCAGAAAAGGGCAACAGGTGTAGAGATTTTCTCGCTTTAGGAAACTTTGAATTGCTTCCTATTTTGTTGTTGATTCTCTCTTTTAATAGGAAATTAAATCCTTCTAGGAAAAGGAAATAAATTTCCCTCAAAGCTTATTTAAGTCCACCTTAAGTGGATTATTAAATAAACTTTTAGAGAGAAACTTATTCAACATTACAAGAGAGAAAGAGAGCTTAGAAGATATTTGTTCCCCCTCCTCTAACAATCTTCTACGTCTTGCCCGTGCAAAGGATCGATTTTCGTTGCTTCTTGGTAAGAAAAAATTAATTTTCTTGTCTTCTTGGTTTTCTTGGATCTTTGGGGCTTGAAATTTGGCTCGACGGGGATCGTGTATTCGTGATGGGGTCCCCTGGGAAGCCACGGCATGGTCATGTTTTTTTTTTTTTTTGCTGGGCGCTGGGGCGCGGTCGTGAGAAGAATCAGGCCAGGCCGTGGGGCCTGGCAAGCTTGCTGGGTTCTGCAGCTTCGGGCCTTTATCACTCCTTTTTTTTTTTCTTTTTTTTAAGAAGACTGGGCTCGGGCCCGTGTCTAGGGAGAAGAAAGTAGGGCGTCTGCCCCCATTTGGTTGGACTGGGCTGTCAAGCCCCTGGGGCTGAGAGAAGAGAGTGGGGAGCCAGCACGGGCTGGGCTCCCTGACCCCTTTTTTTTTCTTTGAATTGGGCCACTTGGCCTGTTTGCACCGAGATGAGAAAATGCCCTAAGAGGGCTTGGGCCGTGATGCCTTTTTGCTGCTTTCCCTTTTTTTTCTTTTTTTTTTTTGTTTTTTTTTTTTTTTTTTTGTAGAATTTTCTCTAGCATGTCTTCCTCAAGTCACAAGAATGATGATGGTGTGCCGCCATTGTATCGTCAAGGCGGGTCTTTGAGCAAGGTTGGCTACTTCAAGGCTGCTCACTTCAAGATTAACTCTGATGATTCATTTAGGGACTTTCTTGAGACATATTGGCATGCCATTCCATCGGGAGTACGTGTGAAGCGAGTTAAGGATGGTAGCCGCCGTGAGCCATGCGATGGGTTTGGAGAGCCATCAAATTCCACCCTTACTATTTTGTGTTAGGGTTTACTTTTCCTATGCCGCGCTTCTTCCAAGAAGTGCTCTGCTCCATGAAATGTGCGCCTGCCCAATGTTCCCCGAATGCGGTCCGAGTGATGGTGGGGTTCCACAATTTGAGCCAATTCTTTGACTTGGGACTAACCACCAACGAATTTTGGTATTTCTTTGACATAGGTCGTATTGAAGGAGTTGGGCAGCTGCAGTCTCGTCATAGACTTTTTGACAACTCGAGTAAGGGAGATCATGACTGGGCCAAGGAGACTTTGAAGATAAGTGGAGAATGGGAGTCTGATCATTCTCCCGAGCTGCTTGTCCCAACAATCTTTATATCCGGTATGCAAGCTGCTGCAAATTATTATTATTATTTTTTCATGCGAGGCTGCTTTTCAATTTTCTGATTTGTTTTCCGCTGCCTTTGTAGATTCGGAATTTGGCTTAACTCCCAAGGTCTCTCTGAACATGAAGAAAGTGCATGTCGCTCTGGGCATTCCCTCCGAGTATCGTGAGTGGCGCTGGCTGCTAAGTCCTATTCGTAAGGAGAAAGATGGGTTGCCCCCAAAAGAAGAGTTAAAACGAATCAAAACAAAGGCATTGGCCCATTCTATCACTGTGGTGGAGCCTCCTGCAAATGATAGCGGAAGAAATAAGCATTCCCCGCCTGTTCAAGAGATGTCTGTTGAAAAGAAACCAAGGATCGTTCGCGGGGGTTCATCAACTGCTCCCAAGCTCGTGATTAACTTGACTTCCTCCAGGAACAAGAAAAAAGAGACTGCCGGATCTGTGCCAGTAACGCCTGCTGTTCCGAAAGCTGCTAGTTCGATTGCTGATAGGATTGCCCAACGTAGAAGTTCATCAGTGCCTCAAGTGCCGAAGTTTATGCCAAAGCGTCCGCTTGGGGTTAAGTCTGATTCTCCTTTGGAAATGCTTGCTACTATGAAGAATGGCAAGGCACACCTACCTGCTAAAGTGGCACCAAAACTCGTTCCTTCCGCTGTCGAGATCAAGTCGCCTGCTGAGAAGAAAGAGACTTATCGCGCCAGTGGTCGCGATAAATCTGCCAAGTCTAGTTCTGGTGAAGTTGCTGAGATTTGTGCGCTTTTGAAGCCAGACCTTCTTGAGGACATGGACGTTTGTGCTAGGTTTGTTGATGGCGTCAAAGGAATTATTGGTCCGAGCTCTTTTGTGAAGTATACGTCTTAGCACAGGAGGGCTGCTCTGCTGACCATGATGCAAAAAATGACGATCTTGGCAGCCGAGTCCATGGTTCTTGATCAAGAGGATACCAAGGCCGCCAAGGAGGTGGTAAGGACTATGGCAGCCAAAGCTTATTCCTCGGCCGAGAAAAATTGGAATCTGAACTTGCTGCTTTGAAGGGGTCTAATATCTCTGCCCCCACTTCTCTGCAACTTGAGACCGCTCGCCAAAAGATCACGGACTTGAAGGCTAGGCTTGACGCGACTCAAGTAAAATATGAAAGTGCAGAGAAGGAGATTGAATGTTACATACCTCAGATTCAGGATATTGAACGCGACATTTCTGAATTCCGCTCCGCTGCATATGCAAAAGATGAAGAATTAATTGCTGTTTACAACCAAGTGATACACTTCAAAAAGGTTGTTGATAGGCTTGAGCCTCAAGTGTTGGAGCTTCAAGGTGCTTTGAAGATCAACGATAATCTGAAAGAAGAAATGGAGGAAATGCAGCGGGTTCGTGCTCGCCTGCTTAAGGAAGCTGAGCAATTGAAGGGTGAGAAAGCTGGGTTTGAGGCTTCGCTGACTCAAAATCAATCTGATTTCTACAAACTTGGTTATGTAGATCATCTCTTTGGACGGCCGTCTGACTTTGAGTTTTCTGAAAAAGACTTCGAGACCTTCTCTATTTCTCCAAAAGATTTGTTTGCCTTTACTTTCGAGTCTTCTATTGGTGAAGTAGTTGGAGATGTTGGTGCCCAAGCCGGGGTAGCCGGGGGTGAAGCGCCGGATGGTACCACTGCTGGGAATGTCGTGGCTGCCGAAGGTGTGACGACTGAGCAGTCGTCGAGTGGCCAAGCTGCTGAAGAGTAGTTTTCTAAGTAGCCTTTAGGATTTATTTTTCCTTGTCGCTTTTGTTTTGCTTGAACTCCTTTGGTCTTTGCTAGTTGTTTATCAATTTTGCTAGAATAATTTAATAAACTAGCTTCCTTCGCTTTTTTCTCCATCTTCGCTTCTTTTGTTCATGCCTTAACCTTTAAACTTTGTAGGCCAGTAGCAAGCGTGCTACTTTTCTATAAGCAGTCGTCGATGTTGGTATAGAACTTTGCAAGGTTGTTAACCATAGGGTTGGCAGCCGAACGCCTTACTTACAGAAGCAGACAAGTCCGCGTAACCACTAGGCTGTTAACCTTTATTTTCCCCAAATCGGTAGGTTGTTTGGCAAGTATCACAACACTTTAGGACTAGGTGCAAGTCATTCCCCGCTTGGCGGAGGTGAAGCTTATCAACTATGTTGTATGTCGGTAGCGGATAAAACTTCGTATATGCACGCTAGCTTGTTTAACCTTTCACAAAAAATGTGCGGTCGTATAAGTCTAGTGTGGCCTTACTGCTCGAAGGGCAAGCCGTAGGCAGTCTTCTAAAAATCGTAGGCTACCTTAGTGCACTCGGCAGCAGCTTTAGATTCCCAGGGCAGCCATCCATAGGATGTACAACATAATGTGCCCTCTCCGTCTCTAGGGACTCAAAATTCTTCAATTAGCTAGGCCTTGAAAAAGACTATTGTGGCTACTTCTAGGAATCCCGGAGCAAACCATCATGCATCTAGTTATACTAGGGCAGCCAAGCTCATCCACGTCTGGATATTCGGAGTGTAGATTTTATCTTCCCGCTTTGGAGAGCATGGTTGGTCCCTCGGGGGATACATGTCATGTGGTGAGTCCCCAAAAAGGGCGCGGTCTTCTTTTGAAATACAGGAATGATGAGTTGTTACAGTCAAATCAATTTATAGAAGAATTCCTTATTGAAAAGCAAGTAAACAAATAACTTAATTGTAAAAGATTGCATAACAATTGGATAGTCATCGGCTTGCGAGGTGGTGCTCGTTGAGCTGCTTGAGTCTTCGGGTCTTGATATGGTAAGAGATCACACATGGTACTTTCTCAAGTTGTAGGCATTCCATTGCTTCTCGATTTCTTTGTCGTTCATAGCAGCGAGGGTGTAGTTTCCCTTGCCGCCTACTCTGCTGATCTTGTAAGGCCCTTCCCAAATAGGGTTCATCTTCTTTGATCCCTCTCTGCGGGCAGTGATGAAGGCCTTTCTCAGGACTAGATCTTCGGGTTGAAATTGCCGGATTTTTGCCCTTTTATTGTAACTAGAGAGGAGCTGCTGCTGGTAGGCTGCGATGCGGGTTATGGTCTGCTTGCGCCTCTCCTCTGCTAGATCTAGGTTTGTGGTCATCTCTTTACTGTTCTGTTCGACATCTGGCAGTAGGGTGCTGATGTTTGGCACGATGATGTTGGGAGGAATGATTGCTTCCGAGCCAAAGGCCAAGGAGAAAGGGGTTTCTCCGGTTGCTCGCTTTTTGGTGGTGCGATACGCCCATAGACATCCGGGGAGTTCATCTGGCCACTTTCCCTTTTTGTCGGTAAGGGATTTTTTGAGGCAGTCGAGGATCATCTTGTTGGAAGCTTCGGCTTGCCTATTGCCCTGCGGATACCTTGGTGTGGACATATGCTGCTTAATGCCATATCTTTGGAAGAATCTCGCCAGATCTTTGCCCATAAACTGTTGACCGTTGTCGGTGACGATGGACTGAGGGATGCCAAAACGGCAAATGATGTTCCTCCATATAAAGCGTTCTACATCCGTTTGAGTTGTGGTCGTCATGGGTTCCGCTTCTACCCATTTGGTAAAGTAATCGGTTGCCACAATCATCATGCCTCTGCCCCCAGCAGCGGGCGGCATAGGTTCTACCAGGTCGATTGCCCATTGCAAGAACGGCCAAGGACTCATCTGTGGGTGTAGCTCGCTGGCAGACAGTGTTGGCACAGGCTTATAACGTTGGCAGCGGTCACATTTCTGCACTACCTCCTTAGCATCTTGATGCAAGGTATGCCAATAGTAGCCTGCGTTAAGAGCCTTTTGCGCTAAAGATCGACCTCCAGAATGATTTCCACAAACACCTTCATGGATTGAACTTAGGACCTTCAAGTCATCGGGAGACGCCAAACAATGAAGATGTGGTCCAGTGTAGGATCTTCGAACTAGAATGCCATTCCACATATATAGTGCGCCGCCTTGGTTTGGAGTTTTCTAGACTCCAATCTTTCTGTGGAGAGTGTGCCGTTGACCAAGTAATTTATAATAGAACTTTGCCAATTTGGAGTTACACTAACCTGTGACACTTCGGCTACTGGCTCTGCCTCTATGCTCGGCTTATCTAGGTATTCCACCGGAATAGAGCGTTTGAGCTGGTGATCGAGGGAGGAGCCTAGGCCGTCTAGTGCATCTGCATGGGCATTTTCCATCTGTGGAACTTGAGTGAGACTGTAAGTCTGAAATGCCTCAAGCTGCTTGCGTACCTTCTCTAGATATTGCGCCATCCTTGGATGTTTTGCCGTGTATTCCCCAGTAGCTTGGCTAGTAATTAGTTGAGAATCAGAATAAATCGCAAGCTTCTTCACTGCTAAGTCTTTTGCCATTCGGAGGCCTGCCAGTAAGGCCTTGTACTCTGCTTCATTGTTGGATGCCTTGAAGCCTAAAGTGATTGCCTGCTCAAGCATCGAGCCATCTGGGGTGATGAGGACCACGCCTGCTCCCGAACCTTTATAATTGGACACGCCATCGACATGCAAATGCCAAAGATCTCCGTTGAAGGAAAGAGGCGAAGCTAAGGTCTCGACTGCTTTTAGGATGTTGTTGGGTTGCTCTGCTGCGTTGCCTAGGCCAGGTGCAAATTCTGCTATAAAATTTGCTAAAGCTTGGGCCTTTATTGCCGTACGGGGTCGGAAGACTAAACCATATTGGCCTAGTTCCAATGCCCACTTCATCACTCGTTGAGAAGCATCCAGACCATGTAAGATGGATCGTAGAGGATATTGAGTCATGACAACGACTGTATGAGCTTGAAAGTATGGTCTAAGTTTCCGAGCTGCAACAACTAGAGCCAAAATTAATTTTTTGATCTTCGGATATCTTGTTTCCGCATCGAGAAGAGCTTTAGAAATGTAGAATACCGGTAGTTGGGCCCCTCAACTCTTCTCGTATGAGGGCAGAGCTCACTGCTACTTCGGAGACTGCCAGGTAGATGTATAAATCCTCCGCAGCTTCCGGCTTAGGCAGTAAGGGAGGCGATATGAGATACCTCTTCAGGTCTTGGAAGGCGTTTTCGCATTCTTTATCCCATTTATCACGTTGCGCCCTCTTGATGGCTTTGAAAAAAGGCTTCCATTGATCGGTAGACCGCGAGAGGAAACGGTTGAGGGCGGCTGCTCGTCCAGTCAAGCTTTGGATCTCTTTCAAGTTGGTTGGAGACTTCATTTCTAGAATCGCTCGGATTTGATTGGGATGCGCTTCAATCCCTTGTTGGGTGACTAAGTACCCTAGGAATCGGCCCGAAGATACTCCAAATGTGCACTTCCTAGGGTTGAGCTTCATTTTGTACTTTTTAAGGATGTTGAAGGTTTCCACCAAGTTGCGAATGTGGTCTGACCGCTGCTTGCCTTTTACGATGATGTCGTCGACATAGACTTCCATGGTTACCCCAATTTGGTTCTTGAACATCATATTCACTAACCTTTGGTAAGTTGCTCCTGCGTTCTTGAGGCTAAAAGGCATGACCTTGTAGCAATAGGTACCTCGTTCGATCACTAACGCGGTTTTTTCCTTGTCGAGTTCGTACATGGCTATTTGGTTGTAGCCAGAATATGGGTCCAAGAAACTGAGCAGCTAGTTCCCAGAAGTTGAATCTACCAAAAAATCGATTCGGGGAACTAGATAAGGATCCTTTGGGCATGCCTTGTTGAGGTCGGTATAATCTACGCAAACCCTCTACTTGTCCTTCTCTTTCTTCGTAACTAGCACAACGTTGGCGAGCCATGCTGAGTGTGCTACCTCTTCTTTGAATCCGGCTTCCAATAGCTTGTCTATTTCGGCCTTGTTGATCGCTACTCGTTCGGGTGCAAAATGCCTTCTTTTTTGGATCACCGGTTTAGCAGCGGGGTCAACATGTAACTTGTGGCAAGCCACCTTTGGGTCAATGCCGGGCATGTCAGATGGTGACCATGCGAAGATGTCTCAGTTCTCTCTAAGGAAGATAGTGAGTTCTTCCTTCTCGGCTGGGCTTAGACGAGAGCCAATTCTAGCCGTCTTTACCGGCTGCTGCGGATCGAGAATGATTTCTTCGGCGTCTTCCTCAGGTTTCCATCCTATCTCGTCTGCTTGAGCGCCATCTTCTCGATCCACTTGCTGTAATTGCTATTTGGTAGCCTCATCATCCTTTTGGATTTCAGTGACCTCTACGGGGGTAAAGGTCTTATTCTTTGATTCTTTCAACATTTGCACAGTGCATCGTCAGGATGCGGCCTGGTCGGACTTAATTTCTCCAATTTCTCTTCCCGGGATGCTGAATCGGATTTTTTGGTACTTGACGGAAGTGACGGCATCTAGCTTGATCAACCAAGGTCTTCCAAGGATCCCATTGTAAGGAGATGGGTCACTAATGATCGTGAATGTTTGCTTTAAGACCACTGGCGGTGTTTTCACATCAAGGGTGATTTGGCCGACGACAGTTGAGGTGTGCCCATTGAATCCGGTGAGTACTTATGCCCGGCGTACCATCGTGCTTTCCAAACCCATTTTCTGAATAACTGAGAGTTGAAGTAGATTGACTGCACTTCCATTGTCAACCATCATTCGGTCGACTATGGCATGGGCTATTTGGACAGATATCACTAGTGCGTCGTCGTGTGGGAAGTCAACACCTTCTGCTTGTTCAGTGAAGCCAATAATGGGTCCAGGTTGTGTATCGGCTACTTGGACTTGTGAGATCAGTAAAGCCTGCTGGATTTTCCTTTTCTTGGAGTTATTAGTGGCCCCCAAATGCTCGGATTCGGCAAAGATACCATTGATCCGAATTGTCTTGGTTGGTGGCTCCTCATCATCATCGGCATTCCTTCTTGGTTGTGCAGCTGGCTTGTCCAAATATTTATCAACCTTGCCTTCTTTCACGAGTTTCTCTAGATAATTCTTCCAAGTGTAGCAGCTATCAGTTGTATGGCCTGGACCTCGGTGGAATGCACAATATTTGGTGTGGGACAACTTGGAAGTATCTCCTTTTGATTGTTTCGGCAACTTGAACCACGGCTCGTTTTTTATGTCGCGAAGGATTTGATGGATCAGAATTGAGAACTTTGAGTAATTCTTGGTTATTGGGCCTTCTTTAGTTGTAGGCCTATCCCTCCGCTTGGCCTCTTGTCTGCTCTTGTTGGGCCGCTTTCCATCTTCCTTTCTTTGAGCCGCTGCTAATTCTTTTTGAGGCTGCTCGGGTGCTTTTTCTGCCCACCGAGCCTCGTCCTAAAGTGCATGCTTCTCTGCTAGGGCGAAGGAATCAGCTAGAGTCAGGTCTTCTTTCATGATCATCTCTCCGAATAGAGGATGATCTGCTGGGAGGTTTTTTTGAAAGGCTGCACTAGCAATTGAGTCGTCGCGTCCAACGATCTTCGCCTTCTCTGCTTTAAACCTCTTTACGTAGTCGCGGAGCGACTCTTTTTGGTTTTTCTTCACGTTGAACAAGTGATCGGATTTTTTCTTGATCGCGCGGTAAGATGAGTATTCTTTGGTGAAAACCAAGGAAAGATCATCAAAATTCTGAATGGATTGCGGTGGCAAGGTGTGGAACCAATCTTGCGCCTCGCCTTGCAAAGTGGTGGTGAATATTTTGCACATGAGAGCGTCATTATTCAAGTAAAGGACCATCGCGCTTCGGTAGTGCTTCAAGTGCCTTTATGAATCTCCATCTCCTTTGAAGGACGTGAAGTGCGGCATGCTAAACTTGCGTGGAGGCTCCGTTTGCTCGATCTCATCCGTGAAAGGTGACCTGCTTATGTTGGTCATATCCCGCCGTAATGTTTCATCGGCAAATTTGTTTCGTTGGAATTCACGCAATCGTTCATTGAAAAGTCTTTCTACCTCCTCTTGGATTTACCTTTGTTAGGGTAGCGGAGCCCTCGGCTGCCCCAAGTCTTGGCCTGCCGGTCTAGGCTGCTCTTCCGGACGCTTTACTTGTTGCCTCGGCTGCCTAGCTGGCAAAGGGTTTCTTCGCAGGCTGCTTGTTGAACTTGAAGCGGATCGAGCGGCCGCTTCTCTCCGTGTGTCACACCGCATGCTCCGATGTGAAGTGGATGATACTCCTTGCGGGCCTAACCGCGAATGAAGGCTTTGCCTAGAAGGGTGTTCATGTGGATCTTCAAAGCGTGGCCCCAACCTTGAACGTATACTTGCCCGTGGGCCTAATCGAGAATGCACGCTCATCCGCGCTCTAAGACGGGAGTTTACGCTATCTCGGGGGCCCAATCGGGATTGTACATCGCCCGACTGCTAGGTTTGGTTGATTGGCTGCTTGCCAGGACGTTGTCGGAAAGGTTCCTCGTTTGCTCTTGTCCTACTTCGGGACACCTCGTTTGGGGCACCAATTTGTGGATGCAAATTTTCTCCTCCTTGATCTTGGACAATTTTGCACCTACAAAACAATTAACACCTTAAGTGAAGGCCAAGAGCCTCACGCGCCCACGATGAATTGGGGGAGGGGGCTTTGGCCGAAGAACCTTCGATGCCAAAGTTAGAATTTTAGAGAGAAAGAGTGTTTAGAGAACTTTTGGAATTTTTGCAAGAGAATTGGAATGAGTGTTTGGTGAAAATGGGAGCCTATTTATAAGGCTAGGCCGGTCCACTTTGGAGAGAAAGTGGCCGGCCATAATGTGGGTTTTTGGTTGAATTTTTGGTTTAATTAGCCAATTTATTGGTTAATTAAACATGAAAGAAATAAATGGGGGGGTTATAGGATTAATTGACTAATTTAATTTGGGCAATAAAGTGGAAAAAATAAAAAAGGCAAAGAGAAAAAGGTATGGCCGGCCTTTGTCTAGCTTTAGGGTTGAATTGGATGTATTTTGTGGTTAATTGGATGATTTAATTGATATTCAATGGATTAATTGGGTAATTAATTAACATAATTTTGGAATGAATATTTTGGAGGTTACCTTGCAAAAGGGGATTTGATGAGATGGACTTTGAATTGTTTACCTCTTTTGGAGCATTTTCGACTTTGTTGAAGGATGATTGTCTGCTGCTCGCGTGTAGAAATCCCGGTGTACCTCAGGGGTAGTTTGGTCCTCTTTCGCCAAAATATCCACGTGTCGCTTTGTGATTATTTTTGGCTCCACACATATCCCATCAAAACGATAGATTCACTAACTCTTAGAGTTTATTTATACATTCATTAAGTATAACATAAGATTTGTGGTATCCACTAGTGTAAATATTTTAAATTGAAGATCAAGTTCATTCGTTGTATGCATATAGGGTCAAGGAGTGTAGTTGTCAAAAATCATCAAAATCATAGTTAAAATAACCTTTAAATCGTGATTTTTCGTTTATAACCGTTGAAAAGTTTTGTCTCGTTACTTCATCTCTGAATGTTTGTTTTTTGCAATTTTTGGCGTATGCGATCTCGAAGTATATACAAACATGTTTGACGGTTGGATCGTTGAAATTAATTTCATAGAATGTGTATCCCATCAAAACGATAGATTCACTAACACTTAGAGTTTATTCATAGTTTCATTAAGTATAAAATAAGATTTTGAGATATCCACTAGTGTAAATATTTTAAATTGAAGATTGAATTCATTCATTGTATTCATATAGGGTCAAGGAGCGTAGTTGTAAAAAATCATCAAAATCGGAGTTAAAATAACCGTTAAATCGTGATTTTTTGTTTATAACCGTCGAAAAGTTTTGTCCCGTTACTTGATCTCTGAATGTTTGTTTTTTTCGATTTTTGGCGTATGCGATCTCAAAGTATATACAAACATGTTTGACGGTTGGATCGTTGAAACTAGTTCCGTAGAATGCGTATCCCATCAAAATAATAGATTCACTAACACTTCAGAGTTTATTCATACTTTCATTAAGTATAACATAAGATTTTGTGGTATCCACTAGTGTAAATATTTTAAATTGAAGACTGAGTTCATTCATTGTATTCATATAGGGGCAAGGACTGTAGATGTAAAAAATCATCAAAATCAGAGTTAAAATAACAGTTAAATCGTAATTTTTCTTTGATAACCGTTGAAAAGTTTTGTCCCGTTACTTGATCTTTGAATGTTTGTTTTTTGCGATTTTTTGTTGATGCGATCTCGAATCATATTCAAACAAGTTTGACGGTTGGATCGTTGAAATTAGTTTTGTAGAATTTGTATCCCATCATGTTCAAATGGTATGTGTATATATATATTTATTAAGTAGATTTAAATTTATTTATTTTGTATGCATAACACTTAAGAAATTGAATGGTATGTATATTTAAGCGGATCCAATGGTCACCAATTTAAATTTATTTATTTTGTATGTATAACACTTAAGAAATTGAATGGTATGTATATTTAAGCCGATCCAATGGTCACCAATTTTTAATATTTAATTTAATATATATATATATATATATATAAGTATTATAGTTTTTAGGGGTATAAAATTGTTAAATTAATATATATAATTAATATACTATTTTTTTTAGGGTTATCAAATTATAAAATTAATATTTTGCTTATCGTGTATCGTGTTATCCACGTGTATACCCGAACCCACCCGTTATCTTAACAGGTGCTTATCGGGTTACCCGATAACGACCAGATTTGTTATCGTGTCGACCCGAATATCGGATTTGTTGATAGAGTTGATGATGGTTCAGGTCCGCTGCTACTTCTGTTGCCTCTTCTGTTTTCCTTTCAACTGTATTATTGCTTTTTTACCTGTTATAAGAAGTTTGATGCTTTAAGATACCGTGCCTTGTAGAATTTGTTTGATAGGATTTACAGTTAAAAAAATGCTGATAATGATTTCATTATATAGTGCTGATATTGATTTCGAATTACAACGTATTGTATTGATTCTGCTGGTAGTGTTTGTTTCGATTTGATTTCTTATGTTATTCAATTCCATCTGTATAAATTTACCTGTAGTGATTCACTTCATTCTTAACAGGGTTGTTATTAGATGTTTCAAACATAATGTTTATAATGGTCACCGCAAGATGGTGCTGAGCTAAGTTTTTTCTTTGCATATCCTAATAATTTCATTCATAATAAGATTTTGGTTATGGTTTCTGCACGATAGTGATCCGGTTCAAAGGTTCTGTTAGGGATGGCAATGGTTCGGTTTGGGGGACGGAAATGCTATATTTATCCCCATAATCACGAAAATTAATCATATCCATAACCACAAATTAACCATCGGGTATTATCCATAATCATACTCACCTGATAACGGATTCCCCATCGGTTAACGGTTATATCCATCTTTATCAATATTAAAAATATATTCATTCAATTAACGTATGATAATTTAGTAAATATTAATTTCGTCATTAAATATTTGATGTATAAAATGATTTAATGAATGGATCTTGTGGAGCATAAAAATTAAAGTAAACATTGATAATGTTGGCTAATCTTTGACATCTCCCATAAGTACTATTGAATTCTCATAGATTTTGATTCATATCAAAACTTATGAACTTTCCCACAAAATGCAACTCACATAATGCAATTTTTGTATTTACTGTCAAAGTAAGGGATTTGGTGAATAATGAATATACATGTGTGTATTTGTGTATTGTAATACTTTAATATTATGAATAATTATATTATATATTATTCGGTTCGGATTCGGGAACGGATACGGATTGGGGACCCCTATAACCATATCCAAAACGATAACCGAATAATATTCACGGTTTTTCCCCATACCCAAAATATACCCGAATTTTCATATCCAAATCTAATCAATTCGGGCAGTTATCCATGGTTATCGGGTTTAACGGTCATAATTGCCATCCCTAAGTTCTATGTGTATAGAAGCTTGAAACTGTTGGAATTTCTATGTAACCTTGATACAAACTAGGAAACTTTATAATTAGAGTACTTAAATTAAAACTTTGAATACTTAGCATAGTCCGAAACTACTAGAAATGGTCAATCTTACTGTCTGTTCTAGCAAATTGGGAAATTAGCAATTATGTTGATCCCGTATAGAACTAAATCAATCTGAAAACTAATTTAGCAGCAACAAACTTAAAGAAGAATACAAATTAAAACTGGTGATGGTTGATCATTGTGGAGCTTAAAACTTCTTTGGAGATCCATAGGTCTTTATTCATAGTCCTTGACCAGCCTGTGTTGTGTCCCTTTTCTCTGGAATATGTTCTTGTGCTCTTTGGTTCTGTGTCTACTCCCTTTAGGCCCTTCTGATCACGGTAAATGGCTTCTGTTCACCGGAACTGCCTAGTGTTCCTGTATATAGTTTAGAATCAAGGTTAAGATGCGTGTGCGCATGCTTTGTTATTGCATCATAAGCACCTAATCAAACAAGGGTGTTTGCTGGTGTTAAGTTGCTGATGTAGTTGAAAGTTGAAACTTTCCATTGAAGGGACCAGGGTCTAACCAAAGTTAGTTGTGTTAGGAGAGATGTCATAAGAAAACATCAATGCCGGTTCAAAAATTGAAGACGGGTATAGATGGAGAGTTGGTGAAGAAAAGGAGAGGCCGGAGTGATTGATACCGAGGTCCAAAGAGATGATGAAGTTACCAAATAGCAATTACAACAAGCGGATCAAGAAGATGGTGTTTAAATCGACGTGCTAGCAGACGAGATTGGATGGAAACCCGAAGAGGACGCCGAACACATCGTTCTTGATCTCCAGCAGCCGGAGAAGACTGCTAGTATCGGCTCACGTCTGAGCCCGAAGGAAAAGGAAGAACTCACGGTTTTCTTGAGGGAAAATCGTGACATCTTCATGTGGTCACCTTCCGACATGCTCGGCATCGACCCTAAGATAGCTTGCCACAAGTTGCACGTCGATCCCGTTGCAAAACCGGTGATCCAAAAAAGAAGGCATTTTGCACCCGAACGAGTGACAATCATCGAAGCGGAAATTGACAAGCTACTGGAGGCTGGATTCATAGAAAAGGTAGCACACTCAGCATGGCTTGCCAACGTCGTGCTAGTAAAGAAAAAAGAGAAGGGCAAATGAAGGGTTTGGGTAGACTACACCGACCTCAACAAAGCATGCCTAAAGGATCCTTATCCACTTCCTTGAATTGATTTATTAACAGATTCAACTTCTGGGAACCAGCTGCTCAGTTTCTTGGATGCATACTCCGCCTACAACCAAATAGCCATGTACGAGCCCGACAAGGAGAAAACCGCGTTCGTGATCAAGCGAGGCACTTACTGCTACAAGGTCATACCCTTTGGCCTCAAGAACGTGGGAGCCACTTACCAAAGGCCAGTGGATCCACTCCCCTGGGCAATGTGGGATCTAACAGTTATTTTTCTTCCTAAATCAGGGATAAAATTTCTTGCATAATTTAACAATCCTAAAAATGCTTATAACTGTTTCTTATCTTCTAGCTTATCTGGAAATTCTAATACTTTTTTAGCTATATGATCTTGTAATTGTATTGTACCTGACTTAATATACATTCCTAAAAATTCTATATCTTGCTTTTCTAATGCTATTTTATTTCTGCTAATCACAATTCCATTATTGATAAATTCTTGTAAAACTATCTCTAAATGCTTCCTATGTTCATTTCTATTTTTACTATGTACTGAAATATCATCTACATAAACACTACAAAAATTATCATATTTCTTGAAAATTTGATCCATCTTTCTTTGAAAGATCGATGGAGCATTTTTAAGTCCAAATGGCATAACAAGCCACTCAAAATGTCCTTCTGGACAAGTAAAAGTTGTCCACTAATCTTAGTTGCCAAAATCCTGATTTACAATCAAATTTACTAAAATATTTACTTTCTTGAATTTTATTTATAAGCTCATCCTTATTTGGTAACTTATAGCTATCTTCATATGTATTATCATTTAATCTCTTGTAATTGTAAACTATTCTAGCCTTACCTCTCTTTAGCTCTGAATGTTTTCTTACAATAAATGTTGTTGATCTATGTCTAGACTTAGAGGGTCTAATTACTTTTAAATTTAACAACTCTTTTATTTGTTGCTCAAACTCTTGTTTCTGTAATAAACTACAAGGTATATCAGCTGTCTTAATGGTTAAATGTGGATTAATTATATCTAATTTTGCTAATATTTTATTTCTACTCAAATGCAACTGTGGGTCTTCTCCTATAATTCTAGTTTGTTCTGCTAATTGTAATAATTCTTCTAAACTCTTTGGTCTAACTAATTGTAATATTTTAATACGAGTTCCTTATTCTAAAATCGGATATTCATGTTCAAATATTTCTTCATCAAACTCTTCTATATTATTATGCTCATCATTTTCTTTTGAGTTCTCTAAATAATAACCATCTTGGTCACTAGCGTTTTTCTATACTTATGCTTTCATATGTTTCTACAGTATTACTTTGATCAATTATTGTAACACCTCTCTTGAAAAATGTTATGTTAGGATTCATGAATAAAAAACCTTGTAAACTTTTCAAAAAGTTCAAACCCACAATAAATGGATATGATCCTACTGGTGAAATAAATGTTAGTGGTAAATTAAATTGTTGTTTTTATACTTTAAAAGACTCATTATTAATGCAATGTGTTAAATAAACTGGTCTTTCATCAAACTGTGTTATTCTCACTGGTTTTGTTAATTTTTGTCTATATTTTTTCTGGTACTAATTCTTCTCTTATTACACTCTTTGTACTTCCTGTGTCTATCATAGTTGTTGTTTGTATTTTATGTTCTTTTGCTAATTCTATTTCACAATTTATGATAATTAAAGAACTTTTTTTTTGCTTTTCTATGCTATGAACAGTATTTCCTAATATTTCAGTACTTTCTTGTGATTGTGTTGAATTAATTTCTAATAACCTATTACTACAACACTTTTCACGCAATATTGAATATGTATTATAATACTCATTTGCAACTAACTTGCTATACTTATGATATTTTTCTGGCCAACCTAAATTAATGTATTTATATTCTTCTTCATGTTGTTATTCTATGAATGCACACATATACTCTTCTAAATCACTATTTGAACTACTTGAATTTTTCGAGTCTGAATGTATCATATTTATACTTTCTATACTATAAATACTCTCATTATCACTGAAATCGTCTAAACTATATATTGACTGTGTATCTTCATCTTCTTCTAATTTAAACAACTCCATCAAATGTACTTTTCTCTCAATTGCTTTCCTAATTTTGGACATTTGAGTCTAATATGTCCAATCTCTCCACATGAATAACATTTACAAATACTCTTATCTTTTGACGCTTTATATTTTCTAATCCAAGGTCTACCGCTTCTTTTCTTAAATTGTTTTGAAATATATTTTCTCTTATATGTTCTTGAAGGTCTTATGCTAAAATTCTTATGCTATTTGTATGGTTTGTATGATTTATATTTCTTTTTGTATACTTTCTTATACTTATTTTTCTTGTGACAACTATACTATTGTGGTAAATCTATATTTTTACAACTCATATAAAATTGTTTCCTAATTTGTCTCTTAGCTTTTATTTGGCTACATTCTTGTCTAAGTATACCATATATATGTTGAATTTTAGGTCCTATTGCAATATCATTTTTCTTTCGATGCTTTTGCCATTCATTCCAAATCTTTTCTCCTATTGGTCCTTTTATTTTTGTCATATAAGTATCTAATAAATTAATATCACTAATTCTACCTGTTCTACCTAAATATTTAAAGAAATCTGATGTATACTCAGCTATGTACTGTAAATCACAAATTTGTAATTGTTCTAAGTTTCTAATTGCTCTTATTTATTCTTGTTCACTTCTTCCATCTAACCTACTATGATCTAAAAACTCTTGTTTAATCAAAGAAACAAAGCCATCAATATTAAAATGCGTTTTAGCCACCTGATGTTGTTATGGATTTTGAACTTTCCATGACTGAAAATAATCAAAAGCTAAACCATCTAAAGTATGTTCAAAATAATATAATATATTTTGTGAATTACTAAAATCTAACATTAATGCTGCATGTACTCAACCTTTTTCCCATCTCTCAAATGTTCTCTCTTAATCTTGTGGATCTACATTATCTAAGTTTAATATATTACCTGCTATATTAATTTGTTCTAATACTCTTAAATATGGAATCCTATTTTTTCTAGGTGGTTTCATCATACTTTCTTCAACATAATCTACTCCTGCTTGTTCATTATATTGTTCATTTGTTTGTCTCAAAAATTGTTGATCAGTTCTACCTACATATCCTGGATTTTCTACTCCTGATGTACTACTTTCTTCTGTTGGATTACATTCTACTTTCAATTCTAATAAATTATTATATTCTTATATGTTCTACTCCTATTTCTAAAATTAATATTTTCATCTCTTCATCTAAAATTCTATGTAGTCCTAAATCATGTCTTATATTTTTCTAAGTATTGTTCTTCATCTAAATGATCAATATCTTCTATAAGTTTATCTACAAAATGATCAAAATTTTGCTCAACTAAATTAATATCTAAATTATCAAAAGCCATATGAATACTCTCATTTTTTATCTCACTCTTATCATCTTCAATATTTTCTAATTGCTTGTAATTACTAAATCTAATTGTTGTTTCACCTGTACTAGTTTCATATATTTGTACCTTATCAGGTTGCCTATTTCTTACTATTTGTAAATTAGGTAATGTCCACTGAGTTCCTTCTAAAATGCTATTATCTACGGGTTTTGTTTCTATCATATTTACATGCTTACTACCAAATGTTTGAATTAAATTTTGGAATTCTAAATTAAACTTATGATTATATTTATCAAAAACTTTACCAATATACATTAAGCTAATACACAAATTTTTATATTCTCCTTTCATATTATAATTTTTTGTTCTTACGCTCACTTTAATATATTTACTAAATTCATTTATGAGTAAATTGTAGTTATGATCTCTGAACTTTAACTTAATTGGAGCAATAGTCCCTCAACTAAAAATTCATTACCATTGGTCCCTCAACTCGTCAAAACGTGAAACTATGGTCCCTCAACTAAAAATTAATTACCATTGGTCCCTCAACTTTAATTCAACTGGAGAAATGGTCCCTTAACTTTAACCCAATTGTAGCAATGGTCCTTCCAACATAACTCGTTTTGACAAAAATTTTGACGTAGTTGACGAAAATGATCATAATTACACACTTTGATGAGTTGAGGGACCCTAATTATATAAATGGTTATTCCAACATAACTTATTTTGACAAAATTTTGACTAAATTTATGAAAAGGACTATAGCTACACATTTTGATAAGTTGAGGGACCAATGGTAATGGATTTTTAGTTGAGGGACCATTGCTCCAATTTGGTTAAAGTTGAGGGACCATTGCTACAATTTACTCTTCATTTATTGTTATAACATAATTTGGAATACAACCTATGACTGCTAAATGAACTTAAATATACTTTAGCAGTTGCTATTGCTGCTTGCTGGTGACTATCCCATCTATCATCATATATGTGTACTAAAACTTTTGTGCCTACTTGTGCTCTAGTGCTCTAGTTAATCCTGCTATTCCAATTAATATTGTTCCTATATGAATCTAACTAAAATGTAATTTTTTTTTCTAATGGGTAACTACTTCTCTACTAAGTAAATTAAGTGTAACTTCGTTATCAAATCACTTCATGTTGACTGACGCTACTTACAATTCTGCTTCTATTTTCAAATAAACCTAATTGATGCAAAATATATTTATTTTTCTGTGTTCTCTCAAATCATCTTCTAATAAATTATTGTGCTTCTTCTTCATTTGGGTAAATATCTTCAACTCTAACTACTTCTTTTCTTTTTCTCCTAATGAATTCCATTTTTTGTTATCAAAATGATTTATCTTAGGTCTTCTAATATGATTATTTGTACTTAAAGTTAAATTTTCTAATTTTTCTAATAAAGAGAGTGGAAGTGATGATGATGAGTTATGTAAAACTTGATTTATTTATGCTATTTGTTCTTCAACTTGTTCTAAATTTTCTACTAAACTTAAAACTAATTGAATAATTAAATTATTTTGTCTAATAGGGATATTACTATTAGCTACTTGCGTTGAAAAGTCTGTTAAACCTACTGGCTCTTTATCTAACTTACTAATTTCTTTCAAAGCTTGAATATATTTTCTATTAGTTCTAAAATCGGTCATTAAACTAATAATCTATCTATTTTATTATGCAACTTATCTACTTGTTCACTCAAATCTTTTCGCATTAATTGAATTTTTTGAACTTCTAATTTTAACTGCTCAACTATTTCTAGTGATCTAAGTTCTACTTGCTTAGGCTTACTATCTATAAGGTCAATGAGTTCTTTTATCTCTCTTTTGCTAGGAAACCTTTGAATATTTTTATTATTATTTTCTAACTGAGATGTAATATAATCTAAATTCTGTCTAATTGTCTTTGTGGAATTTTTCTGAAAATGCTCTAACAACTGGTTTAACAAATGATTATGCTTATTTCTAATTTTATATTTTATACTTGACTAATAATAAGATCTACAATACTATTGGCTTGTGGATTTTCTTCACTATGCAAAATATGATTATGCTTTCTTAATGAAAAATAACAAACTAAACTATTTTGATCTAAGGTTATTTTTCTTTTTTGAGGTTCACTAATTTTTAAATTAAGGTAATTTATCATAAACTAAATTCTACCTTTCTCTAAAGTTACGGCTAACTGGTTTCTTAAAAACTCTCTTTCTTCTCTCAAGTTCTCTAAAGCTTGATTTGTTGCTCTTTTTGCTTCTAAAACTCTATGATGCACTTCTGTGTTATAATATTTACAAATAAATGAAGGGTGTTCAAGATAACCAAGATAAAACTTTTGCTTCTTCAAAATCTTGCTAATTCTTTTGGATATATATGCTAATCTTCTTTTTATGCTAGTTATAGTTGGGTGTCTAGGACAATAAATACCTGGTGGTTGTGGTTGACAAGGTCTACAAGGACAATAATATCTATTGTTCATACAAAATAAACAAATACGTGCTATCAATTGTGTTAATGACTTCCGTCCTCAAGGTACTTTAATATTATAATTATACTATTAAAATGCTAAACTAGGCTCTGATACCAAATTCGCTAAAGCAAAGGCCCGGTTAAATAGTCGAATGGCCATTATAACAACTAGACATAAAACCTTGCACATGGAACTCGACATGTTTCAGCATGACGGCCACTCACAGTACAAGTATAAGGCCTTAACAGCTGAACTCAGAGGTACCCTGGTTAATGTCCAGTTATTTGTATAGTAAGTATTCAACTATAACAGAGTGCTCGAACAAAGTATGATCGTCAGTTTAGCAGGTTAATAATATAACTACAATAGTGTTTCCCTGATTTGGACTAGAAGTCTAATTAAACAAACACACTAAAGAAAAAAAAGAAAACTTACTTAAGACTTGAATATTATTTGAAGCTGTACACTTGAACTTTTATTGATATATAAGATGTTTACAAAGAGAAGTGTTTACAAGGAAGTGTTTACAAAGGATGCTAGGAAGGCTTCAGATGCTTGAAGTGTGTGTAGTGTGTTGAGGTGAGATATGTCTTTGTGTAGGGGTGTTGTGGTGATCCGTGTGTTTTCAATGAAGGAAACTCCTCCTTATATACACTGAATGAGGATACTAGCATACAAAAATCTTTACAAATGAATGGTGTGCATTATCTTCAATTTTTTGACACTGTTTCTGAAACTGTTGATACTGTTTCTGAATCTAACAGACTTGACTTTTCTTTTCTTTGCTTTAATGAAGGCCATGTAGATTCATGTTGGCTTGGCTGCTGCATGATTTTCCACCTTATCTTTTGCATTCAAATGTTATTTGAAAGTGTCAGTCCTCCTTTTTGTTCTTTTAAATGTATTCTTTGATGAATACCACATGAACTTTGCTGAATACTGGACCATTTTTGCACAGATGTTTGAAGGGTAGAATTGGCATTTTTGCAAACTTTTGTCCTAATGATTAAAAGGAAACTTTTTTAGGTGTTTCCATTAGTTTTCCCTATATAATATATTACATATTATTGAAATCTATAACAACAAGTAGTGGATTCCTTGGGGATTAAGGCTTCTCTTTGACCCGTTGCATCCTAGGTTCAAACTCTCTCCTCTCTTGGTATAAATTAACAATCTTAGTGTTAATTGATTTTTTTTTTTTTTTGCAGAGATATTCTTTACAAATTGGTTAATAATATGAATATTTCTGATCATAAGCACGAAATTCTGTGACTATACCAAGAGTATTTTGAGGAGAAACTAATCAATCCTTGAGGTGGCAAGCTCTTCTCTTTTAGTAATGTTTATCATAAATTTTTTCCATGATCATTACGGTCTAGTAATATTTAGTTGGATAATGCAAGAGAGACTAAATGTACAGATTAAATTTTTAAACTAAATGACATAGAAATTGATGATTGGATTATTACTTAAGAGGTAATGCTATGGAGACTAAACTTGTAACAAGATTTGGGAAACTAAAGGACATGGAAGTTGAAGATTGATTTATTATTACTTAAGCGTTGATAAACGTGCTCATTTTTATTGGTAACACATCATTTAGTTTGCAAATTTTGTCTCTAAATTCAGTCTCTCTAGCATTACCCTTACTTAAGTGTTGATTAACATGCTTATTTTTTATTGGTGACGCATCATTTAGTTTACAAATTTAGCCTACAAATTTAGCTTTTCCAGCATTTCTCTATTGGTAAGTAAGAGGTCTTATGTTCAACTCTCAAAATATCGAATTTCATATTAAGTTATGGCTTGCCAATTTTGTGGCATAACCTAAATATGCAACTCCAAATATATTGTATATGTGGATGCAAATTTCTTCCTCCTTGATCTTGGACAAAGTTGCACCTACAAAACAATTAACACCTTTGGTCAAGGCCAAGAGCCTCACACGCCCACGATGAATGGGAGGCTTTGGCCGAAGAACCTCCGATGCCAAAGTTAGAACTTAGAGAGAAAGAGTGTTTAGAGAATTTTGGGATTTTTGCAAGAGTGTTGGAATGACTCTTTTGTGAAAATGGGAGCATATATATAGAGATAGGCCGGTCCTCTTTGGAGAAAGAGTGGCCGGCCATTAAGTTAATTTTTAGGTTTGATTTGGGTTTAATTAGCCAATTTATTATGATTAATTGGCTAATTAAACATAAAGGGAATATTTTGGTGGTTATAGAATTAATTGGTTAGCTAATTAGTGTAATAAAGAGGGAAAAATGATAGAAAAGGTAGAAAGCAAAGGGATGGCCGGCCTTTGACTTGTTTTTGGGGTTAAATGGGTGATTTAATTGACAATTAGGGGATTGATTAGGCAATTAATCCCCTAATTAGTCAATTATTATGACTTTAAAGGATGATTTTAGGAGATATGGTAGGTATATATTATTTAGTTAATTGATTAGCTAAATAATGAAATAGAAAATACTAGGTTTTGGGAAATACCTTATAGAAAGGATTTGATGAAAGAGGTTTTTAATTGTTACATTTTTTGGGCACTTTTGACTTAACTGAGGGATGATTATCTGCTGCTCGCACGTAGGACTCCCGGTGTGCCTCAAGGGTAGTTTGGTCCTCTTTTGCCAAAAAAATCCACGTGTCGCCTTGTGATTATTTTTTGCTCCACAGTATACATATAAAAAAAATAATTATTACAAGTTTCTAAGTCTCAGTTTTTCTAAACTTTTCCAGATGTTGATGAGGACCATATAGAAATCAAGTATTATCTGCAGGCGTATTGATTAAGGAGCTGCTTAGAATGCAAGTTTCATCAACAAAAATGCCAATGTGTTTGGTGGCTGTGATCATTTTATCTTTCTCTTTTTTCCCTTGGCCCCCCAACTTATCACTTTGTTATTTCCTCACTCTCACGTCCTCGCTATGATGTCAAGCCACACTTCATTTAGATAAAACTGCAATCCTTCATGTTTGGGAGATTAAATAATTAACAGCCAAATTTCACATATTGATGTTACTAGAGGGCAAATTATTTGGTAATATATAACATTGCATTACTTTATTGTTAAAATTGTGCTAGCGTCAAATGTGCGTGAATGACTGTCAACTATTGATAGTTTGTTAGTGATTTTCATATGTTATGCAAGTTTGTTCCAGAATACTCAAACAACTAACAACCATCAACAATGCATCAACGACAGTTACCCATACATATAGCTAATTGTCGATACCATTACTCGTGTTCTTACCACCTGCATCCTAAGCCCAAAATAAAAATAAGAAAATATGCATGGGCATATATAATAAACACAGATATAATTAGGTAACAAGGTCAGGGCCAGGCCAAATATTGTTTATCCATGCCTCTAACGTTTGAAAGTTCCCATGAGCATAATTATACATGTCATAATTTAATTGTTAATAGATGTACTATCTGCTTCTCTGTAGTATTTGAACGTAATCTTTCAATATGAAAATAAATAAACACAACTATTTTTTGTCTTTCACACATTCATATTTAGTCATGTCCGTTGTTTTCTTTTAATTTAATCAAGCTGTTGGCTAGAAATAAGCATAAATGTGTGAGAAGTTAAAAATAGTGAGTAAAAACCACCTCCCTTTCCCATGTTTGTAATAAAATCACAATGAAAACCAAATTAATCGTGTTGGATATTGAGGAGTATATACTGAATTTACTCATCCCATCGATTTTATAATATCAGATTGAGGAGTTATAGAAATCCTCTCCCGAGCCTCTTCTTATAGCACTCGTTTCGTGTAGGAAGAGAGGAATGTACCCGGGTTTATATGTTAGATTCTCCACCTTATCAGTTAATGTCAGATTGTAACAATTATGTGTCGAGTGTTATAAAAAGTGGGGGATATATCCGTGGATAAATGCAAGATTACAACTTTTGGATTGCAACAGGAGAACTGCAATCATTTCATTCACTGAAATTTTTTAATACCATACATTGAATATAGTACAATTTTCGTCATTCAGCATGTTAAATTACTCTTTTTGTAATACATACAATATTTTCTACACTAAAATATGGAAAAGTGAGTTTCACAATGAGTTAGCTATAATAATTTTTTTCGAATTTGCCTTTGGCGACAACCAAAACCAAAACATCTCATTTACAAATGAACAAGGATACCACTAGATTGTAGCGTTGAATTGCTCATTTTAGTGCCTTATTTGTCTATGTAGCAGTTGGCACCAAATCCAACGGTTGATTTAACCGTAACTATAGGCTTTTCCTATTAAGACAGCAATATTCTTTGACCCAGGTCTCTTTCACAGCTCCCTTAACCCTAAACAGAATCCAAAGCCAATAACCATATTTTTAACACAGTTTTTATCTTAATATCTAATATAATGTGTGTATATATTTGTAACACTGAAAGCTCGAATATTTTCAGTACCCACCATACAAATTCAAAACTGATCCTGCTCTTTTTGGCCAATCAGATGTTATGCAGACTGATAATTTTAAATCCTGTGCAGTTCAACGATTCTTTACCAAAATTAATCAACTAAGATAAAGCTTGAACCAGTCAACTTTTCTATTGTTTTGACGCATGATTAAGCAGTCGTACATTTGTATAACATAGTTTTGTACATAAACTACAGTTAGCTAAGCTACCTGTCAAATGGTGCTAACAACCTAAACTAGTTTTCCTTTTCGTACACGTGATACGACATTGGGGAACTGGGGAGTCGAACACTGGATCAGGATATCGAAAGTAGAGATGAATGTTCTTAACTAATTAAGCTTCAAATGTTTGGCATTTATTGAAAGAGAGAGACGCAAATTTCTAAGCCAAAAACATTTAAATGCAGAACCAAATATATACGCCCCTATTTTCTTTCAGTTATTTATATATTAACACAAATTACACAAACAGAATCACAAATTAACAGCAACAATCTCTGGATTATAATTTAATTAAAACACCAAAAACTAAATTAAAACCCTTCAAATAACACAAATTACAAAACCGAAAATTTAAATTAGTCATCATGACTCACAACATCTACACTAGCAGAGCAAGACAGCAACCTCTGAAATATTCTAAAGAGAGCAGCAGATGAAAATTCCTTCACTTTCCTGAGAACCAAACACTTACTATTCTTTTTCCTCCCCACTTTTCCCTTCCCCTTCTTACCCTTACTCCCGTCATTATTGTTGTTATTTCCTGCCATCTTCTCCTTCACTCTTCCAAAGCACTTCTGGGTTTTCTCCGGCACGCTCTCTTTCCTTGAAAACTTATAGCTCCTGAGATACATTTGCCTGCATGATATGCTGTCCACCACCCTTGGGTGCCCGTGTCGCAGTGTAGGATCCGTTCGCCGCCCGTTGGAGCTCACCGAGCGCACAAACTCCGCGTCGGACTCGGGCCACTTGTAGAGGTTCACGTACGTGGCCCGAATTGGCACACGGGGGTCACGTGCGTCGTTGAAGCAGTTTGATATGCAAACTGAAGTCATTTGTGGAGGTCAGAGGTGTGTGCAAATGGGGTTTGGGGGATTTTATATGGAGTTTGATGTGTTTGGACAGAAAATAAAGGGGTAGACTTAGATTGCAAGAAAAGATATACACAAAACAGAGAGGCAGGGAGAGAGATGAGGGTATATATGTAATTTGGTGTATGTTAATAATGGTTATGAGTGTGTATAAAATGATGATTTGGCATAATTTGCAATGACTACTTCTTTACATTCTGTCAATATGTTTTTGTGTGTGCTGTTGTTGGGCATGAGTTGGATGGCCTAAACACTTACACGTGGTGGATTACAATTGATGGTGGAGTGTAGTAGCAGAAAATTAGAGTGCGAAAATCACTTATGTTTTTATCAAAAAAAAACTTTACTAAACATTTAAATAAAGATATAATTTTCACACATTCGTTTTCTCTTCTTGCACACCTCTATTTAACTTTTATCTTTAATTCTTTTTTATTCAGTTAATTTAATGATCATATATAATTAGAAGTGTGCAAGAAGAGAAAAAAAAATAAGTGTAAAAATCACTTTCCGAGATATAATTTGTTCAACAAAAAAAAACTTATGGATTTGTTTCCTTCATTTCTTTTGTTTTGAATTTTTTTTGGCATATATATATAGATCGTAACAGCTTAAACAAGCAATTTAATATCATAATGTTAATTAAATCTCTAGATTTGGAATCATTCTAAATAGGCTCCTAGTGTCAACTAATCTTACTGGTTAAGTATTCAGATATGCATCAAAATTCCAAGTTTTTTCTTTTATCATTTGGAAAAATTCTTCCATACTATGTAGGATAAATGCTATGAGCGCTTGAATGACCTAGATTAGTTTAGATTATTGTTTTCATTGTGGTCCCGTACATTTAAGCTATCCAATACTCGTAGCACTTAATGCTACATAGCACAGAAGTGAAACTCCATCATTTGACTTCTTTCTCATACCCTCAACTATAATACGGATGGGATTTTTTGCCGGAAACCGATGTACTGACCAAACCGTACCCGTCGGCTCCTATTCGTACGATACTATTTTGGTAAATCTTCATAATCGGCTGGTATAAAACTAAACCGATCCATTATCGGTTGGCTTGGGTTTAGAGTGTTGTATACCGCAGCGTACCGTACCAGCCGGTCATGTTTGATGTTACCTTATGAAGTTATTATTTGATTTCCTTTCGATACGACCTTCGCAGCTTCGCTCCTCGTTTCAATGAAAATCTATCGCTTGGGTTTAACAAAAATAATATGATATCATATGAACAATGCTGACGCGTTTTGAAGTAATATAATGTAGTGTTTAAATTATAATAATTTGTGCATTGTAGCTGGAGCAATATATATGCATTTATAGCCAAAACTTGACCCCCATTTTCATCAATGTCAGGTTTTATATAAAATTTCAAATATGACAGAACACTCATGCAAAAGTACCCAAATACCCTCAAAATTTGACCCTCAAATGCAAAAGCTGCTATCTGTGTTGTGTCATTTAATGTGTGGATGCAAATTTCTGTCATTTTCTCCTTTGACGAAAATACATCTGCAAAATAATAACACATAAGATTAAGGCTAAAAGCCTCACGCACCCACGATGAATTTTGTTGGGGGGCTTTGGCCGAAGAATGTGTTTAGGAGTTTATGGGTAGCAAAATGGCTTAGTTTTTTGTGGGAGAATAGGGCTATTTATAGGAGAGTGGCTGACCCTATTTGGAGAATAGTGGCCGGCCATATATGGTGAAATTGTATGAATAATTGCAAGATATTATGTGAAATAATATCTTGCAATTAACATGGTAATCAATCCTAAATTAAATAGGAAAATTGGGAGTTACCTTTTGAATAAGGATTTGATGAGGAGTGATGAGAGGGATTTGAATAAATATCATTTTGATCACCTTTGACTCTTCATTGGTGTGCCTCAAGGGTAATTTTGTTCTTTCGGCTCCACAAATGCCCCCACACCTGTTGGGCTGCTCGCAGGAAAGGGCAGCAGGTGTAGAGATCTTCCCTTCCCTTAGGAAACATAAGATTGTTTCCTATTTTGATGTAGATTCCCACATTAATTGGAAATTAGATCCTCTAGGAAAGGGAAATAAATCACTTCCAAAGTCTATTTAAGTATACCTTAAGTAGATGATTAAATCAACTTCAGAGAGCAATTTATTCTACCCTACAAGAGAGAGAAAGCTAGAGGATTTTTATTCCCCCTCCCCTAGCAATCTTCTACATTTGCCCGTGCAAAAGACCGTCTTCCGTTGCTTTCTTCGTCTTCACACCGCACCAAAGTAAGAAAAAATTAATTTTTCCCTGTCTTCGTAATTTTTTGGAGCCTCGGGGCTTGAAATCTAGCTTGACGGGGGTCGAGGATGTGTGAAAAAGTGGCTTGGAAAGACCACGACACTGTTGTCGTGGGTGGCATGGTGAGGCGATGGCTCGGCTTGGGCTGAGGGCTAGCGGTGCGAGCCTAGAGCTCGGTACATGGCTGGTTTGGACCAGGGTGCTTGGGTCTGGGCCGTTGTGCCTGGGCCCATGTTGGAGAGAGGAATGAGAGGCTTAGGGCTTGCAAGTAAGAGACTAAGGAAAGCACAGGGGCGTCTGCCCCCTTCTTGGTGATTTGGGCTGAGAGAGAGATGGACCAGGCCATGGGGCCTAGCACGGTTGCTGGGCTCCTGCGGGCTTGGTCTTTGGGCCGTGGGGCCTAGTGCGCTGATTTCCTCTCTTTTTTTTCTTTTTTTTTTAGCCGTCTAACAATTCTTCTTTATATCTTTGTAGAATTTCTTCGAGTATGTCTTCTTCAAGCCACAAGAATGACGATGGTGTGCCGCCATTGTATCGCCAAGGTGGGTCTTTGAGTAAAGTGGGCTATTTCAAGGCTGCTCACTTCAAAATTAGCTTCGATGACTCATTCATAGATTTCTTTGAAGCATATAGGCACGTCATTCCATCTGGGGTGCATGTGAAGCATGTTAAGGAGGGTGGCAACCGTGAGCCATGCCGCGTTTCTTCCAAGAAGTGCTTTGCTCCATGAGGTGTGCTCCCGCTCAATGTTCTCCAAATGTGGTCCGTGTGATGGTGGGATTTCTCAATCTAAGCCAATTCTTTGACTTGGATCTGACCATCAACGAATTTTGGTACTTCTTTGACATAGAGTATATTGATGGAGTTGGGCAGCTGCAATCCCGCCATAGGCTCTTCGATCATTTGAGCAAGGGAGATCATGACTGGGCCAAGTAGACTTTGGAGATAAGTGGAGAGTGAGAGTCTGATTCTTCCCCTAAGCTGCGTGTTCTGACGATTTTCATCACCGGTAAGTAGACTGCTTGGTCACTAGGCTGTTTTGTGCTTTTACTGAGCTACTCTCTGATTTGTTGATTGTTCTTCTCTGCTTATGTAGATTCAGAATTCGGCTCAGCTCCCAAGACTTCTCCATATATGAAGAAGGTGCATGTTGCTTTAGGTATCCCCGCTGAGTACCGTGAATGGTGTTGGCTGCTTAGTTCTCTTCACCGAGAGAAAGGTGGGCTGCCCTCAAGAGATGAGATAAAGCAGACCAAGATAGAGGCGTTAGCTCGTCCGATTGCTGTCGTGGAGCCTGTTGTGAATGAAGGTGGAAAGAAGAGACCTTTCCCACCTGCTCAAGAGATGCTAGTTGAGAAAAAACTGAAGACTTCCTTTACTGCTCGTGAGGGTCCGCCTGCTGCTAATAGGATTGTGATTGACTTGACTTTTTCCAAGAGGAAGAAAGATAAGGCCGCTAGATCTTTAGCCGGTGAAGCATGCCAAGCCAAGGGTAGCTAGTACGATTGCTGATAGGGTTGTTCAGCGTAGAGGTTCTATCGTGCCCCTAGTACCGAAATTTGTGCCAAGAAGTCCGTTGGGAGCTAAGTCTAATTCACATTCGGAGAGGCTAAGTCTAGTTCACATTCGAAAAGGTTCGCTACTATAAAGAGCGATAAAGTAAACTATGCTGCTAAAGTGGTGCCAAGGCATGTCTCTCTTACTACTGAGGCTGGTTCTCCTGTTGAGAAAGATGAGACTGCTCGCGTGGGCAGTTATAAGAAATCTACCAAGCCTGTTTCTAGAGAGACTACTGAGATTTATGCGCTTTTGAAGCCAAATCTGCTTAAAGACATAGACGCGTGTGCCCAGCTTGTTGATGGCGTTAGAGAGGTTATTTGCCTAAGTTCCTTTACAAAGCAAACAACCCAATACAGAAGGACTGCTCTGCTTGCCATGATGCAGAAAACGACGATTCTGGTAGCCGAGTCTATACTCTTTGACCAAGAGTATACCAAAGCTGCCCATGAGGTGGAAAAGACTATGGCAGTTGAAGCTTATTCTTCTACCAAGAAGATCAAAAGGTTGGAGTCTTAGCTCGTCTCTTTGAAGAGGTCCAATATCTCTGCCTCCATTTCTCTGCAGCCTTAAACCGCTCGCTAAGAGATCATTGACTTGAAGACTAGGCTTGACGTGATCCAAGTTAAGTATGAAAGTGTAGAGAATGAGATTGGATGTTTCATTCCTCAAATTCAAGATCTTGAGCGTTCCATTTCTGAGCTTCGTTCTGTTGCTTACGCAAAGGATGAAAAGTTGATTGTTGCTTATAATCAAGTTATCCACTTCAAGAAGGTCGTCGATAGGCTCGAACCCCAAGTGTTGGAACTCCAAGGTGCACTGAAGATCAACGAGAATCTGAAGAAGGAAGTGGATGAGCTGCAGCGTGCCCGTGTTGGTCTGCTTAAGGAGAACAAGCAACTGAAGGGTGAGAAGGCTGGGCTCGAGGCTTCGCTTGTTCAGATTCAAGCCGATTTTTACAAGCTGGGTTATGTAGATCATCTCTTTGGCAGGCCGTCTGACTTTGAGTTTGTTGGGAAAGACTTCAAGACCTTCTTTATTTCTCTGAAAGACTTACTTACCTTTACTTTTAAGACTTTCATTGATGAAGTAGTCGAAGAAGTTGGTGCCGAAGCTGAGGCAGCCGAGGGTGAAGCTCTGGATGATGCCACTGCTGAGAGCGTCACGGCTCCTGAAAGTGTGATGACCGAGTAGTCGTGGGATGTCTAAGTTGCTGAAGAGTAGTCTTCTATGTAGCCTTTAGGATTTTCTTTGTTTTCCTTATTTCTTTTTGCTTTGCTTGAATTCCTCTAACCTTTGCTATTTGTTTATTAATTTTGCTAGAAAATTTAATAAACTTGCTTCATTCGCTTTTCTTCATCTTCGCTCCATTTGTTTACGCCCAACCATTGACCTTTAGACCAGCGGCAAACGTGCTGCTTTTCTATAAGCAGACAAACCCATGTAGCATATGCAGCCGTAGAAGTTGGTGTAGAACTTTTGCAAAGTTGTTAGCCATAGGGTCGGCAGCCAGACGCCTTACTTACAGAAGCAAACGAGTCCACATGACCACTTGGTTGTTAACCTTGGCTTTCTTCAATCCTTTGAGCTGTGTGGCCTGCAACACAACATACTAAAGATTTTTGGGTCATGAAATTCGCTAACCTTTCGTATCAAAAGTGCACGGTTGCATGGAATTTCGTAAGCAAAGGTCCAAGAGAACTATTTGCTCTTTATGTAACCAATTTTGTGGGTAACGTAGCCAGTATCGCAACACTTTAAGAATTAGTGTAGATCTAAATGATCATTTCGCGCTTGGTAGAGGTCAAGCTTATCGACTGCGTAGCATGTCGGTAGTGGATAGAGCTTCGTATATGCACGCTAAATGTTTAACCTTCCACAAAAATGTGTGATTGGATAAGTTTAGTAGGGCTTACTGCTCAAAGGGCAAGCCGTAGACAGTTAGGCTACCTTAGTGTACTCGGTAGCAGCTTCAAGGTTCCAGGGCAGCCATCCATAAGGCATACTGTGTAATATGCCTTCTCCGTCTCTAAGGTTCAGTTCCCCACAGATTAGGCCAAGAGACCAAAAATCCTTCAATTAGCTAAGCCTTGAAAAAGACCATTGTGGCTAATTATAGGAATCCCGATGCAATCCATCGTGCGCCTAGTTACACTGGGGCAGCCTGACTCATCCACATTTGAATATTCAAAGTGTGTAGTTCATCATCCCACATCGGAGAGCAAACCCATGTAGGTATTGGGGAATTGGTTTACCCTCTTGCACTCTCGCATTTGAGAGCATAGTTGGTCCCTAGAGGGTGAAATTCCTGTGATAAGTCCCTAAGAATGGCGCGATCTTCTTTTGAAGTGTATGAGTGATCAGTTGTTGTAAGAATGCAACCAAGCCAAGTTGTAAATTACTTCTGCATTCCTCATTGAAAAACAAGTGAAACGAACGAAAACTTAGCTGTAAAGTAGGAACAGCATAACAACTAGATAGTTTTCAGCTTGCGAGGTGGTGCCCATCAAGCTGCTTGAGTTTTTAGGCTTTGATGTAGCAGGAGGTCATGCATGGTACTTCCTCATATTGTAGGCGGTCCACTGCTTTTCGATCTATTTTTTGTTTATGATGGCGAGGGTGTAAATACCCTTGCTGCCTACTCTACTGATCTTGTACGGACCTTCCTAGATGGGATCCATCTTTTTGGAGCCTTCTCTGTGGGCAGTGATGAAGGCTTTTCTTAGGACTAGATCTCCAGGCTGAAACTACCGGATCTTGGCTCTTTTGTTGTAGCTGGAGATGAGCTGTTGTTGGTAGGCTGCGATGCGAGTGATGACCTTCTCACGTTTCTCCTTTGCCAAATCTAAGTTTGTGGCCATCTCCTTTCTATTCTGCTCGATGCTTGGCAGTAAAGTGCTGATACTTGGTACAATGACATTGAGATAAATGATTGCTTCTGAACCAAATGCTAAAGAGAAAATAATTTCACTGGTTGCTCGTCGTTTGGTTGTGTGATACGCTCATAGACATCTGGGAAGTTCATTTGGCCATTTTCCCTTCTTGTCAGAAAGGGATTTCTTGAGGTAGTCGAGAATCGTCTTGTTGGATGCTTTGGCGTTCCCATTGCCTTAGGGATAGCTCGGCGTGGACATGTGCTGCTTGATGCCACATTTCTAGAAGAACTTCGCCAAATCTTTGCCTACGAATTTCAGGCCGTTGTCTATGACAATGGATTGAGGAATGCTAAATCGGCAAATGATGTTCCTCCATATGAAGCACTCTATATCCGTCAAAGTTGTGGTTATCATGGGCTCTGCTTTCACTCACTTGGTGAAGTAGTTAGTTGCCACGATTATCATGCCTTTGCCTCCAGTAGCAGGTGACATTGGCCCTACCAAGTCATATGTCCATTGCATGAACGGCCAAGGACCCGTCTGCGGGTGTAGTTCACTGGCAGGCAGTGTTGGTACCGGCTTGTAACATTGGCAGCGGTCGTACTTTTGTACTAACTCTTTAGCGTCTTAATGCAAAATAGGTCAGTAGTAGCCTGCATTAAATGCCATTTGTGCTAAGGATCGGCCTCCGAAGTGATTTCCACAAATGCTTTCGTGGATTGAACTTAGAACCTTTGGGTCGTCGGGAGGCGCTAAGCAGCGGATATTTGGTCCAGTGTAGGATCTTCAGATGAGAATGACGTTCCACATGTAGTAACGAGCTGCCTTTGTCTGGAGCTTTCTAGACTCCAATCTTTCCATGGATAGTGTGTCATTGACCAGGTAGTCTATAATGGAATCTTGCCAGTTTGGAGTTGTACTAATCTATGATACCTCGGCTGATGGATCCACCTCTATGCTTAGCTTGTCTAGATATTCTACCGGAATAGAGCATTTGAGTTGATGATCAAGCGTGAAGCCTAGGCCAGCTAGCACGTTTGCGTGAGCGTTATCTTCCCGCTGAACTTGAGTGTGGGTGTAAGTCTGAAATGCCTCAAGTTAATTTTGTACCATCTCTAGGTATTGCGCCATCTTCGGATGTTTTGTAGTGTACTCCCCATTAGTCTGGCTGGTGATTAACTAGGAATCAGAATGAATTGCAAGCTTTTTCACTGCCAAATCTTTTACCATTCGGAGACCTGCTAGTAGGGCTTCGTACTCTGCTTCGTTGTTAGATGCTTTGAAGCCTAAAGTGATTGCCTAATCAAGCATCGAACCATTTGGGTTTACAAGAACTACGCTTGTTCTCGAGCCTTTGTAGTTGGATGCGGTCAACATGCAAATGCCAAAAGTCTCCATCGGGTGAAACAAGCGTGGCTAGGACGTGCTCAGTTGCCTCCAGGGCGTTGTTGGGTCACTCTGTTGCGTCGCCTAGGCTAGGCGTGAATTCTACTATGAAGTCGGCCAAAGCTTAGGCCTTTATCGCTGTGCGGGGTCAGAAAACTAAGCTGTATTGGCCAAGTTCCAACGCCCATTTCATTACTCGTTGAGAAGTATTTGTACCATGTATGATTGATCGTAGAGGATACTGAGTCATGATGATGATTGTATAAGCTTGAAAATATGGTCTGAGCTTCCGAGCCGCAACAACGAGCGTCAAAATTTATTTCTCGATCTTCGAATATCTAGTTTCCGCAACGAGAAGAACTTTAGAAGTATAGAATACCGGCAGTTGGGCTCCCAGCTCTTCTCGTATGAGGGCAGAGCTTACAACTACATTCAAGACTGCCAAGTAAACGTATAAGTCATGTGTTGCTTCTGGCTTGGATAGTAAAGGAGGTGATGTGAGATACTTCTTCAGGTATTGGAAAGCTCTTTCGCACTCATCATCTTATTTGTCATGTTGTGCCCTCTTGATTGCTTTGAAAAAAGGCTTGCATCGATCGGTAGATCGCGAGAGGAAGCGGTGAGCTATCTTGGGGTCGATGTCGGGCATGTCGGAAGGTGACCAAGTGAAGACGTCAAGCGGGGTCAACGTGCAGCTTGTGGCAAGGTATTTTAGGGTCGATGTCGAGCATGTCGAAATGTGACCATGTGAAGACGTCATGATTTTCCCTAAGGAAAGCCGTGAGTTCCTCCATTTCTTTCGAGCTCGGACATGAGCCAATTCTAGTAGTTTTCTCCAGCTGCTAGGGATTAAGAATGATGTGCTCGGCGTCCTTTTCGAGTTTCCATCCCGTCTCATCTGCTTGCGCGTTTACTTAGACACCATATTCTTGATCTGTCTACTGTAATTGCTATTTGGTAGCTTTGTCGTCCCTTTGGACCTCAGTAACCTCTATAGGTGTAAAGGTCTTCTTTTTTTACTCCTTCAATACTTGCACAGTGCATCATCAAGATGTGGCCTGGTCAGACTTGATTTCTCCGATTCTTCCTTCCGGGATACGGAATCGAATTTTTTGATACTTGACGGAGGTTACAGCGTCCAGCTTTATCAGCCAAAGTTGCCCTGGAATCCCATTGTAAGGAGACGGGTCGCTTACTATCATGAACATCTATTTTGAGACAACTGGCAGTGTTCTCGCGTCAAGTGTAATGTTGTCGATAGCAGTTGAGGTGTGTTCGTTGAATTCGGTGAGTACCTCCGCTCAGCGTATGATTGTACTTTCCAGGTCCATCTTCTGAATTACTACCAGCTGAAGTAGGCTGATCGCACTTCCATTGTCAACTATCATTTTGTCGACTATAGCGTTGGCTAGTTGGACAGACACCACTAGTGGCTCGTTGTGTGGGAAGTCGACACCTTCGGCATCCTGCTCGGTTTAGCCAACGATGGGTCCAGGTTAGGTGTTAACTGCTTGGACCTGTGAGGCTAGTAGAGTCTGCTGGATTTTCCTCTTCTTGAAGTTGTTGGTGACCCACAAGTGCTCTGATTCGACGAATATGCCATTGATCTGGATTGTCTTGGTTGGCGGCTCTTTGTTGGCGTTTGAGTTTCTTCTATGATGCGCAGCTGGCTTGTCCAAGTATTTTTTACCATGCCTTCTTTCACCAGCTTCTCCAGGTAGTTTATCCAAGTGTAGCAGTCGCCAGTTGTGTAACTGGGACCTCGATGGAACGCCCAGTACTTGGTGTGGTCCAATTTGGGGATATCTCCCTTTGATTGCTTCAGAAGCTTGAACCATTGTTCGCTCTTGATGTCGCGGAGGATTTGGTGGATCGGGATCGAGAATTCAAAATAGTTCTTAGGCGTCAGGCTTCCTTTAATTGGGGATCAATCCATATGTTTGGCCTTCTGCCTGATTTTGTTGTTGTACTACTTTCCATATGTTTGGCCTTCTGCCTTCTGCCAAAAATTTGATAGGATTAAATACACACCACAAAGTAGCACATAAATATCCTATTGATTTTCCTTATTAACACTAAGATTTGTCAATTGTAGCATATGAAAATAAGGGTCTTTCCCGCAGAAGATTGTTTTATCTAACTACTTAAAATGTCACAAAAACTGGGTTGCTGTCTCTACTGACCAGCCACCGAAAAATAATTATTAGACCAACTTACACTTATCTAAAGTCTACGAAATTTTATATGAAGATACTAGACACACAGAGATACACTCACACAAATTTTTGGGATTTTTGGAGTTGATTTGATATTTAAATTAAATCGAACAAAAACAGGACAGAAACAAATTTTAAATAGTAAAAATATATTGTAGTTCACAAGTTAAGAAAACGAGTTAGGGGAAGTGCTATCCACCACCAAATAATCATGCAAACATGTTATGTTTCATTCAAATTCCTTTTATTTCCGGATGAAGATGCTCAAGTTGGCTCAATGTTAGAACTCAACCTATTACTCTTTCTTATGTAGTATGTTAAGAGAATGGCGTTTTCAACTTAACTTAGTCCCTAGCATGCAATCTAGAATGGCGTGTTCATAGATTTAACAAGTAGAAATCATTAAGAATGAAAAGAGTTTGAGTCATCACAAGGCATCGTAAGTACCGTCGTTGTCTTACTTATCCTAGAAATTGGTTCACATGTTAATCACAATTAACAAGTACTACTCTAGAACATATGTAGGTCCTCATTCGACAAGGGCAGGCACACACATATTCATAGCATTAGAATCCTAAATATGCTCACTAAGTATGCATCCATAGAAAACACATAAAGAATTCATCAATGAGATAAGTAGTGAAGCAATTTTCATCCATTCATAAAAGTAATTCAAACAAAATGTCAAAACAAACTTGCAATCATATTCGGGGCTTCAAAACAGCCCCTAACTACTAAAAATTTAGTTATACATAATTCTTAAATTAAAACCAAAGATAGACATGAGTTTGAGAAGATAGAACCAAAAGTATCGAGTCTCCTCTTCTCTCCTTCCTTCCTCTCTGCTACCTTCCTCAATGCTGCCTTTCCTTTGCCTTTCCTTTGTGCCGCTGCAACTGCAGCTTTCTTTTTCTTTTTTTCTAATTTTTTTTTCTTTGCTTTTTCTTTTGCTTTTCGCTGCAACCTGCAGCTTTCTCCCTATTTAACTTGCTGCCCATTTTCTTCTTCTTAATTCACCCACTAATAGCCATTTAGTGTTGACAATAAGTGAGATGAAATGGTAAAACAATTGTAACTCTTTAGGTAGCCTTTATGCCCATTACTCCCACTTAATCCTCATCTTCAATTTCATTTCCTCTGATATTTGAATAGAGGACAGCTGCCTTGTTCTTTACTGCATCAGTTTTGGCTGCTAGATTAATTGGGTTTATAGCTTTCATTTCAGTTACAAACTGCTCAGCCTCTTGTCAACCTTTCAGTGTTAAAACTGCCAAAACTTCCTCTAGAAAAATGATATTAACAATCCGCGAAATGCTCTAGAAAATAGACATCAGTAGCTTTCCAACCATATAAGGCTCATTCTCTAATTCATTTTGAGCTGTCCGCAACTCGTTTCCAAAGTCAGCTGACCTGCACAGGCAGTTTTGACGAATTTGTTACTTAAAATCCCATTTATGCTATTTTTATTTTCTTTGCTTGAAAAATCCTACAAAACACAAAAACAAAGTAAATAGCTCAAAAATATAAGGAACTAACTAAGAAAAGACAAGTGAATTCGTTGTAAAATATATATAAATATGAGCTTATCATTGAGCTACTGCCGATTCTTTTCGAGGCTACTCAAGTGCCTTGTCTGCTCGCCGAGCCTCATGCCAAAGTGCATGCTTCTCTGCTATAGTAAAAATGTCTGCCAGAGTTAGATTTTCTTTCATGATCAATTCTCCGAACAGCCGGTGATCTACTAGGGGTCCTTTTTGGAAGGTTGCACTAGTTATCAAGTCATTGCATCCAACTATGTTTGCCTTCTCTGCTTTGAACCTCTTCACATAGTCGCGGAGCGACTCTTTTGGGTTCTTCTTTACATTGAACAAGTGGTCGGACTTCTTCTAGATTAAGCGCTAGGATGAATACTTCTTGGTGAAGAACAAAGAAAGCTCATCGAAACTCTAGATGGATTGTGGAATGGCGGCGAATCTTGCACCTCGTATTGTAGAATGGCGACGAATATCATGCACATGAGAACGTCGTTGTTCTGATAGAGAATCATTGCACTTCGGTAGTGCTTTAAGTGTCTCTCTAGGTCTTCATCCCCTTTGAATGATGTGTGAAATGCGTCATATTGAACTTGCATGGAGGCTTTGCCTGCTCGATCTCGTCTGTGAAAGGTGACCTGCTTTGTTGGTCATGTCCCATCATAGTTCCTCATCAGTGACCTCGTTGCGTTGGAAATCGCATAATCGCTCGATCATGAGCTTATCTACTTTTTCCTAAATTTGCTTTTTTTTTGGGGTACCAGAGCTCTCGGCCCCCTGGCCGTGACCTGCTGATCTAGGCTGCTCTTTCATGTGTTCGGCTCATCTATGCTACGACTGCAGTGCATGTGGTACGTTCCTAGCAGGCGAGCGAATTTCTCGCAGGCTGCCGGTTGAACTTGAGCTGGATTATGTAACTGCTTCTCTCCATCCTTCGTGCTGCCTACTCTGATGTGAGGTGAATGATCTCTTCATCCTTCGTGCTGCCTACTTCACCTGGAAAGTTACTCATGTTGATTATCAAAGTGTGGCCCCAATCGTGAATGTATGCTCGTCTGTGGGCTAACCGAGAGTGCACGTTCATCCGCACGCTAAGACGAGAGTATATGTTATCTCGAGGGCCAGTTGGAAGTGTACACTGCCAGAACGCTCGGTTCATGACTATCAAGTGGCTGCTTGCCGAGATGCTACTGAAAAGGTTCGTCGTCTGCCCTTGTCCTACTTCGGGACACCTCGTCTAGGGTACGCTACATCTTTATATGCTGCAAGAGCTAATTCACCATGGTAATCTGATGCGCGAGGGCGCTTGTCAACTTTATAACTTGCTGAGACAAGTGTTGTTGGCCATTTGGAGTGGAATAGCTTAGACGATATACGTCTCCTTGAGTAGTGGAAGTGTAATGAACTCAGGGCGCGAGATTTGAGTTAGGATTTGTCAAATCTGCGAATAAATGGGGTGAAAATACCCCCAGTTCAATCTTCAATCCAGAAATCTGAAGTCGGGATGGTTGAACTAGTTTGTGCTACTATAAGGGCCACTGAAGTGGGCTGGACCACAGGTTGGACCGCGATAGTGGGTCGGGTCGTCGCAGCGGGTCGGACCGCTGAAGTGGGCTGGGCCGCAAGAACGCGCGTGCGGTAGGCTCCCATTGGTGCACCTCGGGCCTGCGTTGCCCCTTGGGCTTGCAGGTCTTAGGCTCAGTTTTGGAGCACGCTAGCCTTGGGCCCGCGAATGTTGGGCTGCTCTAATTGCTACAGCTATCTGGGCCTCAATTACCATTGCAGAGTCGTGGGCCTGCTGGATATGGGCTGCTTCGCGCTGGGCTGGCTGCTTTGTGGCACGGGCCTGGGTCTGCTACTACAAGGTTACCTGCTCACCGTGGGCAGTGGGCTCGCCAAGGGCTGCTATGGTGGTCGCTGCCGTGGTGGCTACCACGACGATGCCCCGTGGTGCCGCTCCACTAGCCGTCGTGGATTGTCATGGTGGGGCTATGCCTCGATCTTCTTCGTTTGGTCCAAATCCTTAAACGTAAGAAGTTTCGTTCGTTGTGGTTTCTGAATTTCTAGTCATTGTACTTTTCTTTTACGTTTATTCAAAGAGCTTTATAAAAAAATTCTATGAATAAGAACGTACGAAAAATCTACAAATGAACGAGAAATGAGAAACTTTGAATGCGGGAGTCTTTTTTGAGCATGTGAATCAAGACTCTCAATGAAAGCACCAATTTGTGGGTGCAAATTTCCGCTGTCTTCTCCTTTGACAAAAATGCACCTGCAAAATAATAACACCTAAGCCATTGTGCCTCAAGGGTAATTTTGTCCTTTTAACCCAAAAGTTCACATGTCACCTCCATAATTTTCTTGATTATTTTCGGCTTCACAGAATGCAAAGCCATTGTTCTACTATCCAGGGAAGAACTTCATGCAGAAAAAACCAAGAACCTTGTAGGATTCATAAAATTTCTTATTTATTTTCAAGAACAGTTAAAATACAAACTACAGTTTAACCAAAAGAACAGTTAAATTATAAAGGTGTTTGTGTCTATTTAAGTGAATGTTTTGGTATATTTGAAAGTTTTTATAAAAACTAACATTTTTGAAAGGGTAAATTACATAGTAGCCCATCAGGTTTAAGGTCTATTACAACCCCATACAACATCTTTAAAACATTTCACTTTCATACCTCACGTACTATTTTATTTCAAAATAATACATCCGTTACATTTTCCATCCATTGATCCGTTAAGCACTGACGTGGCTATCACATTTGTGCCACGTGGCTGCCAAATGTGTGCCACGTGGCAAAATAATATATTTTTTTTTTAAAAAAAAACCTAAATCTTCTAAATTAAAAAAAAAAAAAAAAAAAAAAAAAAAAACTGAAACCTTATCCCATTATTCCTCCTCTCTTCTCCTCCATCTTCATCTTCTTCCCTGCAACCCATAAAGAAAAAAAAAAAAAAAAAAACCTTTGGTTCGTCTTCCCTCCTTTTCTTCCCTTACCTGCAACCAAGGTCTAAAATATCGATGATATCGGAAATATCGGTAGTCCAAAAACATTGAAATTTCGATGGAAATATCGGGATATTATCGATATCGATAAAAATTGAATAAAAACCACGGAAATTGTAAGAAAAACTTGGAAATTTTTATTGAAACTTTGCAGGATGTTTATTTAGTCAATTATCTATTAGTTTATCACAAAAAATTGGAAGGAAACGCATTGCATGATGGATTTAACTTATTTAAGTTGATTATATAGCGAGTTGACAAACATTGTGAGTGTAGAAAATATGTAGTAATTAATGAAAGAAGTTTAAACACACCATAATCATTTATATATAATGAATTAGTACAATATTTTACACTTTATACATTGCATGGTAAGATACATGAGTGACTTAGTACCACATAGAGTTCCTATGAGGTTCAAAATTTTCACTATCTTCATCATCTCTATGTGTAGAGTAAGGGTGTGTTTGTTTACCTTCACTAGGTTTCACTGGACTAGACTAGATTAGAAATTATGGCAGTCCCATGTTTGTTACACAACCAGACTAGCTTTAGTGGGATTACCCTTCACTCGCCTCGACTAAGGGGCTCGCTAGATCGTCTTAGCGAGACACCCCGAATATCAGCGGACTAGTAAGACCGTCGTCTCTCTCGTCGTCCCGCTCTGCTCCATAACCTTGTTGGACAATTCCACGACCAACGCCGCGTCCTCATAAGTCTCTCAGGGCTTCCTCTTCCACTTCCTATTCTTCATTTTCTTCGATTTTGTTTTGAAGATTCGTGAAATTATTAGTGGGTTTTGAACGATTTCTGGTTTTGATCGATTTCTGGGTTTAATCGATTATGGGTTTTGATTTACTTCTGGGATTTCTGCATTCTGATTTATTTCTGGGATTTCTGGGTTTTAATTTGATCCACAAATCAGTCATATTGTTTTAGGAGAATGTTTGATCCTGTAGAGAACAATCGTCTTCCTCTGAGAAAATCGTTTCGTGCATGTCCTTCGAGAGGCCCTGTTGTTATTCCCAACATCGACCTCGTTGATTATGCCTATCAATTCGAGTAAGTTTGCTTCTTAATCTGTATGTTTCTTCTGTCATGTTTATTTTGTGTTTAGTTGCACATAAAGTTATGGAAATTAAATGGTGGAAAGAACTAATAATGTTGATAAATTTTCTGTAGAAATAGAAAATATGTGCTCTTGCAGATTTGCAACATTTTGGTTATCATTTTCACTTCCAGATGCTACCCTCACCAGTGTAAAGTATCTCATTCTATGATAGGTGGTCTATACCATTCATTCTGTGATAGGTGGTCTATACCATTCATCAAGCTTTGGCGACTTGAAACTTTTCACTCGAGCTTCCAGCCCATGTAAATGGCCAGGCCTGTTTTGCAAAGGTGATTTAAACTGATTAAGTTGTCGTTTAGGAGGGACAGTTTATCCCCGCCACTGTGAAGGAAGGAGACACTGTTCTGCTGCCAGAATATGGAGGAACTGAAGTGAAGCTCTGTGACAAAGAGTACGTATCTCACAAGGCCTTATTGCTAGTATTCTTAGATGTGTTAATTATGTATAAACTTCTGAAGGATTTCTGTCATGATTCTAATAGTTTTTGGGGCCTATTTACTAAACCATTGCTGACCTTAATTCAATCGAGAGATACAATGGAAGCTGAAACTTGATTTGGAAACACTTACTTAAGCACAGGGACTTTTGTTTTATAAATTGCCTTCACATCACGTAGATAAAATATTCATATGGAAGAACTGTGTAGAAAACTAGATCTTAGATTTTGTGCTGATGATTTCCCTTCCATACGTGATTCAGTGACTTGAATTATTACTGAATAATAAGGCTGGGATGTTTTCCATTTCATGATTTTGCGCATGTATGTTTTATGAATTTTTCCATGATATATGGATACAATACATAGTGAAATGTTACTTGTTTCTCTTACACGAATGACGGTCCATGGGGTTTGTATGTATGTGTCTTATTTGTATTGCTCTCTGTAAACAGGTGTGCTTTTATCCATTGTATGTGTCTTATTACTAGGATTACAATTTGGCAAATTGACTCAAGTAGGCATCTTTGCAGTAAAGCAGAGGTGTGCTTTAGTTAGCATGTGTTTTTGGATTTCTGTATGTGACACTGAACAACATTTGAGAATGCATACTATGTTACGTATGTTACAAGAACTTGTGAAACTAGTCAGGATTGAGAAATAGATGCAGTTTTGAGAACATTTACTTCTGTATTATTTCTTTCGACATTCACTTCCTTTCTCCGATTAGATGCTCATTAATTTTTTTATTTTTATTTTTTTGGTGTTTTAGGTACCATCTATATCGAGATGAGGATATACTGGGAACACTGCACGACTGATGTATTGTTTGACCTATGATCGTGTTAATTTTGTTCATGATTTATCCTAGTGGATTTAAGTTCCGTAGCATGGAGTCGATCTTTGTCAATGCCCTACTGTTTAAATTTGTTATGTGCTTATATATTAGATGAAGGAGAACGTGTAAAACTGTTCTGCTATTGGGCAAATAATTTGAATGCAACTAAGACGTCTTTAATATGTATCAAGTTTATCTGAATCCCTACCGAATGTCTGCTCCAGTTATACAATGTTTATTCTTCGCTTATTTTTGAATTCGCTATGTCAGCGAGGACCAGAGATGCTTGCAGACCGGTGGTTGCGGGTACTTGCTTTCTAAGGTAAGGGTTTGTCAATTCGCTCGGTCACCGAGTGTTTCTGGTAGTGGCTCTCTTCGGGTTTTGACAATGGAGCTTCAAGAGCTGCTTCTGTTAAGGTATCGTTAGATAAAATCACTATAGTGGTGCTTTGAACCAGATTTTGTAATGTTTTTAGTCCCAATCTTCTGCCGATTGCTCACCAGATTTTGTTATGTTTTTAGTCCCAATCTTCTGGTGACAGTACTGTTTTCATTATCCTGCTTCTTAGTCCGACACTGCATCAAACACTTCACTAAGCTAGTCCAGCTTAGTCTAGTCTAAGCCAGTCCTGCTTAGTCCCTGAAGCTAGTCCAGTCCGAGACAGTCCGGTGCAATAAACGCACCCTAAGTGTATTGTGAAGAGTAGTCATCAAATGATAAATCCCCAAAATAGTTTTGCATGTAATTGTTAACATGCCACCCATATAGATCTGAGATTGGTTGACGTTGTCCATAAGCAAAATCATTTGAAGATTGAGTCTCGGATTCTTTCCATGAGTCGCTCGATTCCATCCCGACAGGAATGGGATATGAAGGGTAGGGAAATGGTTGGTTATGAGTATAACCATAGTTACTACTTCCCACTCCAACAGAGTTCGAAGTTATAGATAACGAGTCATCTTCTTAACTTGACAAAGTCTTCTTGCCTCTTTCTCTACGAGTATAGTCATTCCCTATGGCACCAATTCCTGATCCTGCCCGCCTACTTCCATGGTCCTCATCCTGTGTTGCATGCGTGAAGTTTGCCTCACCAGTGAAGGGGCTCATAAGTCCGAGAGGTGGTCCAACATAGTTTCCATATCCACCACTACCTCCAGCTCCACTATATCCTTCATCATTCCCACCTCCGGTGGTAGGTGAGTCTCCTGATCTTGTACTAGAGCTATCATTAGTATCAGCAGGATCTTGTGGTTGTGTAGGATTGGAAGAAGGTGGAATTCCAGTGTTTCTTGGTCTTGGGCGCAAAAGTTCTTCCAAAGAGTCAGCGCTGCTAGATCCCACCTCCTCCTCTAATACTCTTTCTACATTTATCCCTTCATTACGTGCTTCTTCAGCAACTCTTAGAGATGGGTTGCCTTCATCATCATCTAAATAAAGAGGTCTAATCCATTGATAAAGTTGGTTACCCTCTGTATCATCATCTTCAGCAACAATATCAAACACATCTAGTGGGTCACCACGGTCGACATGATCTATTTCTGCTTCCTTATCTTGAATTTGAAGCTTCATGTTGTAGTAACAATAAACTAATTTTTCCAACCTACTATGAGCCAACCTATTTCTTTGCTTTGTGTGTATGAGTGCAAATGTACTCCAATTTCTTTCACAAGCAGATGAGGAAGTTGTTTGTGATAATACTTTGATTGCTAACTTTCTCACAGTTGGTGCATCAGTCCCATACATGATCCACCATTCAGCTATAATGAAAAACAATGTTGATAAGCCTAATAACTCCAACAAATTCTATTATAAACTGATAGTGAAATATGTTTACACTCACTAGGAGACATTTTTGTTCGAGCAGCAACTGATGTTGGTTCTCCAAAAGTTCTTCTTGCATCTTTAAACCATGTTAGCTGAATTCAATAAATCGTGTTAGTTTAATCCAACAATGTAATTATTATAATTTAAGTAATTGTGTACCTCATTTCCAAATTGGCCAACTGCTGGTGATGCAGGGTCTAATTTAGAGTATACATTATGTACAGCACGTATAAGGGTACCATCATCTCCAACACCGGGTCTGTATTGGTATCGAGGATTCAAATAATATGTTATTCAAAGAAACACATACACTAATAAGAGAAATAATACTTATGCAACTAAAGAAATGAATTGCAAATTATGACATAATTTATACCTGCTGCATGCAAATCGTGGTATAATGTTTTATACCATCGGTCATCAATTATCTTTATGACCCACCTTGCACCATGTTTTCTTTCCAAGTCCTCCTTCACTACACGCATCAACTCATATATTGTCCCCATAGTAGGATACACTTATGTGTTAACGATCCGTAAAACTTTGTAAAGAGGTTCAAACACTTGGCACACATGTTCTGATAGAATCCAAAAAGCATGATCAAGCACTATACTTTCCATCATACGGCCTGCATTTGAGCGGCTGAAATTATGGTTGGCCCAATCGTCACTAGTGAATAGTTGCTTCAACCCTGTTTTCTTCTTAAGTAGGTTGTCTAATGCAATATAGTTGGTGGCGAATCGAGTGGTAGCTGGACGAATAATTTATCCTTTGCAAAATTCACGCATCTTTGCCAACAACCAACCTTGATTGTAAATATAATTTGTGATCGTTCTAGCTCTTTTTACGACATTAGCAATATTCTCTCTCTTCCCCATTGCCTCAAACATGAGATCAATACAATGTGCTGCACATGATGTCCAAAACACATTATGATGCTTCATTAACTTTTTTCCAGCTTTGACAAATGCAGAACCGTTGTCGGTCACGACTTGGACAACATTATGCTCTCCCACCTCCATGATTACATCCCTCAATAATTTGTAAATATACTTGTAGTTCTTTATATGGTCTGAAGCATCAACGGACTTCAAAAAAATTGTCTTTCCCTTGGAGTATACCATGAAGTTTATGATAGACAATCTGGTCAGGCCAGTCCATCTGTCACACATGATTGTGCAACCATTAGTTTCCCACTTTGACCTCAACTTGTTAACATACTCGCCAATGTCTTTATACTCCATTTCCAAATATTTGTTTCTTACCTCATAGGGAGTGGGAGGTTGTACTCCAACACCGGCTTGTTGACATCCCAATACCATATTTTTGAAATGATGTGATGATGCCTTCTCAGCATGGACATTTTCATAGATAAAGAACTTGCTAATTAGACGCCTCATTCCCTCCTTCACATTACCTCCAGTGAAATAACTCCAAACACTTTTTTGACATGCTTTGGATGACTTATATAAACTTGGGGCTATTGGTGGTGTTGGTCGTGATTCTCTAACACTTGCTCACCGTCTCATTTGTGCACCACCACTTGTCCCGGAACCTTGTGCTCTATTAGGAATTTTATGAAGGTGTTCTCTTTCCCATGCTGACTGTTTGGAGGCACGTAATGCTTGTTTGAAATTGCGTCGTTCTTCAGGTCCCATGTCATCATCACATTCGTCCTCATCGTCATCATCATCACTGTCAACCGCTTGGCCAATGACTTCTCCTCGTAGCCCAGCTCGAATATTTTCCATTCCATGTGTTTTCTTTTCCTTCTGGTGTTTTTTATTTTTTAATAATGTGGTGATGAATGCCTTCACTTCTGGGGGGGACATTATCGCATCGTTGGACATTATTTCCTAGATCTAATCCACTAAGATGGTACTTAAGTCGTGTCACTCTGCCACTCTTCATTACCCGATCACAATATTTGCAAATTGTGCCATGTTTGTTTCCGTCTATTGGGTCTCCATGTTCCCAAGCTGGATCACGTTTAGTAACTCCACTAGACATCTTAAACGTACCTATATTTATTTTTCATGGAAATTAGGCAACTATTTTTTGGCCAAAAAATATAGTGGTGACGGTTATATAAGAGAACCTAAATAATAAAGTTATTCTACAGAAGAATTAAATAGGAAGTAAAGAAAATGATTGTAAGAATTTAAGTAATTATAAAAATAATATGGAATAATAAAACCTAATATTAATGAATAATAATCCAATTTGATAATAAAATAATAAATAACATTAAACATATTAAAATTATCCTAGGGAATAATTATACAACATTACTTAATTACTTCAAAAAATTAACATGCAAGTATTATTTGGTTCTTAGATCACATGCACGGGTCCACACAAATTTTTTTGTTGTTGTATAAATTACAATAATATAAATATAAGTTTGTAAACTTACCTTAAATATGGAACCCTTTGTGTAAAGGCCAAATAGAATATGCGTGGACCAACAATAAAATAATAATTACACAAATGTAACAAATCTGGAACTTTCGATGTCGTACGTAGCAGCAAAACTTCGACGATCCTCTGCAGCTTGCTGTCTGTGAATAAATGAGAGAGAAAGAAGGTATTTAACATTTAATTTGAAGTGGCGCGAGCTGCAGATCCATTTATTCAGTTTGAAGCTCTGAAAGGGCTCTGGAAAGGCTCTGAAAGGGCTAAGGGAAGAAGAAGAAACGAAAAGGTGTAATAGAGGTTTTTCAATTTTCGAAGATCAAAAAAGGTGTGATGATCTGATATTCCATCTCTGGGAATGTGAAAGAGTTGGAAGTGACACACGGTTTTGAGTATGAAACCACCACTACTTTTTGTCTTGTCAAAAGTTGTCAAAAGTTGTCAAAATTATTTGGATGTTTTGTTTTTTTCTCAATCTCTCGATAACACACACACACACACACGCACGCACACACACCCTCACACACACACACACACACATACACACGCACACACACCCCCCACACACACACACACAAACACACACGCACACACCCCACACACACACACTCAATCTCTCGATCCTTCTCCCTCATTCCTCTCCTTGTTTCTTCTCCGGTTCTCCCCCCATCTCTTCTCTGCAACTCTCCTTCCCAGAGTAGACAGACACACACACACCCCACTTCCCCGGGTTTCCCCCTTCCCCAATCCCTCGAACCTTCTCCCTCATTCCTCTCCTTGTTTCTTCTCCCCCCATCTCTGCAACTCTCCTTCCCGGAGCACAGACACACCACACCCACACCCCACCGTGACCTCCACCACAGTGGCGCACACTCCGGCAAGCACCATCACCACCTGTGGACCGTTCCTCTTCCCTTTCTCACCTCCCGGCGAGCACCATCAGGCAAGGGGAGGCCTTGTTTAGGTCGTACGAGGCGGAGGATCCATCAAACCCGAGCGGGTTTTGGGATCCGGAGAAAAGGGATTGCTCATTTTGATGGGTTTGAGCGTGGATTGCAGAGAGAGGCGCAGATCTTTGCAGCTGCGACGACGGAGCCTCGGCTGCAGTCGCCGATGACGGAGCCTCGGCGATATTATCGATAATATCGCGATATATTGACGATAATTAAGTGGATAAGTGTGAAAATATCGCCATCTCAAAAAAACGATATTATCGGCGATATTTCGCCGATAATATCGATATTTTAAACCTTGCCTGCAACCAAAAAAAAAAAAAAAAAAAACTTAGATCTCGTCTACGCCGCCATCGCGGGGTTCGTGAGGTGGGAGGAATGGGTGTGGATTTAAGGAGTAAGGGGGTGTGTAGAGGAGGGAAGAGGGTGGGTGCGGAATGAGGGATGTGGGTTTCTGGGTGAGGAGGGTCGCGAGGGAAAGGAACGGTCGCGGCGCGGGGGGAGCCTTGGGGGGGTGGTTTGTATTTCTGGGTTTTTGGTTTGGGGGGGCACGGGGGTAGGGCTTTGTTTCAACTTTTGATTCTTTTTTTTTTCTTTTTTTTTTAAAGAAGATTTAGGCTTTTTAAAAAAAAATTAAAAATTTTTTTTTTTGCCACGTGGCACAAATGTGGCAGCCACGTCAGCGCTTAACGGATCAATGAATGGAAAATGTAACGGAGGTATTATTTTGAAATAAAATAGTACATGAGGTATGAAAGTGAAATGTTTTAAAGATGCTGTATGGAGTTGTAATAGACCTTAAACCTGAGGGGCTATTATGTAATTTACCCTTTTTGAAATTAATGGTTAAATTTTGGCTATCAATGATAATAACCTGTTTTAAATTATAGTAGTTTAGGCATCAGGTGGGTTTCTTAATCAAATTGCAGACCACCGATTGTGCCATATACCAACCCAACCAACCAAGAGTTTTGGTTGAATCGACTTTCTGCAACCTCAAGATAACAATTGGCTAGCAGTAACAATTATGTATATTTGACTGGTTGTTGGTATAATGTTTTCTGAACGGTTTGCTAACCGAACCCAACCCTACATGACTATAATATCTAGAATTTTTCTAAATTTCGTGCCTCCGTAATATCTGCATGCCCTTGATTGGCTCTAAAATAAATTAAGAATCTTAATTTTATGTTAGTACAACCAGAGACAAAAAAAAATGGAAATTTACAAAGTTTTTTTAGTACATCGACATTTTTACACTAAGGAGACTAAGAGTTTGACTAAGCCACACAATTGACAACCTAATTTGAGAAAGTTTTTTTAAGAGGAAATTGTAGCAATGGTCCCTCAACTTTAATCTAATTGGAGCAATGGTCCTTCAACTTTATTTCCATGACTATTGGTCCCTCAACTCGTCAAAATGTGCAGCTATGATCATTTTCATTAACATTGTCAATAACTCTGTTAAATACAGTCACGTGCCTAGCACGTGAAACTGATTGTAGGGGTAATTAGGAAAACATTGTTTCACGTGGGTTGAAGTCGATGCAAGAGGATGGGGAACCAAGCAAGACTAGATTTACATGGATTTGTGGGTCAACGATATTGGTGCTTGTTTTTTGATGTTCATGGACCAAGAAGGTCTTGATTAGTTGATGTTACCATATGTCTTTTTCTCATCGGCAATGGCTTCCAAATCGTCCATTTTCCTACAAGATTAAGTGAACTGCCTACTCCTTCATGTTTTCTCCTCTATACCAGTCTATACCAGTGTAGTAAAGCTCTTCCATACCACATCGTCATACCTGCTTCAAATTTATCGATATTTTGCACAAAACTGGTAGTTTCTGTTGTTGTCTTCCTTCACTAAAGGCTGATTATTGCAATACATGGTGGGAGTTTGAGGAATGTGAGGCTGGGAATGAAGGAAGTTTTAATTGGGGATGGGAGAAAGTTTCAATTAGGGATGGGTTCTGCGTTCCATAGAATTCAACCCACAAGAAATATTATGTTTCCCTAATTGCCCTTACAATCAGTCTCAAGTGCAACGCACATGACTGAATTTAATGGAACTATTGACAGTGTTAACGAAAAGGACCATAGCTGCATATTTTGACGAATTGAGGGACCAATGGTCAAGGAAATAAAGTTGAGGGACCATTACTCCAATTGAATTAAAGTTGAGAGACTATTGCTACAATTTTCTTTTCTTTTTTAAAACAAAAGAAAAATATTTGCAATGTTTTGGTGATCAAATGGGATGGTCAGGCCCATGTCCAAAACTTCGGTGATCAAATGGGTTGGTTTGGATTTGAGTATGGCCCAGATTTGGACTCATGGTCATATTCGAGTGGTTTATTTAAGCCCATTGTTTTTTTTTTTTTTTTCTCTCTGGACACCAGTAATTTTTTTATATATATATTTTAAATAACCAAAATACCCAATTAAATTTTAAAGAGTAATTCTTAGCATTTTAAATATAAAATAAAAATGAATGGGTAAGAGTTTGGGGGCAAATCATTTTAGGGTGTTTGTAGCCACCACCCAACGTAGGTAAAAACTGAATTTTTTTTCTGTTTTTGAACAAATGATATTATTTAAATTAAGAGGTGGAGGAATGAGCTAAGACTCACAATAAGCTAGCAATAATGTACTCATATTTTGGTGAGAATGGATTTTAAGACCTCTTAACCAACTGCAACCTTCCAAACCAACCTTGCCCCACTGCAATCAACAGCAATCTTCCCGCCACTATTAATGTGAGCTGCAATTCCTTACCACTGGCGAGGTTTCGTTTCCTCTCTTTCGATTTCCCTCTCTTCCTCTCTCTTGTCAAGGAATCCATACCAAATTTTCGAGTTATCCTTGCATCGATTCAAACCTTGACGTTCATCGTTGGCCAACCATTTCAGATCTCGACCTTTGTTTCCTCGTCGAGTTGTTTCAAATTCACCTATATCGATCCATTAATACCCTTCCTTGCATCTCCAAATTCCAAACTTGATAGAATATTTGTTCTTTGACTAATGGATTTAAAAGAGAGATAGAGAAAGTAAACAATGCTTCTCCGACTGTGAGAGGAGCATCGGCAACAATGTGGTTAGAGTGCGTGGCTGCCGAGATTTCATTTTACTGTTGGAATGCTAGACATTTGGTAATTTCTCCTCTGTTCAGAATAAAAGATCTCATTGAAGCTTACTTCATTACATAACTAATGATATTGTTTCAGTACGTTTGTTAGCAAGACTCTAAGTTGAAAATAAATGACAAGGTGACAATATCTTATTGAATGCTTGGACGAGACACGTAATTAGGCTAATTGGTTAAATATGTGATTTTTCACTCCTCTTTTCTTTATAAGCACTAGTCCTGGACAAAAAGCATATAACGAAAGTGTAAAAGAAGAAACAAAACAAAATGTTTATGATATCTCAAAGTATCCTATTTTTTAGACTTTTTAACTATTAAATACCGACGTTTGTATTTTAACCTAAAATTTAATTGTAAAAACGCCAGAAGTATCCGAACTCGGAAGCACCATAAACCCTTAAATGCAAACATAAAAATCACTGCAGCGTAAAATCTAGGGCAAAATTGCAAGGAGCCGGGGAGAGCAGATTCGCCCTCCACTCATAACATGGGATCCAAGGCTAGGTCAGTGGTGACATAGGCCATTCCACTACGGCACCGGTCAACCTTTACTATCGAAACCAGATTCCATCTCGTTCAAATCCAATTCTATCGGACAAATGTGTTTTTACTTTCCTTCCACGGCTCCACCACAGCTGGTTTGTTTTCAGCTCACCTTTATCGTAGTGCAGAGATGTTGACTAAATAGGAGATAACATTTTCTTTTAGGGTGAATGTGTAATAATTTTACCACATATTTGACCCCAAAACTTTAAGGACAACTCCCGTGCATTGACAATGAATTCAGAATTTTAATATCAGGTAATCTTTATATAAAAGTTCCAAAAAAATTTAGACGAAAATTACACTGAAAAATTGAATGATAATAACTACCAATTTTTCATTCATAATTATAGTACAAACAACATACAAACTATAAAGACTAAATTTGTAATTTCATAAATTGCATCTCAATGTCATAGCAATAACTATAATATATTAAGAAAGAGAAAGAAAAAAATCTTTCGTGAAGCTCTTCCTTCTCTCTAAAAACTCACTTTCCCTTGATTCACTCGCCAACGCCAACTGCGTCGCTGGTTTAAGAGTCAGTGGCATGATTTCTCGACGTTCATTCCCACTTCTTTTCCTCTTTTTTGCCTTTTCTCTCCAACTTCTCATCTCCTCCACCCTCTCTCCAAGCCTTCGTTTTAATTTTCAAATCCCTACCCTCCAACCACATTCCCCATCCCCAGCGCACCCCTTCATCTCTCATCTCCCTTGCTATCCCTCATATTTTCCCTCCCATAACTATGATTTAGATTTTAGAGTGTTGGATCCGACTTTGCCACAAGACTCATCCCTCCCTACCCACTGTCAGACCGGCACGCCGACAAATTTAGGCGAAGTATGGTACAACTCACGTTGTAACAAACAAATACACACCTCCTTTGCCCTTCCCCTCCTCTGTTACCTTTTCTAACCTCCTTTGCATATGTGGTTGTGGATGGTGCGGCTTTTGGTGTTTTGGTTGACTCAACACTGTTAGGTATACTTTTTAGCTCGGGTGCTTTTTCAATTTTGGGGTTGGTGTGGTGCTATATGTTATCTTCGACTGCAACCTTGGGTTATCTCCTTTTACTTGGGCTTTTTTACTTCTTATGTCTCTGTTTTTTATGTAGAGCTGTAATTTCCAATCATTAATGAAGTTTATTATTTTCGACCAAATAAGACACTATAATCTATTAAAAAACAAAATTTGTATTCAATATGTTAACTACATTGGAGAAGTAGCAGAGATGAACAATTATAAAATCAAGAAATGAAGTTTTACAGAGAGAAGAGAAATGTGAGAAAGAAATGACTGAAGCTTTTGTATTAAACTCAAAATTGAACTCATTTTACTATCTGTTTACACTAGCGATATATAGCTGACTAGAGCACTAACTAACTCTTTCAACTAACTATTACATCATCCAATCTTTTACAACTGTTTTGATGAGCATCCAATCCTTTACAACTGTTTTGATGAGCTGGCAGAGATGAGTTGGCATTGATATATTCAACATCCCCCCTCAATCTCAACTGGGTTTCCTAGTTTGAGATTGAATGAGTGCATTGACAAATGTAGAACTATGAAGTGCTTCTTGTCCATGTACTCCTAGCCCTGCTCCCATCATCAATTAATCATCTGTTCTTGGTGTTTAAAGGTGTCTTCATGCATCTGCATTATCTTTTTTATGGTACCCATGTTGTGCTTGTCAACCATTATGTTTTGATGAGTTGGCAGAGATGAGTACTTCTAAGTTCCTTGTTTTCACCAAAAGATGGGAAAACGAAGTCTCCTCTCCACCAAAGGATCTCACTAGCCCAACAAGTAATGCCAGCAGTAGAGCAGTAAGTAGCCTACTTGTTGTCCCTGCAAATCAAGCCTTTCAACAGCCATCATTCCATCCAAATTTAACAACCCATCTGAATTCTCACCATGACAAACCAAACCCACAAAGTTCTGCTCACTGATAACACTTGTTGATAAAATGTACAGATACTACTTGCTCATATAAAAATCCAATATTCTCATCCAAAAATATCTAATATTCCACTCCCTCTCGCATGAGCTTCAATCAGTGAACAACCTCTTATAAAATTGTAACACAGGCCGGTTATAACAATTTATTGCAGGATTGCTCTTCGTGGGATTTATCGTCAACAACTTCATTTAACATTGGCTTCGGCCTTTAAAAACAGAAAAATAACAAACTATAGTGTGGCATCGGCCTTAACTATAGTACCACGGGATCGTCCTTTGTGGATTTTACAAAAACAACTACTCTTAACAATGGCATCGGCCTTCACAATTTCAACAACAAAAAATCAACATCTATGTAGAATTACTCTTCGTGGGATTTACCATTATCAACTTCTTCAAACTTTATCGTATAACTGGACTTACTGTATATTCATGCTAACAATTGAGTTGGTTAGACTTGACTTTATAGGCTGTGAAAAAAAATATATATATATACTGCACAAACTCCTATATCTGGACAAGAATTATCCCCAGGTTTCCTGGCCATATCCGTTGACGAGGATACTAAAGCAAAATTCATAATTGATTCGATCATACCATAGCAACTCAACAAATTCGACAAATGCTACTCAATATACCTAACAAATTCACCAACTTTCTGACTTCGACCTTCTTCAATTATCAACTTCAATGAATACTATATACTCAAACATTCTTGGCATCGGCCTTATCAATTCTCAATTCATAAAACTCATAAACTTCAACAATTGACAACTCTCTGAACAAGCAACTTCATAAATTTCTTCAACTACCAACATTTCTTGTAATCAGCCTTAATCATATACTCAAAACCCCGAAATAGATCATATGGAATTCACACCAACACTGCATATGGAGGGAATAAGCAGAGAACCATACCAAAATCTGTAGATCCTTCACTTGAAAATTCTGAGCTGGGCAATTTGTCAAACACCTGGACTGCAGCGAATAAGAAGCATAAGATTTTGAGAAACACCTGGTCCAAAACGGAATTCCTAACAACACCACTACCGCTACCAAGAAATCGAGAATCTGATCCCTACAACTCCAGCTCCAACCAAATCCTTGTCACCAACCAAAACCCACCTGACTGGTACACCGTTCTTCAAATATCCCGACCCAGATCTGCAAACCCAACTCTCATCTAGACCCGGTTGAAATCAGCGAGGTCGGCGATGACGTCTTCTAAGGTGGTGATCACAAACGGCGAGATGTAGTCTTTGAGCGTCGAGCGGGCCGGATCGACCAACAACAGTAAACTTACGGCCTCGCTCAAACTTTTCTTGGGAACTTTGTAAATCTTCTTGTATTCGTGCATACCAATTATCTGATTGAGATAAGCGACGGTGAGATGGAGGTGGGAATTCGACTGAATGAAGAGAAGGTAATCTTCTAGAAACATCATGCTCTTGGAACCCGGCAAGAACAAAGAAACTGAGTAAGAAATTGATTCTGCTTCCTTCTTCGATTCGGCGATCAAAGAGAAGAAGGAAACACCGAAGAACTTAACGAAAAATTCAAGAATATGAAGAGAAAATAAAACTAGAAAATGAAATCTAATAAAAGAAAATACGAAACCACCAGAATCAATGGTGTGAGCCTGGTGGCTCTGATACCATGTTAACTACATTGGAGAAGTAGCAGAGATGAACAATTATAAAATCAAGAAATGAAGTTTTACAGAGAAAAGAGAAATGTGAGAAAGAAATGAATGAAGCTTTTGTATTAAACTCAAAAATGAACTCATTTTACTATCTGTTTACACTAACTATACATAGCTGACTAGAGGACTAACTAACTCTTTCAACTAACTATTACATCATCCAATCCTTTACAACTGTTTTGATGAGTTGGCAGAGATGAGTTGGCATTGATATATTCAACATACACATCAATTTCAATGTTTAACATCCTATATTATTAAAATACATTATATTAACACCCAACAAAATGTTGAATAAACCTAACATACTCAATACATCCCACATTTACTTTTTCAATTAAAAATTAGCTTGATACACCCCACGTACTTCCCTATAATACCCTCACACCCACATTCTCGACATACACCTTATATTTCTACATACACCACATTCTTCAAATTTTATAATACTCATTTTTAATTCTGATGGACTGAATCTAGGTACCCTGCTGTTTCCAGGTTAATTACTTATGTGATTGACTTGTTTTTTCGTTTCCAGCTTGATCGCATATTATCATTAGCTGCTTTGGACGCTAACACTTATATTAACCTTTTTTTATCTTTTTTAAAAGTGCTGTGAGGTGTATTTGGAATTTTTTTTTAAACCTAATAAGGTCGAAATTGTCATTACCATAGTAGAATACATAAGTAATTTAATATTGAAATTTTTGTAGGGTGCATTCAACAATATGTGGGTGCTTATAAAAAAAGCCTATTATTAATTTGGATTATGTTTAGAAAACATACTTAAATTTGAAAATCGGGGTGGTGGGGAGAGGTGAACTAGGTTGTTGGATAAATATCAACAATTAATGATAAATTTATATATGCTAATAAATAATAAATGCGAAAAAATAATTTAACAGAGTATGAACAAAACAAAATAATATTAAACAAACAAACAAACTGAAGATCGAGGCTTGTGTACCGCAATGTCCTTGAAACAGAATTTCGTCCCTACTCTGTGCTTGTAGTTCTATGGAGTCTGCTTCACCAGGATTCAACGATCTAATTCAAGATTCCAGCACCGGAAAACTAGATTTCTGGCGAATTTTTTTGTGGTTCTCTTAGTAAGAAGGTTTGGGATTGTAGAAGATGAATTTTATTTTTATGTGTTCTAAATGTCATGCAGATGGATGTATATATAATTGGGATATGCCTGTTCGCAACAAGTATGAATATGGGATGCCTTTTTTGGGAGACATCTTCTCAAAATGGAGGCATTCTTCCATTGTTTAAATAAAAATTAAATCCAAAATAAATAAATAATTAATTAATTTAATTATGAGAGCCCTAGCCCCAAGACCCATTTTTTGATAATTAATTATATATATTTATTAGATATCAAATATATATTAATTTTTAATTAATTAGCACACCCAACGCTCAAATTCAAGGTTGAGCTCAATTTTATTCTATATGGTACATCACTTCAGTCAATTTCTAATAAAGACAAATTCTTATAAAGTAATTAAACATTTTGGTGGTGACCAATATGAGACAATGTAAAATGATATTTTTACTCAAAATTTCTAACACAGGTGATGGTGGAGAGGAGAGAGCTGAAGCGGCTGTGGTGTCCTGATGGGGTCCGTCGGGATTAGGGTAATAAGGTAATTGAATGATTTGGATTTGGGAATTAGGGGTTTGAAAAGAAAAATTGGGAAATGGGGATATTGGGTATGTCTCGTGTTAGGAGGAAAGAAAGGCTGTATTTTGAACAAAATGAGAGATATGGATAGCTTAATTGGGATATGGGGTCTATTGTGTGTTTTTTTTTAAATGACATGATTCAAAATAACGTTGTTTTTGTCAGATCATTTAAAAGAAATAAAGCCTTTTTATTCGTTAAAAATAAAACATCTTTCTCGCCACAGATGCATATCTCCTCTCACCACCTGCCATGACCGTCGGGTGGTCCTCGAAGGCTATCATAGGCACTTAAATGGGATTTCGAATGGTATACAGGACCATCCGGGTTCCTCAATGGATCCACCCTTGCTTACATAGAGCAAGTTTACTATTATTTTGACTTTTCGTTTCAATAATATAATATTATATTTAAGTTTCTCTATCCATGATATTGTGGTAATAGATTAAAATGTCACATGATGATGAACTTGTTTTACGTAGGATGCCCTCAAACTATATAACTTTGACAAATAGTGATAAGTCAGTTATATCATCACCAACAAAACAACAAATTTGTTAGGATCTCTCTATGTACTCAATACTTCATTTTATTAATTCCTCTCATTGCTACACAAGTTATAACTTTTATAAGAGTCAACTCATGCATGTATATGAACCTCGTGTTTTCGTGTAACCTAATGATCGAGGTATATGGAACTAAAGTTATTTATGTTGATTTCGACACGTATAATACTGGCGGATCCATTAAGGGGCAAGGGGGTCAGTTGAGCCCCCGAACTTCGATGAACGTCTATAAATACCTAAGGTGCTAACCCTTTGAACTTCAGTGAATGTCCATGGATACCTTGAGTGTTGCCCTTTTGAATATTAGAGTTGGCTTCATACATGCCCTTCAACCGACTTCAAGCCTATCAAAACCCGATGAATGTCCATGAATACCTTGGGTGCTGCCCCTTGCAACATTAACAAGTGTGTAGTATACATTTCCAAATGACTTCAGACCTACCAAGATTTGATGAAATGACAATATGCATGCTATTTCTGGTATAAAAAAATTTGCGTGTTGCACGCGCTATTCTTACTGACCTCCCTAATATTATTTTTTGGATCCACCACTGCATGTATTGATTATCAATTGTTAATGCATGTGAGATTTGAATCAAGAAATGAGATAACCTATATGTAACTTGTTTCCCAAACTAAACGCATGTTTATTGTGATAATGATGGGTCAATATTCGTGGTAGGTTCAATCAAACTTTTTCCTCAAGTCACTAACTCAACTCCTCAGTTTCGATATTTCAAATCTTACCAATTTTCCCTTTTCTTGCAGTGGGCTCCAAGTCAGTTGCTTTTGTTTTCTTGCTAGGGTTTTTCCCCGTCCTTTGCTTCCCTCAACACCAACAATTTCAAATCTTCAACTTGTTTAATTAAATAATGTAACTCAGTACTACGATCTGGTGGTATTCTTCTTCATTTATAAATAAGCATGCTCAAATCTCATGGATGATGAATTCGATACCAAATTAGGTTGCCCATTATATGACTTAACCGAACTCTTCATCCATTTAGTGTAAAATATATTGTTATACTAAAAAAAATTAAATAATTCAAATATAAATTCCATTTGACTCTAATCTAATTCCTCAAATAAAAAAAAATATGTAATGCAATGCGCCACCAAAGACAGTGATATATTTCTTGGGTCTCCTCCACAAACACAAAAAAGCATATGCTTGGGACTTCGGGAATAAATCTATATCTCACACAACAACTGACAGTGACACCAGAATACTTATTTTTTTTAATTTATTTCTTTCTTTGGTCTAAGTACTTTTTTAATCTAGGGTTTGCTTTGCTAATCCCATGCTTGTTCTTGGTTGCTTACAGGATTAGTTAATCTAATTAAAAATTGATTAAGAAACAAGGATCGGCAGTACCAGGAAGGTACCTTCTCATCAGTTCTGAGGGTTTTTGATTAATCAAACATCTTGCCTTTTGGTTTACTCAATGAATTAATGTATTATAATTGACTTGTTAGCAAAAATGAATCCGTTTTTGGTATGAAAGAGAAAAATGTGAGGAGGAGAAGGACATTGGTTCCGTAAATTGGGTGGTATATGCATGCAAAGACACATGAAAATGTAATCCTGACAAATTGGCAATATAATTTTACTACATAGTTTGGTGATGATCTTGTTGTTGTCTCACTAAAACACAAGACAGCTGTAAAGCCATCTTGGAGGTTCACGAGGAGAAGTGCACTCTAATTTCTACATGATTTATTGGTAGGGAAATTCGAATGCGAGAGAATTGTTTATTTGTTATGTGATGACTTATAAATATAGATTGATTTTTTTTTCCACTAATATGGCCCATTTTTTGTGATAGAAGTGTCTTTCTCTCTCTCTGAATGTGACTTTGAAACTGTGCTTATATTTCGCGTCTCAAGTTATTTCACTTTGTCAGGTCAGTAAGGATAACTGTTTAATTTGGTGGACGTGGAACAAGATCTAGAGCCAAAGTAAAGAAAATAATAGATTTAGAGTATAATGCTAGTTCACATAAACCATGTTAACGATTTTTCAAGAAATGAGGTTACACGTGACACAAAAGGAAAGCATGGAGGAGAAAAGTTACAGTTGCAAGTTTAGGGAGAAAATTGAGATTTTCGATCATAGCACACAAGACATATAAACAAATAAGCCAACAAACATTGATAGTTAGAATCATGTTTGATTACGCTAGGCTAGCCAAAGCGTCAATTTAAAACATGGAATATTTGCATCAATTGCTTACAGTGTCACACATGCGCATTTGCTACTTAATCTAGCATTCCTTTCCATGATTTCACATGACACAATTTGAATCGTTACTAATTAATGAAAAAAATTATTTGAATTAGTAGTTACTTAATGACAGTCTAACGATATAATCGATATTGCTTGCATGAATATAAGAGTTATAAATTTGGTCCTATATTATGGTGGTGGTTTCACTTTGGTCCTCAAACTTTTTCTTGTCCTAAATTGGTTCCTAAACTTTTGAAAATGTGTTAAATGAGAACAATGACGTTAACTAGTTACAAAATTCGAAAGAATATCAATGGTGTGTGTAGTTTCATTTGTCGATTTTTTGTTTGAATAGACTACAATAACGACAATGTTAACAAGAAAACCTTTTGAACTAACACCAAATTCATGCAACAAATAACAAGCACTTAGATTAAGACACGAGAAAGTATCTATAGATTTTAAACCCTAAAAATCACCAATTCTCGGCGGATGGCACCTTTGAAAAATACCTAATAAAACTCCTTCAAGAGAGAAAAGTAAACCCAAAATATAATGTAGTATCATATTCTTTTGGAATTTTGACTATTTCTTTAATTGCTATAAAAATCAAATGACTATTTCTGTGATATGACTAACGAAAATAAATAATTAAAGCACCAAAACAAACTGCAGCCACGAGTTATAACAACTTTCATTTGAGTTTATGTGAACATTCAAGTTAAATTACCTTTAATTATGCTGCAAAATAATAAAATTATTTAAAGCTAGCTTGCTTCAAAAGCTTATACTTTCAAAGTCATTGGTCAAAAGAGTGGAACCTTCCCGGTACCTGCATTCTATCATTTAAAAAAGCATGTAAATTCGTTGTGTTCACTCTATGCAAAGTGTACTAACGTCAGGATCCATGAACTCTGCTCTTTTGTTGAGTTTTGATTCCCTCAATCAAGGTTCTAAAAGAAACTAGACGCGCTAGTCGAGAGGGAGGCTGGGGCCTAGCGCCTAGGTGGCGGGCGGGGTCTAGTTGGGCGCTTAGGCAGGGTCTAGTCGGGCGTCTAGGCGGATTTAATTAAATATATTATATTTCGTGTAAACAAGTGTCCGTTTATACTTAAAATATATATGATTTCATCATAAACTACAAAATGGAATGACATGTATATTATGAGCTATTGGAGCATAATGAAAACATAGGGAACAAATACATAATGTGTGTTCCTTTAAGTATTCAACAAGTTTCGTACAATTTATTGAAAAAATAAAATGTAAAATGAAAGTTATCTATTTTCTGTTTAAGTGAGTCGCAACCTAGGCCGGTGTCTTGTCTGGTTTGGGCGGGCTAGGCGAGTGTCTAGGCGGTATAGGCGGGGGCGCCTTAGTAGGTCTAGGTAACCTCTCTTAATTTTCAATCGCCTAGGCATTAATCGAGGCGGTAGCAACCGCCTAGCGCCTAGGCGGGGCTAAGCGCAGATTTTTAGAACAGTCAGTAATGCCTTAAATCTGACGTCGCCAGCATATATACATGCATGCGTATGCATGAGGTGGTTATGGTAGATGCTTGCAAGCTTGGGCAATAACTCTTAAATAACATTCTTTGGTCTTGTCGACGCTTAACGTCAGTGATTGATGATTATTGATACATGTCGATGTTATAGTATATCGTTCACGCTAATATTAGATTTTGTTTGTTGTAATAGGTGACTGTCGTCAACAAAAATTCATATGATATATATATATACAGATAAATAATTTTGGGAGAGTGGTGAATATTTTCCTCCTCTTTGTCGCATTGCATCTCGAATTCGAACTTTCTCCTCTTGATTAGCTTAAAATAGAATGTGTTTGTATTAACTTAAAAAAAATGTCTTTGATCCAATATCAGTTTGTAGTACCTAATGACACACCCCAACCTAAATCAAGGCGTGCTGGCCGTCACGTGAGGGTGACGTGGCCATGTGAAAAGTGCGGAAGCGGTAAGAAGATAAGAATATGAGTAAATAAAAACCAACCTAGAACTTACTAAAGAAAACATGAAAGTGCAAGTGTAGAGAGTTAAGTGTCACAACACAATATCATAGCATAAGTAGCCTAAGTGCAGTCCAACATGACGAATACTAGTTATACAGTACCAAAGGAAAAAGACCTACAACTACTAGAGCTTGTCAGAATCGCCGAATCCTCGTGAACCACCAGAAGTACTCCTACCTAGTACCTGGAGGGGCGCAAAACAAAAAGCGTGAGTGGGCAAAAACAAAGGTTTTCGAAAACACTCTTTTTCTCAAAAGTTCTAACCCCTCACTGTAAAACCTGTATAGTTTTCCCAGAAAGATAGAACATATATATGAATATATATGTACCTCAAGAACAATCTCAAATCAATATCAAAGTAAGATGCTAGATAAGATGCCAACAGCATAATCAAAATCCAGAAATGAATAACTCGTATGAAAGAGAATGCACCAACAATAAATGAGTATATGTCAGCCGGATCCACCTAATGTGGCCTGTACGGCTGAACCTATAACTCATCTAGTATGCCTGCACACGAGTCGGAACCACCTAATGTGGTATGTACGACAGGGCTAGGTGTAACACATATACGCTCAAGTGCCACGATCACGTGAAGACTGTGTGATAACTCGCAGGTCACCTGCATGTCGGAACCACCTATAGTGGTTTGTACGACAAGACTGTGCACCTAACTTGGATCCAAGATGAGCGTGTGGTGCGGGAGGTGAACATCACGTGAAGGACTATGCCCTGGCCACAGACGGAAGCACTAACACCGGGGTGCATGTTAATGAGTTCTAAGTGCGTGTACAATGTAATCATCGTTATATAACTTACCAATCAATGCATAATCACTTACCCGAGGCTTACCTTAGCTTCCACCATGCCAATAGTAACACAATATAATATGGAATGCATTTGCTAAATTAATGAATATGAATTATGACAAATTAACGAATAAAACCATATAAAAATACGTTTTCTGGGAAAAACACTATACATATATACGTATAATAAAAAAAAAAACAAATGCCCACTCACTGATAAGTAGAAGGGTCGTAACCCCCAAGCCTCGCCTGGCTACGCTAGTCCTCTGCGTAGGTCTCACCTATATGCGAAACAACTATATAAACATTAATTAAACGCACATAACCAAGAACTAGGTAATAACTTCTCATACAATGCTCAAATGTGGTGTTTGAATATACCAAAGTGATCTACACAACCTCTGGAACAACCCCATATTTTTAGAACAATTTTTCGACCACCCACGCGCCGCCCAAGGCACGGCCAGACGCGCCACCCACGCGCGGCATGTGCCTGGCATAGGGGGACGGAACCCTAACAGAGTTAGGGAATATTCCGTCTAAACTAACTGACGCCGTTCACTGACTTGACGGAATATTTTCCTTGTTCTCCGGCGTCCGGTTACTGTTCGCCGGTTTCTGGAAAATGTTCTAAACCCTATAACTTCTTCATTTTTGCACCATTTTCTACGAAATTTGTACCAATCGAAAGCTCTTGACATGAGGAACAAGATTATATCTGAGTTGGGTCCCCCGGAGAAAGCTCGAAATTCCGGCCACCTCTGTACAACTTCGAACCTGGGCTTTCCGACGTCCAAAACACCTCAACGTTGCACTCCGAGCATCGTGAGGACGTCCTAAAGCTCACTATGGTCTTGAAAATCAAAGAAACCTACACGTTTACAAGTTGGTGAATAGTGATCACTTCGGAGGTTCGGTTTTCCTAGGTTTTCTCACGTTAAAACTCAACCAAAAACATCCCAAAACACTTAGGAAGAATAGTAGATACCTTTTTGAGCCTCAAAACGGTGTGAAACCTCGACGATCAACTCGGGGTCACTGTACCCTCGACAGAGCCCTCAGGTTCTAGGGGTTTTCGAAGGTGTCGCGTACAACCAAGGGTATGGTTGCACTCAGAAGCTTGCAAGGAATGTAATGGTGGTCATTAGAAGTTCGATCTGTGAAGAAATGATTTGGTTTGGTCTCGTCCGTACGAGGTGCAGAAAGAGAGAGAGTGAGTGAGTTCGAGTCCGAAAAGAAAGAGGGAGAGAGAGAGGAAGGTTCTGCTTGTGTGTATGTGTGTGGTCCTCACACAGCCAACCAAACAACACAAAAACAACCACAAAAATCTAAGTCCTAATTGGTTTAAAACTACTCTAGGACCAAGCTAACTAACTAAACCCTAACAAACCTAATACTAATCTAATAGGTTCCCACTAAATTGGAAACAAGGTGATTGGTCCAAAATCAAGTTTTGGGCCTTTGAACTTAGCCCAAAAAAATAATTACAACCAAAAAATCAAGGGTAGTTCCGTCCATTCACATCCTCAAGGAAAATAAACATAAAATCTCTTGAACGAGCTGTCACACCTAATGTTCAAATTATGTTTTGTTTTGGGGTTGTAATATATTCTTTTTCATCACAATAAATAAATAAGTCGATCAAATTTATTTATTTGTTGATGGCGATATATCAAATTTATGATGCATATATTATTCAACCACTACTAATTAGAATCATGATCTTTTCCCTGTGTTTTTCTTTTAGCTCTTCTTCCTGGAAGCTTCATAATACAAAGCCCGATGATGTATTGCTCTGAAATGCTTTACCTTTGCCCCAAGTCTACCTGCAAGACTTATTCCTTCAAAAGGGAAGAGTTCCTAACTTCGTGGTCAAGGTGTGTCCAAAGTTAGTCATAGTCATGGACATGGTAAAAGATTAGATGTATACGTCTATGAGATTCCAATTTGACATAAAGCCCAAAACAGATATATAACAACTAATATAGTGGGTTGTGACTGCAATGGTACGTAGCAGTCCTTTTTTGTGCCACTCAGTGCTACGTCTTGTTGAAGAAAAATCATGAAGAATATAAAATCTTTGTTAGAGAATGGAGTCTCAGATCGAAAATATAACTAAATAACTGCTTATATGTGGAAGGTCTACTTCTAATAACACTATAAGACTTTTTATGTAAAACTCATATCTAATATAGGTAGTTAAGTTAGACAATATCGATAATGTTGGTGATTGACTATATTTGAGCCTAAAAGTTTATTAATTTTTTCAAAGGCACCCACCAAATTTAGGGTTCATTTAAAATTACTTATGTTGAGAGTGTGGATGTGTACAGGTGTTTATTAGAAACAATTTAAAATACCAGAAATTCAAGTGTTTTATGAAAAGCACCGAAAAATGTTGCATGAATAAGTACCTAGCAGGTGCTTGCAAACTTGGGCAATACCTCATAAATAACATTCTTTAGGTCTCGTCGACGCTTAGCGTCAGTGATTGGTGACTATTGATGCATGTCGAGGTCATAGTATATCGTCCACGTTAATATTAAATTTTGTCTGTTGTAGTAGGCAAGTGTCGTCAACAAAATTCATATTCTTAATATATACACATAAATGACTTTGCGAGAGTGGTGAATATGTCACTCTTGTTTATCACACTGCATTTCGAATTTAAACTTCCAGCTTCTCTTAATTAGCTCAAAATAGAAATGTGTAACTTAAAAAAAAAAAATATCTTTGATCCAATATCAGTTTGTAGTACCAAATGTTCAAATTATGTAGGTTTTTGGGGTTGTAATATAATTTTTCTTTTTCATCACAATAAATAAATAGAATCGATCAAATTTATTTATTTGTTGATGGCGATCGATCAAATTTATGATGCACATAGGTATTAAACCACTACCTTTGATAATCATGATCTTTTTCCTGTGTTTTTCTTGTGGCTCTTCTTCCTAGAAGCTTCAGGAAAAATATTATCTCCGGATCCTTTTCATCTAATCTTCATCATCAAATAATTCGACTCTTTGATTCAATGACTAAAGTTATTATAACTTTTAGTGTGGACCTCTGTTTTTAGCCGTTGAATTCAATTTCAAAGATCCGAATTGTTTGATGAAAATGATTAGATAGAAGGGATCCGAAGATGATCCCTTTCCAAAGCTTCATAGTACAAAGTCCGATGGTGTATTGCATTGAAATGCTTTAACTGTGCCCCAAGTTTTCATTCAAGACTTTTTTTTTCCGTCAAAAGGGAAGCCTAACCTTCCTACTATACATGGTCAAGGGTTGTCCAAAGTTTGTCATAGTCATGGTCATGGTAAAATATTAGATGTATACGTCTATGAGATTCCAATTGACATAGACCCCAAAACAGATAACATAACAACTCATATACCGGGGTTTGACTTCAATGCTATGTAGCATTTATTTTTTATACCACTCAGTTTTATGTCTTGTTAAAGAAAAATTACGAAGAATATATAATTTTTGTTGGAGAATAGAGTCTCATGCGAAAATATAACAAAATAACAACTTATATGTGGGAGGTCTACTTTTAACAAAAATAGGACTTTCTATGTAAAATGCAAATTTAATATAGGTGGTTAAGTAGAACAATATCGATGATGTTGTTAGTGGGTTGTATTCAAGGTATTAAATATCCGTAATATCGGAAATATCGGTAGTCCGAAAACACGGAAATATCGATGGAAATATCGGGATAATATCGATATCGATAAAATTTCCATGGAAACCACGGAAATTGTAAGAAAAACTTGGAAATTTTTATTGAAACTTTGCAGGATGTTTATTTAGTCAATTATCTATTAGTTTATCACAAAAAATTGGAAGGAAATGCATTGCATGATGGATTTAACTGATTTAAGTTGATTATATAGCGAGCTGGCAAACATTGTGAGTGTAGAAAATATGTAGTAATTAATGAAAGAAGTTTAAACACACCATAATCATTTATATATAATGAATTAGTACAATAGTTTATACTTTATACATTGCATGGTAAGATACATGAGTGACTTAGTAAATATTAGCTTGCAAGCCTTGCAGACATCTTAACGACCATATAAATATTACAGGCTGAATATGTAATCACAAACACATCTGTAGCAAGTTGGATAAGTCCCAGGTGCATGGTTGACAAAGGGAGGGGTTCGAATTTCTCTATGCTCAAGATTGAGACTTTTCAGCATTTTTCAAGTATTATGGTGTCTGCAAGTAGAACATGCCACATAAAATAACCATGTATACAATTTGAAGATCAATACAACTAATAGATTTTGGCTTAATTACTTGGGTTAACTGCATCAGTCATCACAGATTTTGGCTTAAAATATTCCTCCAATACTTGTCATTCTTTTTATTCATCATAGATTGCCTGAACTTTCATCTCCAATTTTTTATGTTTCAATTTAATTTTAATTATTTTGTTTTAGATCCTTCAACAAATAGAAACGAAGATAATATTGCGAGCATGCACCTGGGCAAGGCAACTGCTTGGAAGCTCACTTCCTTTCATGTTATGCGACCACGTATCATACCAAAATCACAAGACATTCGCATCTATAAATACCTATCAACTGGATCACACTTTCACCAACCAAATTTACTTTATAATCGTTCTACCATTGCTTCAAAGTTTTATTATTCAGCAAACACGCACACCAAATTTAACATTTTTGCTCACATTTCTCTGCACAGAACATCTGGATACTTTTTCACATGGAAGAGTTGTCGCACCACAAAGAAGCACGCCAGCATGGTGGATATAAGAACCAATATGATCTCCACATCCATCCTCCAAATGGACCGCCTACAGGCTGCCACAATCCCTGCTAAAAAGGGCTTTATATATATGTGTGTGTATGTGTGTGTGTGTACGTATGTATATATATATATATATATATATATATATATATAGAGAGAGAGAGAGAGAGAGAGAGAGAGAGAGAGAGAGAGAGAGTAATGTTTGGTATATATGTGTGTGTGTGAGCTGTAGACGTTTTCTGGTTTCAGACAAAACATTTTGGTTTTTGTAACTTAAACCAATCCCACATCGGCCGCGCAAGCTAACTGAGCAAGCTAACTGGCCTACAAAAGCCACGTTCCAAAGCAGAAATTATCATTCCTTTCTTGGCCTTTTGGCTGAGATCAAGTGAAGTATTTTTTTAACATTTTAATATTTGACACGTGGGCGTTCACGAGTAATATCGATAATATCGCGATATTATCTATAATTTATAGGTAATATCGATATTATCGCGATATTTTTACGATAATTAATGGAATAGCCTGAAAATATCGCCGGTCCCAAAAAACGATAATATCGGCGATATTTCGCCGATATTATCGATTTTTTAGTCCTTGGTTGTATTTGAGTCTAAAAGTTTTTGAATTTTTCAAAGGCGCCCACCAAATTTAGGGTTCATTTAAAATCACTTTTGTAGAGTGTGGATGTGTACAAGTGTTTATTTGAAGCTTTTAATGGAAATAGTTATGAAAAGCACAGAATAGTGTTGCGTGGATAAGTACCTAGTAGGTGCTTGTACACGGAATACTAGTAAAACTCATAAGCACTTTTAAATTGTTTTGTCAAATTTTAGTAATATTGTTCTAAAAAATTTCGACTAGGCAGTAGACGGTTGAATTTCGTTTCGATTAATCCTTAGGCCATTGAAAATTAAGAAAGAGTGCCTAAACCTGTTTAGGTGCCCGCCTGGACCTGCTTAGGCACATGCCTAGATTGCGATCTCACTTAGACATAAAATAATGTTCAATAAATTTTAAGAAACTTGTTGAATAGTTAGATGAACACTCATTATGTGCATGTTCCCCATGTTTTAATTATGTTCTAATACTTTATAATCTATATGTTATTCTAATTTTTGTGTTTATATATCCAAATACAAATATGTATTTTTTACTTATAAGTAGACATTTTGAGAAATGATTTTTTGAATCTAAGATATAGTATGGTAATGTGAAGCTTTCCTAGATCTATTATTGTGTGCTAATGTGAAAATATTGGTAAATTATAGAATTGGCAAATATGTTGGTTGTTTTTGCAAGGAGCCATTTTTTTAAGTACTAAATTAGTTGCGAACTCGTTATTTTCTAAAGGGATTTATTATTAACATTCTAAAAATCTCATTTGGCACTCCAAACTTTTTATAATTAGAAAGAAAAATACACTTGTGAGGTGTAGAATGAGATTTTTGGAGTGCTAATAACAATTCATTTTTCTAAATTCGAACATAAAATTTTTCACTTACAACTATAGAAGAATAATATTAGACTATAGTACTAAATTGTATGCAAATTTTTATTTTTAATGAGTCATTTTATATGTGTTAAAGTGTGATCTGGATATTAAATCTTTTTCAAGTATGTAGCCAAAGCCAAGTAAAGAATTCTTTGTCAAAAACTAATTAGTACTATGGTATAGCAGTATTCCTGTTCGCTTGTAAGTGAGAAGTCTTAGACTTGATTTTCGCCAAAGATGAATTTGAACCACATTATTGCTAGTCTATTGTGAGGATAAGCCGATTCATTTTTCTTGATGTAGATAATATCGTTTGTTAAAAAAAATTACCTGTAAAAATGAATTCTAAAATTTATTAAAAAATAAAATTAATTATGAGGGTATGAAGGGAACGAACCGAAAAGATGTATACAAAATATTTACTTTTCTAATCACCAAAAAAAAAAAGTTGAATTGTGTTGCAAAGATTAGTACATCTCTTTAATCAACGGTCAAACCAGAAGATGACATCTGATTGGACGTTCCAGATTGACCCGGCTCCATATATAACACAAAAGGACTGCAGTCTAATAATTTGTAGGTTAGCTACCAAACCGAAATAATTAAAAATCCCCTCACGAAAATAAGAGATTTTTTAGTGTGATCGATATACAAGATAATACATTACGTGTCATTATATGAATTTTGAGATTTCTAATTTTATAAAACCACTGCTTGTGTTCAGGTTACGATAAAAAATTGTCTTCGAAAAGAACGAAGAGAAAGGACACCACCCCCGCGAGAATAGGACCCTAGCCAATAGCAACTCAGGATCCACAACATTCAACCAATAGCGTCCCGCCACATCACCTACCCGCCAGCTGTCCCCCAGTCGAACGACGTCATCCGAGCGTTGCGTTTTCAATATAATTATTTTAATCAGCATACGATGCTTCCGCGAAATTGTGATTAGCCTTAATCTCGATCCTAATTAATTACGATATCGATCTGTTATATAATTAGCGAGAGAGAGGGGTAGAGAAAGAGTGCGCGAGTGGGTACGCTGAAAGCATATATAGTGGTAGTGGGAGGCGCACGGCAACCGAAGATTTTGATCTGAAGCATTTTCTTGTCTTTCCCATCTAATTTTCTTTCTTTGTTTCCTTCATTTTCCTAGGAAACAAACAGAAAATTTTCCTGAGAAGCAAACAGAAATTTTTACCGAGGTACGAAACTGGACCCTCTCTTCTGGAAAACTCCGTTATATAGGAGAGTCAAATCCCCTAAAACAGTTCGATTCCTTGTCCTGTTCTTTCGCTGTTTTTGAATTTTCTTTCCGGAATTGAATCGACTTTTCCAGTCTTGATTCGATTAAGGGTTTTTGAATTCGGAAGGATTGAATTTTTTATCTCACCGAGAAAAGTTGCGGTAGATCTAGATGGGGAAGGGAGGGCAGGATTTCGGTAAACGGAAAGAGGACGGAAACCCTAGGCCGGTGGACGGCGATGTGTTTCCGGCGTGGGCGAAGGAGATTTCGGAGTGCGAGAAGCACTTTGGGGTTAACAGAAAATTAGGGTTGGGATCGGAGGACGTCGAGAAGCGGCGGGAGAAGTACGGATCGAACGAGTTGGAGAAGCACGAGGGGCAGTCGATTTGGAGTCTGGTTCTGGAGCAGTTCAATGATACTCTGGTTCGAATCTTGCTTGCGGCAGCGGTCATTTCTTTCGTTCTGGCTTGGCTGGATGGAGAAGAAGGCGGTGAGAAGGAGATCACGGCGTTTGTGGAGCCGCTGGTGATCTTCTTGATCTTGATTGTGAACGCGATTGTAGGGGTTTGGCAGGAGACCAATGCCGAGAAGGCCTTGGAGGCGCTGAAGGAGATACAATCGGAGCAGGCGACTGTGATTCGGAATGGGAGTAAGGTTCCGAATTTGCCGGCGAAGGAGCTTGTTCCTGGTGACGTTGTGGAGCTTAAGGTTGGGGATAAGGTGCCCGCTGATATGCGTGTTGTGGAACTGATTAGCTCAACTTTGAGGGTGGAGCAGGGTTCATTGACCGGAGAGAGTGAGGCGGTGAATAAGACCAACAAGCCGGTCTCTGAGGACGCAGATATTCAAGGGAAGAAAAATATGGTTTTCGCTGGGACGACTATTGTGAATGGACATTGCATATGCTTGGTTGCACAGACAGGAATGTCAACTGAAATTGGGAAGGTGCATATGCAAATCCATGTTGCCTCGCAGAGTGAAGAAGATACACCACTTAAGAAGAAGCTTAATGAGTTTGGAGAGATGCTTACAATGATAATTGGTGTGATTTGCATATTAGTGTGGCTCATCAATGTCAAGTACTTCCTTACTTGGGAATATGTCAATGGATGGCCGGCAAATTTCAAGTTTTCATTTGAGAAGTGCACATATTACTTTGAGATTGCAGTAGCATTGGCCGTGGCTGCTATTCCTGAAGGTCTGCCTGCAGTCATTACTACGTGCTTGGCGCTTGGTACCCGTAAAATGGCTCAGAAGAATGCTTTGGTCCGAAAGCTGCCTAGTGTTGAAACTCTGGGTTGTACAACTGTGATTTGTTCGGATAAAACAGGGACCCTGACTACAAACCAAATGGCAGTGGCAAAACTTGTAGCTTTGGGTCCTAGACCTACTATACTACGGAAGTTTAGGGTGGATGGAACTACATACAATCCACTTGATGGTAAAATTCATGACTGGCCAACTGGTCGTATGGATGCTAATCTTCAAATGATAGCAAAGGTAGCTGCTGTCTGCAATGATGCAGGCATTACCCAGGCAGAACAGAAGTATGTTGCCCATGGAATGCCTACTGAGGCAGCTCTAAAGGTTATATATTTTAACCCTTTGTTATTGACTTTTTTAGGTGTTTTGGTATTGTGCAATTCATTAATAAACTGATTAACATCACATAGCAAAGTGCCTTCTCAGAGTACATTATTTCCTTGCTTGTGATGACAATTCATTTTGTTAGAGAACTGTGCTTCATATTGAATATTTTGTTTTGTCACTTCAGGTTTTAGTTGAGAAGATGGGCCTTCCCGAAGGATCCAAGGGCGCGGAATCATCAAATGAAAGGGATTTGCTTGGTAAGTCAAACTTCGGATATAAATGCTTCCACTTTATCTGTTTTGTTACAGCTTTGAATTGGTAAGTTTACATACTCTGATACTATGTTTATATCTTTTGTCAGGTTGTTGCCAGAAGTGGAGTGAATTGGAACGCCGAATTGCAACCCTTGAGTTTGATCGTGATAGGAAATCCATGGGTGTAATTGTCAATTCCCGTTCAGGAAAGAAGTCATTGCTAGTGAAGGTTCGTATTCTAGTTTAAGTTTCAACAACTTCATGAATTGTTATGTTCATTCACTGTATTTAATCTACCGTCCAAATTGTGGCTTGCTCTGATTTTATGAAACTGGGAATGTTTGAAGTGTATTTGTGAAGTAAAGTGTAAAGGGCGCATGATTCATAAGGAATGAGTGAGATTTAAAAGACGATATTTTTATTCTCATGAGAATGTTAAGGTGGAAGTTATGCTACGCTGATTTTCTTTTTCACCAAAGTCTCCCTCTTTTGAGACTTTGCAAGCTGTGTATCTGTCAAGGCACTAGGGTGTCTGTTCAGATGTATATCAACCATATGTTTGGAACTGAAAGTTTTTGTAGTTGAATTTGCCTTCTCACAATAAACTGAAATTGCATATTCAATTGTGCTATACTCAACTGTTAAATTGAATATTCATATTTAAATTAGAAGTTACAAGCATGAACAGCAGAAGGGACTTCACTGTTTTTCAGTTGTATACCTTTTTTTTCCCTCCAGTATTATGCTGCTTGTTTCCTCTCTGGTATTAAATGATAAGTCGAGCATGAGCAATTGCGTTGCCCTTCATACTCCCTTTCTCTCCCTCCATCTTTAAATAAAAAAATATATAAGGAACATTGCGGACTTCTGAATGAGGTGCTGCATTATTGCAGGGTGCTGTAGAGAATTTGCTGGAGAGAAGCACTAAGGTTCAGTTGCTTGATGGCACTGTTGTACCTCTGGATGATAGCTCAAGGAGCTATATCATGCAAGCTCTTCATGAGATGTCAACTAGTGCACTGCGCTGTTTGGGTTTTGCATACAAAGATGAGCTTGGTGAGTTTTCATCCTATGATGGTGATGAAGATCATCCAGCTCATAGACTTTTACTTGATCCATCCAATTATTCGTCAATTGAGAGTGACCTTGTTTTTGTTGGCCTTGTTGGACTGAGGGTAAGTTGTAACATGGCTGTTGTCTACATCTTTTTAGTCATATATTTCATCACAGTACCTTCATTTATTGAACTAACTGTGATTGTTGAATTTAAATTTTTTTAAAGGATCCGCCAAGAGAGGAGGTTTTTGATGCAATTGAAGACTGCCGAGCAGCAGGAATTCGTGTTATGGTAATCACTGGAGATAACCAGAACACAGCAGAAGCAATATGCCATGAAATAGGCGTGTTTGGTGCTGATGAAGACATACGTTCAAGAAGCCTTACAGGAAAAGAGTTTATGGGTCTACGTGATCAGAAAGCCCATCTAAGACAAGGTGGTGGCCTTCTGTTTTCAAGGGCCGAACCAAAGCACAAACAAGAGATTGTGAGGTTGCTCAAAGAGGATGGTGAGGTGGTTGCTATGACTGGTGATGGAGTGAATGATGCACCTGCTTTGAAACTTGCTGATATTGGGATTGCAATGGGCATTTCTGGAACTGAGGTATTTATTTAGTTAGTTTCTCTTGTTTTGTTTTTCCCATGCCTACTTTTTGGGTTACCTATCTTGGCATTAATTAAATTTCATACCTTTTGATTGGAGGAATGTAATTTTGTATGAAACCTAGAGTTAGTTTATAGACAAAGGTTTTTGCATGAACTAAACCTTCAACTTATAGTGAGGTCAGATGAGGCATATTTTCGTTAGTTCTATGTGATTTCATTCATAGATTTAAATGGAGTGCCCCGTGAAACAAGATCTGTGTTACCCACCCATGAATCTTCAGAATACGGAAGCGTGAATGTATTGTAAATCACTTTTTCTAAATGTCTATGGTTTTTTGCTTAAGTTACTCACTCATTCGTATCATAAACTTTTCATTTCTTTGCCATTGCAGGTTGCAAAGGAAGCTTCTGACATGGTTTTGGCTGATGATAATTTTAGCACAATTGTTGCAGCTGTTGGTGAAGGCAGATCTATCTACAATAACATGAAAGCCTTTATCAGGTTAGCATTTTTTAGTATCATACATATTGATATAAAAACTTATGAATGATTGCCTTTTGAAGCAACCACATATCGTCATACATTCTAATATTAACATTTGTATTAACATTTATTCTGGAAACTAATATTAAGCATTTAATCCCAGAAATTTTGTTAGCTTGCACAAGTAGTTTTCCTCTTTTTGATGCTTAAACATGTATGTTTTTTCTTTCAAGATTTGAAGTCTTAAACCCTGTTTCAGGTACATGATCTCGTCCAACATTGGTGAGGTTGCCTCCATTTTCTTAACAGCAGCATTAGGCATTCCTGAAGGCCTCATACCTGTTCAGCTCTTGTGGGTGAATCTTGTTACTGATGGACCACCTGCAACAGCACTAGGATTTAATCCTCCAGACAAAGACATAATGAAGAAGCCCCCACGCAGAAGCGATGATTCACTTATCAGCGCCTGGATATTATTCCGCTATATGGTACCTTGCTTTTCACTTTCTTCCCATTTGTTGCATTTTAATGATACAGTTTGCGCGAATTTACCTGAGAACTTTCTTGATAATTTTCTCACCTGAATCTTTGTCCGGACAGGTTATTGGGATGTATGTTGGACTGGCAACTGTAGGCGTATTCATCATTTGGTATACACATGGTTCCTTCCTTGGTATTGACCTCAGTGGGGATGGCCACTCCCTTGTGACTTACTCCCAACTTGCTAACTGGGGACAGTGCTCATCTTGGACAAATTTCACCGCTTCACCCTTCACAGCCGGAAATGAGGTCCTCTCCTTTGATAACCCCTGTGATTATTTCCATGCTGGCAAAGTGAAAGCTATGACACTATCCCTCTCAGTGTTGGTGGCCATTGAAATGTTCAACTCGCTCAATGCCCTTTCTGAGGACGGAAGCCTGCTGACCATGCCCCCATGGGTCAACCCCTGGCTTCTGGTGGCCATGTCTGTTTCATTCGGCCTGCACTTCTTGATCCTGTATGTGCCATTCTTGGCTCAAGTATTTGGCATTGTGCCCCTGAGCTTAAACGAGTGGCTTCTGGTTTTGGCCGTTTCACTCCCAGTGATTCTTATTGACGAGGTCCTCAAGCTTGTTGGAAGATGGACAAGCGCTTCTCAAATATCCAGGAGGACAAAACCATCAAGGCCCAAGACAGAGTGAGGGGAGTTCCAGACTTCCAGTAGGTTGATAACTCTCGTCCGAGAGGTGCGCTCTTAATATTTGTATACCCGGAAAACAGGTTTTACATCTGAGGCAACAAATTTAAACCGTGGGTCTTAATTGGACTCTCTTCCCGTTTTAGTCAGGGATGGTCTGGCTGTTGAAGAACTGATCAGCAATATCTTTTTCTAGGTTTTTTGTTAAACTGGATAACTTTGCCCCCATTTTTATTAGTGAATGCAACAGTAGAATTATGCAAGTCTTTATCTTTTGCCTCTTCGAGGATGATATAGGTCACCCACCAACTTGGCTTTCGTATCGATACTTGCTTCCTAAGTAATCTGAAACCAAATGGAAGATTTTCTCAACCATAAATCTCCCATGCCGTTCGAAACCTCCCTCTTAAATAAAACGTCGGGAAAACAAAGACGACGCCCGACTAACGAACTCTGGAGTTGTAAGTAGGGGTGGTTCGGTATGGGATCCCATACCGAAACCCTTGTCCCGATTCCCAAACCGAAATTTTCGGGAATCCCAAATTCAATACCGATCCCAAACCAATTTTTCGGGAATCCCAATTTTCGGGAATCCCGAAATATTTTCGGTATTTCGGTTTGGTTCGGGAATCCCGAAATCCGGCCCAACCCAATCTGTATGGACTAAAATCTGCGGCCCATTTGGAATAAAATTTACGGCCCAATCTGTTTTGGACTACAATGCAATCTGTTTTGGCCCAATCTGTTTTGGACTATAATGCAATCTGTTTTGGACTATAATGCAATCTGTTTTGACCCAATCTGTGGCCCAATCTGTGCACAAATCTGTGCACAAATCTGTTTTGGTTAATCCACCTTGTACTAGGCTACTAGCCATGTGATTTGCCTATTTAATTTCCACTAATAGCATATGTGATCTACCTATTCAATTTCTACTACACAATACACATGCATGCAATAAAATAAATTAAGTAACAAATCGAAAAGCAAAAAAAATTAGTTACAAACCAAGGTTCAAAATAAATAGAGTAACAAACTCAAATGCAAAAAAATTAGTTACAAACCAAAGTTTCAAAATAATTAAGTTACAAACCAAAAGCAAAAAAGCAAAGTTTAATGTTTATGAAGATTGTTGTTGGCCTCTTCGGCCCCTTCGGCCCCTTGATCTTGTTGATGCTTGTGGTTGCTCCCTTCTTGTTTGTACTTGTACTCTTCCCCTTGATGTAGATGATTGACCCCTTCCCCTTGATATTGATGTAGGTGGTCGTGGTCGTGGAGGTAGTGATTGATTAATTTGATTTTGACGTTGAACTTCAACTTGAGATGGTCGAAGAGGTGGAGGTGGAGGTGGCATTTCATTTTCTTGTGTTGTATTCTCCTCACCTCCCAAATTAGCCATGCCTAAAACAATAAACCACAAATCATTTAGATTAAATTATAGTCTAATAGTAATAAATAATAAATACTAAGAAAATAAAAGAGGAAATTAAATTGTTTGCTTACTTTTTTCTAAGCGTTCAAGCTCCTCGTAGAAATATAATTCGTCAAGTGTAGGCTCCTTGTAGAAACAAAATTCTTTTCCTCTAAGCCAATCACTAGTACACACTAAAGCCTCAACCGTTTTAGGTGTTAAGGAAGCTCTAAAAGGATCAACAATTCTCCCACCAAGACTAAATGCATTCTCACTAGCAACGGTGCTACTAGGAAGGGCCAATACATCCTTAGCAACTTTACTAAGAGTTGGATATTGACTACAATTTCCTTTCCACCAATCCAAAAGATTGAAACCCTCATATGTTAAGCTTTGATGTGGATCATTGAAGTACATATCCACTTCATTGGCTATCTCATTTTGTTGTGCCTCCGCTCTCTTTCTTTGGATCTTCTTTGCCATCCTTGAAGCAACATCAATATCTACCATCACACCCCCCGCCCCATCATCTAGTACAACATTTGATCTTTGCTCCATATTTGAGGTAGCACTACTACTAGTACTACTACCACTACTACCACTAAGGACCACTCCCTCCTTATATGCATTATACAACTCGGTTACATAGCCTTTAACCCTTACTTTCTCCTCCCTTATTTTGTCACATCCATAGCCGAGTTCTTCTAGATTTGTCTCCAACATATCAAATTTGTACCTCGGGTCGAGTGATTGGGCCACAAAGAGAATAGGATTCACCTTTTCAATGTCACCCCAATATTTGTCAAACTTGAGCTTCATTGAGGTAGCCACACTTTGCAAAGTGGCATTAGAGGCGTTTAAAATTTGTTCTTTAATCTCCACTTGCAAGGCAATCACCGTGCTAAGTATTAAGTGTGACGTTGGAGTAAGGGTTGCACTCAATGTCAAGGTGGTATCATAAAATTTTTTGAGAAAGTGAGCAAAACTCACCGACCTTTCCCAATCTTCCACCTCCGGAGGACCCACCCGCTTGGCCTTTGTTGTCACCCCACCAACCTCTTTCGAGACCTCCTCTTTAAAGTAAGCAATAAAGGAGTCACACTCAAAGGCCATCTTAGAGAACACTTCTTTAAACTTGAAAGCACTATTAAGCATTTGATAGGTGGCATTCCACCTTGTGACAACATCAAAAGGGATACTTGACATCCTATCAAATCTCAACAAGACACAATATTCCCTAAAAGACTCCAACCTTGCCGGGGATGAGTGTATAAACTTCACACAATTTCTTATGGCATCAATCTCCCTACTAAGCTCCGCCATTCCATCCTTAACTATCAAATTGAGGATGTGACAAGCACACCTCATGTGCAAGTGAGCCCCATCAAGTAAAAGAGTACCATTTGACTTGAGTCTTCTTTTCATGTATGCAATAGCGGTGTCATTTGCACTAGCATTGTCAACGGTAATGCTAAACACCTTGTCTATCCCCCAATCATTCAAGCAAACCTCTAGACATCTTCCAATATCATCACCCTTGTGAGAAGTAACTTGGACAAAGTTTAGGATCCTCTTATGCAATCCCCAATTAGCGTCCAAAAAATGGGCCGTGATGACCATGTAGTTTATCATTTGAATCGAGGAGGACCATCCCATTGTCTCACTACTTCTACTTCTTCTACTTCTTCTACTTCCTCTTCCCACTCTTCCCTCTCTTCCCCCTCTTCTTCTAATTGTTCTAATGCAATATCCTCCTCCACATCCGGATCATCATCCCAACAATCTTCATAATAATCATTATGCAAATAATCTTGAGGTGAGGGAGTGCCTAGTTGAAGGGTACCACTAGGTTGGGTTTGTTTTCGTTTTCCTAATACCGAAACCATAGGTGTACTAGATTGGCTACTAGACCCGTCCATCCTAACAAATAAAATAACAATGCACATTAATATATCACAACCACAGTTCAGCATATATCCAAATTCCAATCAATAAATCACATATGTGCAAAGTAAGAGGAAACAATTAAAGAGAATTAAAGAGAATTCATATCTATTCATAAAGAGAATTCATATTTATTCATATCTAACTAATGTCCATACGACGTAAACAACACAAACATGTGAATGCAAAATGAAGATATAGTAATAGTACTAACCTTAAAAAGCCTCAATTCAAACCGAGGACCGAATACACTTGTTAGTTATTAGTATTACAGCGGGTGCAGTGCAGTACACTCGAATCTGATCCAAAAGCACAGATTTCATTAGAAGTAAATCCATACCAACTAAAGTTTAACCAATTTCAAATAAGTAAATCCATACAACAAATGCATAAAAAATCTCATGGAGGATATACAAAAGCAGGCCGGAATTGCAGGCAGTATAACAATTAAATAGGCAGTATAACAATTGTAGGCAGTACATATAACAATTGAAGGCAAAAAAATGAAGGCAAAAAAGAAAAAGAAAAAGAAATTATAGGTTGTATTACTATTGTTGTTTTCGTGGAGCGTAATGCTGACCAAATTCTTCCATATATCCAAATAAAGATTACCTAGAAGAATGATTAAGAATAACTGCTGGCGGTTTCAATTGTATAAAATACAATCCAAGCTGAAATAGACCACTTTTCTTCTAATCATCCACATGATGAAGACAAGGAGATTCCTAATATGGAATCCTGTGAGGAACAACAGTTTAATATACATATATCATGGCAAAAGAAGTACACTTAATTAGTTACATTTCCAAAATATTATGTCTGCCTAGGGGACTGACCTTGTATTCCTTTAATTACTGTTGATATCCTACTTTTGAGGTTGTTCATATACTTATATAATGGCTGATTCCATGAGATTGTACTTGCAACAGATTGATTTTGTCGTTGAAATTGTTAGTTTAGCATTACCTACTGTTGATATCCTACTTTTGAGGTTGTTCTCTTAATGACATGCTTGAGCTGATTCTTTTTGAATTTTCAAATACTATACATGCAGCATGTGCTATTTCTTGTTGTTAATGGTTATAACTTATAAGAGCTGTTGAATTTTCACAAGTATGTTTTGGGTGCTCTCTGCCGGCAGATTAACGTTTCTTTATTAACTGTTCATGCTTGAAATTTGAAAGTCTTAAACCATAGAATGACTAACTGCTAATTAATCAGGAAGCCGGTTGACACTAGACAGATTTGTAAACACATATATGCTTACCACCGCAACAGTCAATAGCCTACACAATTTTTTTCCTTTTCATCTCCAATCGACACATTAACAACAGAATTTCTCAACAGGGCTACCACGAAAGTGAAATGATGCCCAGACATGTAGAATAATCGAAAAGATCCTGAATTTCAACTACTGCATGTGAAAATTAAGCTAAAATTATACTGACCCAAACAAACAAATCACTAAAAAGGTGAAATTAGAAAGAAAAAACAAAGGAAAATCAGATAGAGAATAAAATCCGACAAAAAGTTCCAAAATTCACAAGCAAATTCATCAAATATCTTAATCCAACTAATGCATATGAAAACTAAGCTGAAATTCTACTGACCCAGATAAGCAAATCCAGAAAAAAATGTGAAATTAAGGGGAAAAAAAGTTCAAATTCGATTGAGGAAGAAAGAGTGAGAAAGTATATACACGGTTTTGGATCGGCATGGTTTGAGAAAGTATATATGCGGAACTAATATGATGCCCAGACATTGCATGATTCATTTCCACGCTTTTAAACTAAAAATCAAAACTAAAAATCAACCAACACTTTTAATAAAATCAAGAACAATGCCTAACCAAGACTAGATTTCACAAATCCTAATCTAAATTTCACAAACCCTAAATTTCAAACCCTAAATTAATTCCCAAACTTACCTGATTTGGGGTCCAATCGATGCGCAAGGCACTGGAATCTGGATGAAGAAGTCGGGGAAGAGAGATTAAAGAGGTGAGCGGAACGCCTGCACCGGTGGCCGTAGCTCTGCCTCTGTGCCGTGAAGGAAGGCTCCTTCACAGAGTCAGTCGGGGTTTGAGGGATGAGAAATCGAGAGATAAGGAGAGATCAGAGGGTCTGTGTGATGTGGGTGAGGAGGTTGTCTGAGGTGAGGAGGTTGTCTGACTGAGGCGGCGAGGCCTGTGAGTTCGAGTCGAAGTCGAAGTCGAGAGACGGAGAGAGTGTGTAACTGAGGCCTGTGAGTTCTCTGAGGGTTTGAAACGTATTCAACGGTTGTGATTAAATCTCAACCGAATTCGACGGCTATTAAAATTCCGAATATTTATTTAAAAATTAAATAATATAATTTTTTTTATTTTCGGTTCGGTTCGGTATTACCGAAATCCCGAAACCTTGAGACCGATTCCCGTACCGAAATTTCGGGATCGGTTCGGTATTGGGTACCGAAATTTTCGGGATTTTCGGTTTGGTATTTTTTCGGTTTGGTTTCGGGAATTTATTGGTTTGGTTTGGGAATTTTGGTATTTTTTTCCAGCCCTAGTTGTAAGAAAACAAGAGTATGGCACAAGGGATGTGCCATGAGGAATTTGCGCAAATGCTTTCTTCTATTTGGTTGTTCAGCTTTCTTGTGGGGCAAGGTCTTGAGTTTTTGACTCAGCTGGATTACCAGTTTTGCTTTCAATAGTGAGACTGCCCGACCCTGAAATGATTTGATTTGTCTAGAAATTCATCTTCAACTGAAATGGGCATCAGGCTGGCTAAATGTAGCCTTCATTTGAAACATTTATTCAGGCCTAGCTCCTTTATCACAATAATTGATTCAAATTCAATGATCAAATTTACAAACATACAATGGTAATTTAAATAAATTAACCAATGAATTTAACATATAAACATAAAACTAATAAATTATTGAGAAAGCTATGTATATCCTCTTTGATTGAAGATGATATATTAGTATGCCTGACCCTTTTCGTTTAAATTTTTTTTTTTGCAGGATTATAATTTTGGACATGACTATATTTATCATTTTCAGTTGGAAATGACAGATGCTATATGTCAGGCTTTTGGAACAACCCTAGATTCTTTTGATATGAAATATACGCCATTCATACCAAGAAAGAAATAAAAGATTATGCCGTTACAAAAAAAGATAAATGTATTCTTTTGGAACCTGATTCTATGACTATTGTAAGTTCGACTCTTGTTCTTATTCTCTAAAGATTTGAGGCATTGTTTCGTACCAAGATGAAAAACCAACTATTCAAAGAAAATAAAATAAGGAGAAAGTGCAAAATGGAAATATAACATTGTGGGGTTTATGAAGAGTCGAACACTCGTGCATAAGATTTAGAGATTTAGCGCTAGTTTGATCAGTTTTCACTTTTTGTGCTTGAGATATAGAGAAATTGTTTGAGGAAATTGAGTGAGAATGTAGGATGATGAGAGGCATGGGAAGAAATCTAAGAAGGATGAATGAAAACAGAATATTGAAAGTGAAAACAACTTATATAAGTTTTTATTTTGTCTACCTTTCTTTGTATATTTGTTCTACCTCTCTCTCACATCCTTTCCACTCTTCTTCATTCCTTATTATTATTATTATTATTATTATTATTATTATTATTATTATTATTATTATTATTATTATTATTATTATTACAAACGATAGCGTTAGTGGATTATATTGTTAGTTATTAGGAGGAAAGGAGGTTGTGAGCAGATCGAATGCGCATCATGGTGCATAGGCATGATTATTTTCCGTTACTGTGTTAAAGCATCATTTGCTCTTCGTTCCTCATTTCTCCCCTATGTTTTTCGCATATATTAAGCACAAATGTGAAATTTAAAAATCGAATGATTATGAAATGGACCCTCAGATTTTTCGGACGAGAAAGGAAGCACTAACAAAATTGTTTCGTTTTATATTGAGAGGAGAAAACCGAACTCAGAACATTTTGAATGTTTAAGAAAAGTGTCATGTTAAATCATGGGTTTTATGTGCTGAGCTCCAAGAGTTGACCCCCAATCCCATTTACATAACAATGTAACACAAATGGCATTAGCCCAATGGATATTAACTACTTTTTCCATCCATATTATTATTTGATATTTTCTCGCCTACAAAGACCAAACCATACAGTGAGTCCAGAGTAGATGTAACGTCCTTACCTAACCATGGCCGATATCATATGCTATACGTATAGAGAGAGATTATTACCAAATAATAATTAACAAATAAAAGGTTAATAGGTTTAACTACTAATTAGCTAGGAAATTAAGCTAAAGGTATCAAAGCAGAACGTGGAGAATGGGGTTTTCGTGAAGAAATGGAGGCGTGTAGAAAACAGATTAGGAGGCTCAGGTCATTGCTCCTCCATGTCAAAACAACCAAACCCATAAAAGATAGAGCTAATAGTCAGATAAGATTCATGTTGAATAAGCGAAAAATTGACAAAATTAAATATGACATTATACAACTTCATTCTAATTATATTGAGATATTTGTATTATGAATCTTACGTTTATTAGTACAAATGGTAAGATATAAGTTAGAAGGAGACAATTGTGGTGCGAGTAGTGGTGAGCCGCTAAGTTGACATTAACATTTGATAATTTCTCTTTTCACGTCACGTATTTATATTTATTTTTTATTTTTTACAATTATTAGGAGAGGGAGAAGAGTTCGATACCATTATAACAATTTAAAGGATGAAGGAATTTCGAATCCGGAACACATAGATAGAAACCCAATACTATATTCACTGCAATTTTGAACTATTGTTGCAACCAATTAGGACCCTAGGCAATGGCACGTCAACTTGTTAATTGAAATGAGAAAAAGAAACCCTAATTATCCAATAAAATGAGTTTGGTGAGGTCAGCAGTAATAAAGGATAAAAATTGGGGGTTTTCTTAATTTTGATGGCCAACCTAGTTTGTCGAGAAGTGGAGGGGAAAATTGGTGACATTAGAGATTTTTAACGAAATATTTTTGGTATTGTTCATTTTTAACGAAAAAGATATTTTTACTCTAAAAAGTCACTCCTGTTATTATTCACTTACAACACTTTTTTGTTTTTTTTATTAAAACTCAAAGTTTTCAAGTCATTTTCATTAGTTTTCTTTAATTAATAAGATTACACATTAACAATACAACGAAACCTTAAAGTAAACTAGAAACTTTCAGCCTGGTTGGGAGAGTTCTTTTGGAGAACTGAAAACTCTTTTACATAATAATTATTTTTAATTATTTTTATAATATTTGACTAAAATAGATAAAACTCCCTTCGAAGATTGGAAATGCTCTTATGGTGCTTGCTTAGTAAACATTTGCACATAAACATGTAGCTGCCCTGAACTTAACTGAAAATTTTCACGTGTTATATGCACTTCTTCTGTTGCATGCATGTATGCATGGAGAATCTTACCAAGAAAATGTCATATGTACACTCCGTTTGTTCATATTATATATGTGATGAAGCACTTAGTAGTGAACACTTGAAAACCTGAATGTAGTACTAAGCAGTTGTTAATTTAGTCGTACTTCTGCTCTTAGCGTTGAAAAATGTTTGAAGTTCGAATTCCTTCTCCTCCAATAAAGATTCAAAAAAGAAAACCCGAGTTTAATACTAGTTAGACGTTAGTAACTTAGTCTAGTGATACTTTTGTTCTCAAAAGATGTTTCAAGTTTGGAAGATTTTGAACGATGATTCAAAAAGTCCCAAGAATATATATACAAATTTAGAATTTTAAGCCTACAAGCAAAAGAAATTCCCAAGTCACTTGGGTATGGTAGTTAGTACTCACTACCAAAACTCTAAATTGCAATGAGATAGTCGTAATAGTGAGCCAACTCATGTATCCTTTACCCCTTTGGACTTGGTAACTAGTGTGGAGAAATAGAAAGCTGGACACAACTTCCTCTCCCTCTCTTCTGACCAACTAAAGAAGCATTCACGCAAGCAACGGTTGGACACTTAAAACTCACCAAACACAATGACCATCGTCATCACACTCACTTTCTATATATCTTTGCTCTCAAAGAGCCCTCGTACTAATTATCAAACCCCCCACCCCAACAATGGAGCTCATAGATTTCAACCCGAGACCCCGGGGCCTAAACCCTACCCTCGCCGAGCTCCTCCAGTGGGTCGGAGATGCGGAGAGTCCCAACAACTCTCCTCATGATCATGTTCTTCAGTTGGGGTACGGTTGCACCTCCGTGCCTTCCTCCTATCCCTTTGTCCTCTCATTCACTAATCTCACGTACAGCGTAAAAGTCCGGCGCAAAATGACCTTAGTACCCTCCTGTTTCAAAAGGAAACGAAAAACGGCAGAGATTAGACTGGGCATGGACAACAACAACACAAACACAAAAGTTTTGCTCAATGGTATATCCGGCGAGGCCAGAGAAGGCGAGATCACGGCGGTTCTCGGAGCAAGCGGGTCGGGAAAATCAACCCTCATCGATGCTCTAGCGGATAGAATCGCCAAGGACAGCTTAAAAGGCTCGATCACACTAAATGGGGAGGCCTTAGACTCAAGGCTCTTGAAAGTCATATCAGCTTATGTCATGCAAGATGATCTTTTGTTCCCAATGCTTACGGTTGAAGAAACTCTCATGTTCTCAGCCGAATTTCGGCTTCCTCGGAGCCTATCAAAGTCCAAGAAGAAGGCCCGAGTTCAAGCTCTGATCGACCAACTCGGCCTTCGAAATGCCGCCAAGACTGTGATCGGTGACGAGGGACATCGAGGCGTCTCAGGAGGTGAAAGAAGGCGGGTTTCGATTGGAATCGACATAATTCACGACCCCATTGTTCTGTTTCTTGATGAGCCAACCTCTGGGCTTGATTCGACGAGTGCTTATATGGTGGTGAAGGTTTTGCAGCGGATAGCGCAGAGTGGGAGCATTGTGATCATGTCTATTCACCAACCTAGTTACAGAATATTGAGCTTGTTGGACCGGTTGATTTTCTTGTCACATGGACAGACTGTGTACAGTGATTCGCGGGCTAATCTTCCAGTGTTTTTCGGAGAGTTTGGGCATCCGATTCCTGAGACTGAGAATCGGACTGAGTTTGCTCTCGACCTCATTCGAGAGCTCGAGGAAACCCCAGGTGACTTTTTCAATCAGACTAAATTTTTTTACCAAATTTATTCATTATGCATGTGCCAATCAGTCGTATTTTATCTATTAGGTACAAGTAATATTCAAAGTAGCATACATTTGAAGAAAAGAAACATAGGATAATTTGACAAATAAAAAATTGTGATCAAATTTAGCAGTGAGTGCAGCAGAGTTAGCGTATGTCATAGATGATTAGTTTTTCAAATTTTTGCACCAAATTAATTATACATGTTTATTTAATTCTTATTGATATCGATATTTGAAGTTGATACATTTTTTTAGAGCGAAGTTAACTTAAATTACATGAGAGAGATGACTGCAAAGAGGATACATCGGCCTAGCTAAATCCTCTAAGCTCAAGTCTGCATTTTCTCGAGATTACTTGTGAAGTAAATTTTATTTGATGCTGACTATTTTACGATTGGATGTTGCAAAACAGGTGGAACTAAGAGCCTGGTGGAATTCAACAAATCATGGCAGATCACCAAGAGCCAACAAAAACAACGAGCAAACCAAAACAACTTGATCAACTCCAACTGCAAGCCAAAGCTTTCTCTCAAAGATGCAATTAGTGCAAGCATCTCAAGAGGCAAACTAGTCTCCGGAGCACCAAATGACTCAAACCTCTCCTCCTCAGTCCCCACATTTGCCAACCCTTCTTGGATTGAAATGGCAGTCATCTCCAAACGCTCCCTCACAAACTCCCGAAGAATGCCCGAACTCCTCGGCATTCGCCTAGGCGCAGTCCTCGTCACGGGCATCATCCTAGCCACCATGTTTTGGCACCTAGACAGTTCCCCAAAAGGCATCAAAGAGCGCTTAGGGTTCTTCGCATTCACCATGTCCACCACATTCTACACTTGCGCTGAGGCCATCCCCACCTTCCTCCAAGAACGCTACATTTTCATGCGCGAAACCGCATACAATGCTTACCGTCGGTCCTCATACGTCCTAGCTCATTCCCTAATCTCCATTCCCTCCCTAGCCTTCCTCTCCTTAACCTTTGCCACCACGACCTTCTGGGCCGTGGGGCTCGCTGGCGGGCTCCATGGCTTCCTCTTCTTCTTTTTCACTATTTTCGCGGCCTTCTGGGCCGGAAGCTCATTTGTCACATTCTTGTCAGGCGTCGTGACACATGTCATGTTGGGGTACACAGTTGTGGTGGCAATTCTAGCCTACTTCCTACTCTTTAGTGGATTTTTCATAAGTAGAGATAAAATCCCACCCTATTGGCTTTGGTTTCACTACATGTCCCTAGTGAAGTACCCATATGAGGGTGCTTTGCAAAACGAGTTTGATGATCCAATCAAGTGCTTCGTGAGGGGCACCCAGATGTTCGACAACTCACCACTAGGAGCCTTCCCGGTGGCGATGAAGTTGAAGCTTCTCAAGAGCATGAGCACAACTTTGGGCGTGAACATCACGGCGTCCACCTGCGTGACCACCGGAGCAGATATACTGAAGCAGCAAGGGATCACGGACCTCAGTAAATGGAGTTGCTTGTGGATCACCATTGCTTTGGGGTTCTTCTTTAGGATTCTCTTTTACCTTACCTTGTTGTTGGGCAGTAAAAATAAGAGGAGGTAAAAAAGAGAGGAGGAAATGTAAAATATTTCAGTCACAGCCATGTAATTCTGTGGTGGTACAAACTTCTCTGATCATTATTTGCTTTTCAGTGTCTAATTCCAAGTTTGCCATGTAAGTTTGTGATTCATACAACACATTGCTTGCGAATGATTTACACTTTGGAGGCTAATGGCACAAGGTTATACGACATATTTGGTGTGACAATATTTCAGCAATCTCCTTGATTCGTCTAACCCAGGACCGTCTCTGAGATTTCAGGGGCCCTGTGCGAAATTTATGAAAGGGGCCCTTCTTATAAGACATCTTAAAAAAAATTGAACAACGTATTGATGCTAAAAAGCAATATCCAAATAAACTTTAAAACTAACTAAATTAGTAAATATCTCACTTTGATCAAAGTCTACATCATAATTTGAAAGTTTCTCTTTAATTTCATTAATTTATAAATTAGGGTTTAATAATTTGTGGGAAATATAACAATAGGACGAAGAGAGAAGGGAATTACACTGTGAGTCTGGGACATTGGCACAACATCTGCGTCTAGAATTCGGCTTCCAATGCTCTGCTAGTCTGGTGTGGAAAGAAGAAAAGCGGAACGCGCAGGGATTTTGGCGTCTGTCTATGTCTATGAATTCTGAACTGTTTGAGGGGTTCTCTTATTTAATTGATTAACTTTACTATTTGTTAATTATTATTTTATATATATATATATATTTGTACATGTTGTAGCCGTAGGTAGTAGGCTGATGGGTGATGGCTTTTAGGTAGTAGATTAGTAGTCTGACTTTGATGAGATTTTAGGTAGAAATCTGATGGCCCATCAGATTTTTATATGTATATATTTTAATTTGATTAATATTTTTATATATTATTTTTATATAATATTATTATATTTAATATAAACAATTTTGGGGGCCCTCAAAATTTTGGGGCCGTGTGCCATAGAACCGGTTGCACGTGCCCAAAGCTGGCTCTGGTCTAACCAAGTATTTCATTCTCCAACTCGCCATGTGGAGACATCAGCGAAAAAGTTACTCGAAAAGAGCTTACAGTTAGTTCTGTTGCCACACAGACAAAAAGATTATCAACAACAAAGTTTTATCTCTTTTAACCCAACCTGAAAACGAGTAAGTAACTAATTATGAGACATGTGATTACATTCGAATTTGGAGTGGAGTCACATACTCAACAATTTTTGGAAACAAACGATAAGAAAACGAAGACAAAACATAAAATCAACTATGCCCCCTCAAAGACTTGTTTAAGAATAAGAAAGAGAATCTCATGTAATTATTACTAGCCCCTTAGCACACGTCAACGCGTGTGCTAATTGACTTTTTATTTATCTATATATATAAAGTGAGAAGGCAAAAAAGGTGAAACATTTAAAATGGTAAACTACATTAATTTTATCAAGTAACTACCCATGTAGTGGGTGTTTTGTTTGTAATCTTCAAAATAATGTAGTTTACCATTTTACCCTTATTAATTAAATTGTTTTGTTTTGAATTTCTTTATTAGGGAGGGGCATTGCTTGCCATTTTAAATGTTTCACGTTTTTTGCATTCTCACTTTATATATATATATGTAGATAGATGAAATAAGGTTTGATATCTCAAACACATAAAAGATGACACACTCAGATAAAAAAAAAAAAAAATCTAAACTCAAATTAAAAACAAAATAATTATCAAACAATCTTTAATTTTCTTCAAGCAAAAGAATTGTGTAAGAGTGGTGCTATCTACCTATATTTTCTTATATCTCACACACATCTCTCATTTTTTCGGCAATCAGATCAAATAAATTTAAGAAGATTAATGAACAAAAGTTAACAAGAATGTGTGGTAGATAAAAAAAGATGTGTAAATAGGAAATATTTTTGCTCACCACCTTCCAGTGATGGTAACATGCACCACCCTATTTATTACTGTTTAATGAGTATAAATTTCAAAATCTGTTTAGTGGATAGACTCCTTGTCTGAAATGGGGCAAGGGATATGGATGTCAGGAAGTTTTGTTTTGTTTTGTTTTGTTTTGAACAAACGATATTATCTATACTAAAGGAGAAAATGGTGGGCTTAGCCTCATACTGGGCTAGCAACAATGTGATTCAAATTCGCCTTTGACAAAATCGAACCTAAGACCCCTCACTTAACAGTAAAGAGGAATGATGTTAGACCATAGTACTAAATGACGGATGTCAGGAAGTTAAATACAAAATTTATTGATTTTTTTTAGGAAGCATTTTTGCTTATCACCATTTAGTGTGGTATATGCTAACCATTCTATTTATCATCGTTAGATGTGTTTGAATTTCGAGATTCGTGTAATGGATAGACATAAATCTCAAAATTCAAACTCTTCTAAGACCATCTCCAATGGTGACCTAAAACCTAAAAATATTTAGCCCAAAAGCAGCTTTTCTGCTCCAACCCTTCTGGCCTAAAATTTTAGCCCGAGATTATCAAAGAATGAATTAAGGCAATTTTTTTTTTTAAAAAAAAAAATTATGTAGACTATCCTAAATTAATTATATGAACATTTTAACCTAAAAATATTTAAATTTCGATAAATTTTGAAAAATCACTAAATCAATACATGAAAATATTTTAACCTAAAAGAATAATTTGAACCTAGACCGTTGGATTAACCAACAACCCATTTAATTGAGACCCTTGGATGACTTTATTGGTTTGACAAATGGGAAACACCCCCACGTGGGGATGTTTGTTTTCAAAAAGTTGAACAAAAAGCTGTGGGGCCCATTTTACTTTGTGGCTTAAAATGTGACCTAAATTTGGCCCTCATTTGAGTTTTAGGTTTTAGGTTTATTTTAGGTTATGGGTTGGAGTGGATTTTGGGGTGGAAAAAAAGAGGAATTTTAGGTTATAAGCCACCATTGGAGAGACCATCTCCAATGGTGACCTAAAACCTAAAAATATTTAGCCCAGAAAATTTAGGTTTTAGCCCAGAAACAGCTTTTCTGCTCCAACCCTTCTGCCCTAAAATTTTAGCCCGAGATTATCAAAGAATGAATTAAGGAAATTTTTTTTTTTAAATTAACTTTTAAAAAAATAAAAATAAATTATGTAGACTATCCTAAATTAATTATATGAACATTTTACCCTAAAAATATTTAAATTTCGATAAATTTTGAAAAATCACTAATATACATGAAAATATTTTAACCTAAAAGAATAATTTGAACCTAGACCGTTGGATTAACCAACAACCCATTTAATTGAGACCATTGGATGACTTTATTGGTTGGACAAATGGGAAACACCCCCACGTGGGGATGTTTGTTTTCAAAAAGTTGAACAAAAAGCTGTGGGACCCATTTTACTTTGTGGCTTAAAATGTGACATAAATTTGGCCCTCATTTGAGTTTTAGGTTTTAGGTTATGGGTTGGAGTGGATTTTGGGGTGGAAAAAAAAGGGAATTTTAGGTTATAAGCCACCATTGGAAATGGTCTAATAATGCTAAATAAAATGGTGAGCATACACTACACTAAATGGTGGTGAGCAAAAATGTGTTTTTTTTTATTTTATTTGAAAAACTACAAACAAATTAAATTCGGCGGTTATGCCACAGAGCGAAATTTGGCGGTTTCACAAACAACGGTATCTGCCGTCGACGTCACAAACAATGATATCTGGCGTTATCATGTCACAACGAAATTTTCAATTCATTTTATCTTCCTCAGTCCCGACCCTCCGTCAAAACATACACCCAGTCGGCTTGTCCTGCAACTCGCAACGACAGATTCATTTCTCTCTCTCTCTCTCTCTCTCTCTCTGAGAGTCCGGAAGCGTTGTTATGTCTAAAGCATAAAATTGGGGATTTTTCTTTCCAGTCAAGGTACGCACGTTTGACAAAAAAATGCAAGATTTTAGAAATTAGGGTTTTGTTTTGGTTTCTTCGTGTATTATTCACTGGTATGTTACTAAGCTTGCAAATTTTGAATTTTTATTTTATTTGTTATGGGGTTTTAACTGGTTTCGTGTAGTTTGAAATGATATGTTGAGCTAGAGATTAATAGATGCTGGGTTTTTGTTTGTTAATTTGATTTTAGAGCTTTAGAGTTGTTGTTTTTGAAATTTGGTGGAATTTATGCTCCTCAATTCCTCTATTTTATTTTATTTTTTGAAAAAAAGAAGAAAAGAAATGGATGTGGCTTACTATTGGTCTATTCAGATGAAGAATTGATATTTATTATTTAACTTTTTTAAATTTTGATCAAATTTTATTGGGTTCCAGTTCCACTAAGAATTTTGGATGCCTCAAATAAGAGCTTATTTGTTTTTTTTTTTTTTTTTTTTTTTTTTTGTTAACTGGAGTAATGAGTTTGGTCAGAACAGATGAGTTATACTCAAAAAATTCTATGCTCATAATGTTCATGTGTTTTTTGTTAACTAGAGTAACGAGTTCAGTCCGAATAGATGCATGGTAGTGTTTTGAGAATTTCACTAATAAACACAAACTGATAGTGTTAAGATGCGATGGTGTTTAATATATCCGTATCTTTAATGTTAGATAACTGGATCTGAAATTCGTAGCAGGTTCCATTTGGTGTTTATCATACTTACCATGCTTAGTGCCTTTTTTTTTCTGCAGCTTGAAATGCCTCATTGTGATGATTGATATGGCAATACATGGCTAATTATTTGGTCAAATTATAACAGGGTTTTAATCTGAATATGGATTATCACTTTTTGCCTAAAGATAAGGGAAACAACCATTGGGCATCTGCCAGAGCTCAGGTTGAGAATTTGGCATCTTTTGATGGTGGAACAAGGAACCAGATCCCAGAGGATATGTTTAATAACATTTCTGAGCTTATGAACTTTGATACTTATTCTGGATGGTGCAGCCCAGCAGCAACGGACCAGATTGCAGCCTCTTTAGGGGTGCCATCATGTCCATCAGTGACCTATGCACCTTTTTACGCCTTGAATTTTGTAGAACCAAATGGTGAGCAATTTCCAGTTACGAGTGGTGCTGGAACTTTGAACGTCGGGGAAAATTTCAGTTGTGGAGACAAAATTGTGTTTGATCAAATGGGGACCCCCCAATATGGGGTGTCAACTGATTCCGATGAGGCTAATGACTTAGCTATTAAGTTAAATAATAGTTCTTTTCAACACAATAATCCCATGGACATGGAAAGTTATATGATCTATAGGCCACCTGGGTTGTCACTTAATGAGAAGATGCTTAAGGCACTGTCGATGCTTAAAGAGACTTCTGGTGGGGGTATTTTAGCGCAATTATGGGTTCCCATGAAGCATGGTGATCAGTACTTATTAAGCACTTGTGAGCAACCCTATTTGCTTGACCATATTCTTGCAGGGTATCGTGAAATCTCAAGGATGTTTACGTTCTCTACAAAAGAAAAACAGAGTTCTATTTTGGGTCTTCCTGGCCGTGTATTTGTCTCCAAAATTCCAGAGTGGACTTCAAACGTTATTTTTTACAATAAGACTGAGTACCTAAGGGTGGATTATGCAGCTAATCATCAAGTTCGTGGATCAATTGCTTTACCAATTTTTGATTTTGACATGGAAATGTCATGCTGCGCTGTATTGGAACTCGTCAGTACAAAAGAGAAGCCCAATTTTGATATGGAGATGGAAATAGTTTGCAGTGCGCTCCAGGTCTGTTTCTTTCTTCTCGTTTAACAAACACACACATACCATATGCAAATGATTGATGCATATCCTTCTTCTTCTCTTTTTTAAGCTTTTAGGTTCATGTTAGTTGAATTAGTAGATGTAATGAATGCCCTACAAGTTACATTCACTAATTTTTGTGTGGTGCTTCCCAAGCTTTTGTACAAATGATACTACCCTATATGTTTTAATGTGTTAATTAATGTTGTCAATGTTAAAGTGTAAAAATTAATATATTTTGATGGCAATTATGTGCAGGCCGTCAATTTGAGGACCAATGCGCCTCTCCGACTTCTTCCCCAGGTACATGTCAGAATATGTTGTTATTTATTTATGTCATAATATTTTCCTTACTAAAATTTTCTGCACTTATAAGAGAACTTTTTCTTGCAGTGCCTGTCAGAGAACCAAAGAGCTGCTTTAACTGAAATAAGTGATATCTTACGGGTTGTATGTCATGCGCATTTATTGCCATTGGCTATGACCTGGATTCCTTGTTGCTACTCTGAGGGTGATGGTGATGAAATTAAAAGAGTACGTGCCAAAGGGGGTATTACAAATTCAAATGAGAAATGTATACTATGCATCGAGGAAACAGCTTGTTATGTAAATGATAGCAGAGTGCAAGGCTTTGTGCATGCATGTGCAGATCATCATCTTGAGGAAGGGGAGGGAATTGCTGGGAAAGCACTTCAATCAAATCATCCGTTCTTCATTAATGATGTTAAGGTGTATGATATATGTGAATATCCACTTGTTCATCATGCACGCAAGTATGGTTTAAATGCCGCCGTTGCAATCAGGCTAAGGAGCACCTACACCGGTGATGATGACTATATATTGGAGTTTTTTCTCCCTGTCAATGTGAAGGGGGGTACAGAACAACAACTTCTGTTAAACAACCTCTCAGGTACCATGCAGAAAATTTGTAAAAGTTTAAGGACAGCTTCAGATGCAGAATTAGTTGGGTTAGAAGGCACCAACACTAGGTTTCAGAAGGGGTCGAGCCCCAATATCCCACAGAGACATTCTCGGACAACACTGTCTGATAGTGAAATGAAATCAGCGAAGAATGTCACCTTTAATGTTTTTAATAGAAAAAATGGGGGAATCAAAAGAGATAATCCTCCTGGAAAGGTATTGCTTTTATAAAAGAACAATATTGTGGATAAATTATTGATACATTATGAACTTCTGTATTGACTAGTGGAGGTGCATCTTAGTCTCTATCTTAAATATTATGTTATAAATTTATGTGGGAGACTCACCTCATCTTCTATGTTCTGCATTGGGTCCTTATGACCACATTATCCTTATGTTTCTTATTACTGGTTGAAATTAAACATCTCCATGGATTTTGTTTCTTTAAGTATGGAAACACTGAAGGGGTCCTTATTATCGCTACTTGGAAAGCTATGTTGTTATACTGTTTCATTGTTGGACCTTCACTTGAGGAATATTGTTGGTGGGATAACTTTTTATATTGTTCTTTGTATAGGCACCGAGTGGATCAAGAAGGCAGGTGGAGAAAAAGCGAACTACAACAGAGAAAAATGTGAGCTTGAGTGTTTTACAGCAATACTTCTCTGGTAGTCTCAAGGATGCTGCAAAAAGTATAGGAGGTGAGAGTCAAGCATGACGAATCTACTTATTGTTGGATTTGATGCTTTACTAGTTAAATCAAAAGAAGATGTTTATATTTTTCAGAATCTATATGAGCTTTAATCAATTCATTATAATAAGTAACTTCACATATTCTCTAACTCATTAGAATAAGTAACTTCACGTATTCTCTAATGATTATTAAGCTTTTCTGTGATAAGCTGCAGATGGAGCTTATTTTTCTACCCTCAGTATTTTTCTTATAGAATCATATATCTCCTCCATGCTAGAGTCTAGTCAGTTCATGTATAGAAAACATTTACTATCAAGTTTCGATCCAAATTATCGTTTTTATTTTTAAGTATAATTCTTGCTAATCTATTGAAAGGATTTCTTTATTTAACATATCATTGTCTTTTGGCAGTTTGCCCCACTACGCTAAAAAGGATATGCAGACAACATGGTATCTCAAGATGGCCATCTCGTAAAATAAGTAAGGTGAACCGTTCATTGGAGAAAATACAGACTGTGCTTGATTCTGTTCAGGGGTTGGATGGAGGATTGAAGTATGACCCAACTACTGGGGGGTTTGTGGCAACGGGATCCATCATCCAAGAAGTTGATGCGCCCAAAAATATTTTATTTCCCGAGAAGAATCTGTATATTGAGAACTCTGAACCAGTTACCCAAGATCTTGTTTCAGTATCTTCATTGTCTATCAATAATGGTGAGAGTTTGACTGTTAAGTTGGAAAAGGACGGGAGTTGTGTTCCAACTTCTCACGAGAATGAGGTAAAAAATCAGAGCATCCCTCTCATGCCTCAAGGGGATTCCAAGCCCATTGCAATAGATTTTGGGTCATGCAATCCTACTAACCGTGGGACAACACCTGATACGAAGGGCTCTTATCCTGTAAAAGAAGTTAATAAATGGGGTTACACTCAGAACTCTGACTGCCACTTTGTGTCTCAGACCTCAGGCTTCTTGGTTGCTACTGATGAGATGGATATGGGAGTACATGGAAATGATGGAATTGTTGAATATAACCAGCATAGTTCTTCGAGCTTGACAGATTCATCGAATGGCTTTGGTTCAATAATGCAGGACCACTCATCAAGCTCTCAGAGCTTTGAGGAGCAAAAGCACCCACAAGTCGAGACAACCACTGGTGAGAATGGGTCAAAAATAATTGTGAAAGCTACTTATATAGAGGATACAATCAGGTTCAAGTTTGAGCCTTTTCTGGGATGCCTTCAACTGTATGAAGAGGTTGCAAAGAGGTTGAAGTTGCAAAACGGGACATTCCAACTCAGGTATTTGGACGACGAAGAGGAATGGGTGATGTTAGTCTGTGATGCAGATTTGCAGGAGTGTCTTGAGATACTGGATGACATCGGGACACGTTGTGTGAAGTTCCTGGTCCGTGATATACCTTTTGGCATGGGCAGTTCTGGCAGTAGCAACTTTCTAGGGTAAATTTTGTGTCTGCTTTTATAGTATTACTTGATAGGAATTTTCCGCTAGTTTTATGGGTTCTACTTCCTATGTGGCTAAGTACTTCTATGGAGGTGAGAGGGGACGTCGATGAGATGGCCACTATATCTTGGATGTCATTGGTCCTTTCTAATATTAGCAGGTTGGATATTGTACGAGTTTGGAAGTAAGCAATGAGAAGATATGACCTATATGATCCATATTACAGTAAGCTCCATTTGTTAAGAGTGGATGTAGTCATAGTCATAGAAAGGCTAGAGGGGTATTAATCTGCAATGCTTAATCCCCATTTTGTACAGACTATATATATATGAATTTACTGAGATAAAATTTCCACGACATGAAACAATTTTATCTTTTAATTCAGTTCGTTCTTAGGGAAAAGTATTTTAGTCCACAATGTGCTAGGTAAGTATAGTTCAGTTCTTTCACCCCCACTGATGGAGTGAATGAGGCACCTGCTTTGAAGCTTGCTGATGTTAGGATTGCAATGGGGCATTTCTCTGGAACTGAGGTATTTTTCTAGTTGTTTTCTTCATACTTTCGGCGCTTGTTATTATTCCCTTATTTGGTAGCTTATGTTTGATTTTCTTCTTTCTTCCAACTTCTTGCATTGTGTTGCTACATTTTGTACGAATTCACCTGAGAATGTTCTTACTAATTTTCGCTTGGAACTTGATTATGCTTTGACAGGATTGGGATGTACGCTGCACTGGCAACTGTAGGCAGATTCGTCATTTGGCATACACATGGTTTTTCTTGAGTTTTAATCTCAGTGGGGATGGCCACTCCCGTGTCAAATACTCCCAGCTGGCCAAATGGGGATAGTCTCAGATATTCTCCTAACCCTGTGATGATTTTCATGGTGGAAAAGTGAAAGCTTCAACGCTCCCCCTGTGTTGTTTGCCATCAAAATGTTCCAACTCTCTCGGCGCGCTTCTTGCTTTCTGAGGACGGAAGCCTCTTTTCAATGTGCCATATGGGTCAACTCCTGGCTCCTCGTGGTTGTCTGTTTCGTTTGGCCTGCAGTTCTCGATGCTCTATTCGCCATTCTTTGTTCAAGTATTCGGTGTTGTGCCCCTGTGCTAGAACAAGTGGCTGCTGGTTTTCGTCCAAATATTTTTGCTAAGTCTAATTTATTTATTCCACACTTTTTTGGTTGTGAAAACTGGTTAACTTTTATTCCTCTCGTATCCGTAAATTATCCGAGTAAATATCTTTTGCCTTCCAGCCTGATTTGCGTAACTACCAAATGATAATCAAAGTTCTGGTATTCTAGTTTTTTTTGGGTCGAAATTATGCTATTCTGGTCGTCTAACTACTTTTTTAGGAATCACTTTCGCTTATAAGCACGTTTTCTAAAAGCTCTTTCTTTACGAACACGTTTGAAAGTTTTATGAAATACAAGTGCTTTTCCAATGCCCATAAGAACTTTCTCTAAAAGCACATTATTAAGTCAAACACGTTTATGTTTGCATTTATGTTCAATTTATGTGGTACTGGTTCATGGAAGTGTTTTCTGAAGAGCACCTTTCAGAAGCTATTTGAGGAAGCACTTCCAAAGAGCTTTTGACTTTAATAAAAATTTCGATGCGTTCAAAAGGAAAAGTACTTCTAGCAGAAGTACTTCCTGGAGAAGTAAGGCCTTTCTTCTGGGCAAAGTTTTGGACTTCCCTCTGTGTTACGACTAACCAAAACTAGCAAGGAGTTGTGCGACTTGTGTCCAAAAGAAATATAAAAAACTCCTGTTTTTTTGTCCAAAAAAAACAAAAAAACTCCTGTTTCTTCCAACTTATATGGGCCGAGGCCCATTTAAATCAAGCCCAATTTATGCTAAGGTCACATACCCTAAACGTATCATGGTCGTCAAACTTGTCGCTTCGTTCTATAAAGGGTTTTTATCACAAATGGTCCCTGACATTGATCAAACGCATCGTTTTGGTCCCTGACATTGGAAATCAATAGAAATGGTCACTGAGATTGATCAAACATATCACAAATGGTTTTTCTGTTAAAAACTCTTTGGGCAATTTTCAAAGCTTCGTAACTCAATCGTTTCTTAACCAAATTCGACCCATAATATATCAAAATGAAGATAGGAAAGTGTAGAACAAGATTATACCTATTTGGAAGCCCAATGGTTGCCGGAGATGGTCGGAAAATAGCTCAAATGTGACTGGTCCGTGGAAAAACTGGAAAACTCGCCAGAAACTGAGTAAATTTTAAACGTTCATAACTTCTTCAATACTCAACGAAATTGAGTGATTCAAAAATGAAAATCATACTTCTCGATGATACAAAGAGAATGGTACCTTTATTGACTGCTAATTCACCTTGGTTTGGCCGGAAAACGGCTCGAAATTGGATAACCATTTTCGAGTTAGCCAATTTCGAGCCGTTTTCCTGCCAAATTATGGCTAGTTAGCCATCAAGAAAGATACCATTCTATTCGTCTCATCGAGAAGTATGATTTTCGTTTTTGAATCACTCGATTTCGTTGATTATTGAAGAAGTTATGAACGTTTAAAGTTTACCTAGTTTCCGGCGAGTTTTCAAGTTTTTCTGCGGACTAGTCACATTTCAGGCTATTTTCCGGCTATCTCCGGTAACCATTGGGCTTTAAAATGGTACAATATTGTTCTACACTTTCCTATCTTCATTTTGATATATTATGAGTCGAATTTGGTTAAGAAACGATTGAATTACGAAGCTTTGAAAATTGCCCAAAGAGTTTTTAACGGAAGGACCATTTGTGATGTGTTTGATCAATCTCAGGGATCATTTCTATTGATTTTCAATGTCAGGGACCAAAATGATGTGTTTGATCAATGTCAGGGACCATTTGTGATAAAAACCCTTATATAAATCATGAAAGATAGAATCTCTCTCTCTCTCTATGTCTGCCCGAAAGCGTTCTTAGGGTTTACTAGAAATTTGGGGATTTTAACCAGTCAAGGTAAATTTTGGATTTTTAGTTTTTATGATGGATTGAAATTAGATTCGTTCATATGTGTGCGATAATTTCCTTATGAATTTATGTATTCCGCTACAGATTAGATGGATTTTGGGTTTATTGCTAGGTTGATTACCTGTTCTAATTCTTAATAAGGGATTGTTATTGGTGAAAGCATGATTAGGTTTATGCTCCCTACACCCCACTTTTCTTTCTTCAGTTTTTCTTTTGAGCTGGTTAATTGTTGGATTCTTCCAGATGAAGAATTGGTTTAGTGTGAAAATTTTATTGGGTCCCACTCAAATTTTATGGGATACTAATGATTTAGGTCTGTTTCATGTTTCTGTTTTGAAAATTTCATTAATTGGTATAACTGGAAGTATTAAGATGTTCTGCTGTTTAACCTTGCCCTATGATAGGGAATTTACCGCACACGCAAAAGGGTTAAAAACTCCTATATTACTTGTAAGAATGACAAGGATATTGTACTATAAATAGTTCTCGCAAGGTCGTTCTCCACATGGATTATTAAATAATTCAAAGCAAATCAAATTTCAATTAATTATTGGGATGAATGATTTTATGACCTACTTAAGTTTAAAAAAAATTAATTAATAAAAGTAAACTAAACTGCAATACTAAAGATGAAGGAAAAGAGAACAGTTTTTAAAATACCAATTTATAAAAGCACTAGGGTTCCAACATCACCAAACAATCCTATGCATTTTTACCAATTACTTATGATTTACGCATGCCACTTTGAAGGTTAGGTTTTCCTAATTTATATTCTACTTGTAACCTCCAACATAGAACGTATATCTAACATGCAACCCGTCAGAACGTTCGGATCAAATCTGAACATGAGAGATTCATTATACTTTATGAAAACCCTTTGAAAAACCATGCAACCCTTAAAATGTGGTGTTCATCTTAAGTGAAATTACAATTACTAATCACAAGAAGCCAGCGTATTTCAGGGAACCTTTCGACCAAATTGCATCAAATTACTTTTCTAAAGATCCTAATGGTGATCAGACATTAAGAAAATTAGATAGTTTTAATCACAATGATTAATAATTCAAAGTATGCATGCAATCAATCATAAACAATTAAATAAAAATTACATATTCATGCTAAGGCTCAAGGCTTTGCCTTAGCAAAAAGAAAATTAGTTACCCATAATTATAATTAAAATCATAGAAAATATCATTAAGAATAAAATGAATGAAAACACCTTAAAGTAGAAAATCTCCAAGAACAATTACTCTCTGTCTCCAAAGTTGCACAAAAGAAAGCATAGAGAGAAACTGTGGATGGCAAAGCAATATATGTTGCTATGCCATCGCACAAACACTAAAAACCAGGTCCTTTAACCGGTGCATGTGAGTTGGTATGATCGCATCCGTTAGTTTATGACTTGTAATTGTATATAACCATTTCCATGGCCATGACTCCGTAATCTTTATGCATGGCCAAACGATCGCACGAAATTCAAAAATATTAATCAACACGATCCCTCGAAATTCATAAAATCGAATTAATGATCATCCCAACAAAAGAAAACAAAAAAAAAAAAAAAAATCAAAAGAAATGGGGATGCAATATGAGGACTTCCCAAGAGATCACCCATCCTAGTACTACTCTTGCCCAAACTCGCTTAACTTTGGAGTTATGATGGGATCCGATGCATATGAGTTGGTATGATCGCATCCGTTAGCCCATGACTTGTAATTGTATATAACCATTTCCTTGGCCATGACTCCAACCTTTATGCTTGGCCAAACGATCGCACGAAATTCAAAAATATTAATCAACACGATCCCTCAAAATTCATAAAATTGAATTAATGATCATCCCAACAAAAGAAAACCAAAGAAAACAAAAGAAAACAAAAAAAATAAAAAAAAATCAAAAGAAATGGGGATGCAACATGAGGACTTTCCAAGAGGTCACCCATCCTAGTACTACTCTCGCCCAAACTCGCTTAAGATTGAAGTTCTGATGGGATCCGGTGCATGTGAGTTGGTATGATCGCATCCGTTAGTCTATGCCTTGTAATTGTATATAACCATTTCATTGGCCATGACTCCGTAACCTTTATGCATGGCCAAACGATCGCACGAAATTCAAAAATATTAATCAACACAATCCCTCGAAATTCATAAAATTGAATTAATGAACGTCCCAACAAAAGAAAAAAAAATAAAAAAAAATCAAAAGAAATGGGGATGCAACACGAGGATTTCCCAGGAGGTCAACCATCCTAGTACTACTCTCGCCCGGACTCTCTTAACTTCGGAGTTCTGATGGGATCCGGTGCATGTGAGTTGGTATGATCACATCCGTTAGTCTATGACTTGTAATTGTATATAACCATTTCCTTGGCCATGACTCAGTAACCTTTATGCATAGCCAAACGATCGCACGAAATTCAAAAATATTAATCAACACGATCCCTCCAAATTCATAAAATTGAATTAATGATCATCCCAAGAAAACAAAAGAAAACAAAAAAAAACAAAAGAAAACAAAAATCAAAAGAAATGGGGATGCAACACGAGGTCTTCCCAAAAGGTCACCCATTCTAGTACTACTCTCGCCCAAACTCGCTTAACTTTGGAGTTCTGATGGGATCCAGTGAATGTGAGTTGGTATGATCGCATCCGTTAGTCTATGACTTGTAATTGTATATAACCATTTCCTTGGCCATGACTCCGTAACCTTTATGCATGGCCAAACGATCGCACGAAATTCAAAAATATTAATCAACACGATCCCTCGAAATTCATCAAATTTAATTAATGAGCATCCTAACAAAAGAAAACAAAAGAAAACAAATAAAAACAAAAGAAAAACAAAAGAAATCAAAAGAAATGGGGATGCAACACGAGGACTTCCCAGGAGGTCACCCATTCTAGTACTACTTTCGCCCAAACTCGCTTAACTTCGGAGTACTGATGGGATCCGGTGCATGTGAGTTGGTATGATCGCATCCCTTAGTCTATGAGTTGTAATTGTATATAACCATTTCCTTGGCCATGACTCAGTAACCTTTATGCATGGCCAAACGATCGCACGAAATTCAAAAATATTAATCAACACGATCCTCCATATTCATAAAATTTAATTAATGATCATCCTAACAAAAGAAAACAAAAAAAAACCAAAAAAAAACCAAAAAAAACAAACAAAAATCAAAAGAAATGGGGATGCAACACGAGGACTTCCCAGGAGGTCACCCATCCTAGTACTACTCTCGCCCAAACTCGCTTAACTTCAGAATTCTGATGGGAACCGGTGCATGTGAGTTGGTATGATCGCATCCGTTAGTCTATCACTTGTAATTGTATATAACCATTTCCTTGGCCATGACTCCGTAACCTTTATGCATGTCCAAACGATCGCACGAAATTCAAAAATATTAATCAACACGATCCCTCCAAATTCATAAAATTTAATTAATGATCATCCTAACAAAAGAAAACAAAAGAAAACCAAAAAAAACCAAAAAAAACAAACAAAAATCAAAAGAAATGGGTATGCAACACGAGGACTTCCCAGGAGGTCACCCATCCTAGTACTACTCTTGCCCAAAATCGCTTAACTTCGGAGTTCTGATGGGATCCGGTGCATGTGAGTTGGTATGATCGCATCCGTTAGTCTATCACTTGTAATTGTATATAACCATTTCCTTGGCCATGACTCCGTAACCTTTATGCATGGCCAAACGATCGCACGAAATTCAAAAATATTAATCAACACGATCCCTCCAAATTCATAAAATTTAATTAATGATCATCCTAACAAAAGAAAACAAAAGAAAACAAAGGAAAACAAAAGAAAACAAAAAAAAACCAAAAAAAACAAACAAAAATCAAAAGAAATGGGGATGCAACACGAGGACTTCCCAGGAGGTCACCCATCCTAGTACTACTCTCGCCCAAACTCGCTTAACTTCGGAGTTCTGATGGGATCCGGTGCATGTGAGTTGGTATGATCGCATCCGTTAGTCTATCACTTGTAATTGTATATAACCATTTCCTTGGCCATGACACTGTAACCTTTATGCATGGCCAAACGATCGCACGAAATTCAAAAATATTAATCAACACGATCCCTCCAAATTCATAAAATTTAATTAATGATCATCCTAACAAAAGAAAACAAAAGAAAACAAAGGAAAACAAAAGAAAACAAAAAAAAACCAAAAAAAACAAACAAAAATCAAAAGAAATGGGGATGCAACACGAGGACTTCCCAGGAGGTCACCCATCCTAGTACTACTCTCGCCCAAACTCGCTTAACTTCAGAATTCTGATGGGATCCGGTGCATGTGAGTTGGTATGATCGCATCCGTTAGTCTATCACTTGTAATTGTATATAACCATTTTCTTGGCCATGACTCCGTAACCTTTATGCATGGCCAAACGATCGCACGAAATTCAAAAATATTAATCAACACGATCCCTCCAAATTCATAAAATTTAATTAATGATCATCCTAACAAAAGAAAACAAAGGAAAACAAAAGAAAACCAAAAAAAACAAACAAACATCAAAAGAAATGGGGATGCACCACGAGGACTTCCCAGGAGGTCACCGATCCTAGTACTACTCTCGCCCAAACTCGCTTAACTTCGGAGTTCTGATGGGATCCGGTGCATGTGAGTTGGTATGATCGCATCCGTTAGTCTATCACTTGTAATTGTATATAACCATTTCCTTGGCCATGACTCCGGAACCTTTATGCATGGCAAAACGATCGCACGAAATTCAAAAATATTAATCAACACGATCCCTCCAAATTCATAAAATTTAATTAATGATCATCCTAACAAAAGAAAACAAAAGAAAACAAAGGAAAACAAAAAAAAACAAAAAAAAACCAAAAATCAACAGAAATGGGGATGCAACACGAGGACTTCCCTGGAGGTCACCCATCCTAGTACTACTCTCGCCCAAACTCGCTTAACTTCGGAGTTCTGATGGGATCCGGTGCATGTGAGTTGGTATGATCGCATCCGTTAGTCTATCACTTGTAATTGTATATAACCATTTTCTTGGCCATGACTCCGTAACCTTTATGCATGGCCAAACGATCGCACGAAATTCAAAAATATTAATCAACACGATCCCTCCAAATTCATAAAATTTAATTAATGATCATCCTAACAAAAGAAAACAAAAGAAAACAAAGGAAAACAAAAGAAAACAAAAAAAAACCAAAAATCAAAAGAAATGGGGATGCAACACGAGGACTTCCCTGGAGGTCACCGATCCTAGCACTACTCTCGCCCAAACTCGCTTAACTTCGGAGTTCTGATGGGATCCGGTGCATGTGAGTTGGTATGATCGCATCCGTTAGTCTATGACTTGTAATTGTATATAACCATTTTTCTTGGCCATGACTCCGTAACCTTTATGCATGGCCAAACGATCGCACGAAATTCAAAAATATTAGTCAACACGATCCCTCCAAATTCATAAAATTTAATTAATGATCATCCTAACAAAAGAAAACAAAAGAAAACAAAAAAAAACCAAAAAAAACAAACAAAAATCAAAAGAAATGGGGATGCAACACGAGGACTTCCCAGGAAGTCACCCATCCTAGTACTACTCTCACCCAAACTCGCTTAACTTCGGAGTTCTGATGGGATCCGGTGCATGTGAGTTGGTATGATCGCATCCGTTAGTCTATCACTTGTAATTGTATATAACCATTTCCTTGGCCGTGACTCCGTAACCTTTATGCATGGCCAAACGATCGCACGAAATTCAAAAGTATTAATCAACACGATCCCTCCAAATTCATAAAATTTAATTAATGATCATCCTAACAAAAGAAAACAAAGGAAAACAAAAGAAAACAAAAAAAAACAAAAAAAAAACAAACAAAAATCAAAAGAAATGGGTATGCAACACGAGGACTTCCCAGGAGGTCACCCATCCTAGTACTACTCTCGACCAAACGCGCTTAACTTCGGAGTTCTGATGGGATCCGGTGCATGTGAGTTGGCATGATCGCATCCGTTAGTCTAGCACTTGTACTTGTATATAACCATTTCCTTGGCCATGACTCCGTAACCTTTATGCATGGCCAAACGATCGCACGAAATTCAAAAATATTAATCAACACGATCCCTCCAAATTCATAAAAATTAATTAATGATCATCGTAACAAAAAGAAACAAAGGAAAACAAAAGAAAACAAAAAAAAACCAAAAAAAACAAACAAAAATCAAAAGAAATGGGGATGCACCACGAGGACTTTCCAGGAGGTCACCCATCCTAGTACTACTCTCGCCCAAACTCGCTTAACTTCGGAGTTCTGATGGAATCCGGTGCATGTGAGTTGGTATGATCGCATCCGTTAGTCTATCCCTTGTAATTGTATATAACCATTTCATTGGCCATGACTCTTTAACCTTTATGCATGGCCAAACGATCGCACGAAATTCAAAAGTATTAATCAACACGATCCCTCCAAATTCATAAAATTTAATTAATGATCATTCTAACAAAAGAAAACAAAGGAAAACAAAAGAAAAAGAAAAAAAACCAAAAAAAACAAACAAAAATCAAAAGAAATGGGGATGCAACACGAGGACTTCCCAGGAGGTCACCCATCCTAGTACTACTCTCGCCCAAACACGCTTAACTTCGGAGTTCTGATGGGATCCGGTGCATGTGAGTTGGTATGATCGCATCCGTTAGTCTATCACTTGTAATTGTATATAACCATTTCCTTGGCCATGACTCCATAACCTTTATGCATAGCTAAACGATCGCACGAAATTCAAAAAAATTAACCAACACGATCCCTCCAAATTCATAAAATTTAATTAATGATCATCCTAACAAAAGAAAACAAAGGAAAACAAAAGAAAACAAAAAAAAACCAAAAAAAACAAACAAAAATAAAAAGAAATGGGGATGCAACACGAGGACTTCCCAAGAGGTCACCCATCCTAGTACTACTCTCGCCCAAACTCGCTTAACTTCGGAGTTCTGATGGGATCCGGTGCATGTGAGTTGGTATGATCGCATCCGTTAGTCTATCACTTGTAATTGTATATAACCATTTCCTTGGCCATGACTCCGTAACCTTTATGCATGGCCAAACGATCGCACGAAATTCAAAAATAATAATCAACACGATCCCTCCCAATTCATAAAATTTAATTAATGATCATCCTAACAAAAGAAAACAAAGGAAAACAAAAGAAAACCAAAAAAAACCAAAAAAAACAAACAAAAATCAAAAGAAATGGGGATGCAACACGAGGACTTCCTAAGAGGTCACCCATCCTAGTACTACTCTCGTCCAAACTCGCTTAATTTCGGAGTTCTGATGGGATCCGGTGCATGTAAGTTGGTATGATCACATCCGTTAGTCTATCACTTGTAATTGTATATAACCATTTCCTTGGCTATGACTCCGTAACCTTTATGCATGGCCAAACGATCGCACGAAATTCAAAAATATTAATCAACACGATCCCTCCAAATTCATAAAATTTAATTAATGATCATCCTAACAAAAGAAAACAAAGGAAAACAAAAGAAAACAAAAAAAAAACCAAAAAAAACAAACAAAAATCAAAAGAAATGGGGATGCAACACGAGGACTTCCCAGGAGGTCACCCATCCTAGTACTACTCTCGCCCAAACTTGCTTAACTTCGGAGTTCTGATGGGATCCAGTGCATGTAAGTTGGTATGATCACATCCGTTAGTCTATCACTTGTAATTGTATATAACCATTTCCTTGGCTATGACTCCGTAACCTTTATGCATGGCCAAACGATCGCACGAAATTCAAAAATATTAATCAACACGATCCCTCCAAATTCATAAAATTTAATTAATGATCATCCTAACAAAAGAAAACAAAGGAAAACAAAAGAAAACAAAAAAAAACCAAAAAAAACAAACAAAAATCAAAAGAAATGGGGATGCAACACGAGGACTTCCCAGGAGGTCACCCATCCTAGTACTACTCTCGCCCAAACTCGCTTAACTTCGGAGTTCTGATGGGATCCGGTGCATGTGAGTTGGTATGATCGCATCCGTTAGTCTATCACTTGTAATTGTATATAACCATTTCCTTGGCTATGACTCCGTAACCTTTATGCATGGCCAAACGATCGCACGAAATTCAAAAATATTAATCAACACGATCCCTCCAAATTCATAAAATTTAATTAATGATCATCCTAACAAAAGAAAACAAAGGAAAACAAAAGAAAACAAAAAAAAACCAAAAAAAACAAACAAAAATCAAAAGAAATGGGTATGCAACACGAGGACTTCCCAGGAGGTCACCCATCCTAGTACTACTCTCGCCCAAACTCGCTTAACTTCGGAGTTCTGATGGGATCCGGTGCATGTGAGTTGGTATGATCGCATCCGTTAGTCTATCACTTGTAATTGTATATAACCATTTCCTTGGCCATGACTCCGTAACCTTTATGCATGGCCAAACGATCGCACGAAATTCAAAAATATTAATCAACACGATCCCTCCAAATTCATAAAATTTAATTAATGATCATCCTAACAAAAGAAAACAAAGGAAAACAAAAGAAAACCAAAAAAAACCAAAAAAAACAAACAAAAATCAAAAGAAATGGGGATGCAACACGAGGACTTCCCTGGAGGTCACCCATCCTAGTACTACTCTCGCCCAAACTCGCTTAACTTCGGAGTTCTGATGGGATCCGGTGCATGTGAGTTGGTATGATCGCATCCGTTAGTCTATCACTTGTAATTGTATATAACCATTTCCTTGGCTATGACTCCGTAACCTTTATGCATGGCCAAACGATCGCACGAAATTCAAAAATATTAATCAACACGATCCCTCCAAATTCATAAAATTTAATTAATGATCATCCTAACAAAAAAAAACAAAAGAAAACAAAGGAAAACAAAAGAAAACAAAAAAAAACCAAAAAAAACAAACAAAAATCAAAAGAAATGGGGATGCAACACGAGGACTTCCCTGGAGGTCACCCATCCTAGTACTACTCTCGCCCAAACTCGCTTAACTTCGGAGTTCTGATGGGATCCGGTGCATGTGAGTTGGTATGATCGCATCCGTTAGTCTATCACTTGTAATTGTATATAACCATTTCCTTGGCCATGACTCCGTAACCTTTATGCATGGCCAAACGATCGCACGAAATTCAAAAATATTAATCAACACGATCCCTCCAAATTCATAAAATTTAATTAATGATCATCCTAACAAAAGAAAACAAAGGAAAACAAAAGAAAACAAAAAAAAACCAAAAAAAACAAACAAAAATCAAAAGAAATGGGGATGCAACACGAGGACTTCCCTGGAGGTCACCCATCCTAGTACTACTCTCGCCCAAACTCGCTTAACTTCGGAGTTCTGATGGGATCCGGTGCATGTGAGTTGGTATGATCGCATCCGTTAGTCTATCACTTGTAATTGTATATAACCATTTCCTTGGCCATGACTCCGTAACCTTTATGCATGGCCAAACGATCGCACGAAATTCAAAAATATTAATCAACACGATCCCTCCAAATTCATAAAATTTAATTAATGATCATCCTAACAAAAGAAAACAAAGGAAAACAAAAAAAAAACCAAAAAAAACAAACAAAAATCAAAAGAAATGGGGATGCAACACGAGGACTTCCCAGGAGGTCACCCATCCTAGTACTACTCTCGCCCAAACTCGCTTAACTTCGGAGTTCTGATGGGATCCGGTGCATGTGAGTTGGTATGATCGCATCCGTTAGTCTATCACTTGTAATTGTATATAACCATTTCCTTGGCCATGACCGTAACCTTTATGCATGGCCAACGATCGCACGAAATTCAAAAATATTAATCAACACGATCCCTCCAAATCATAAAATTTAATTAATGATCATCCCAACAAAAGAAAACAAAGGAAAACAAAGAAAAAAAAAAAAAAAAAAAACAACGAAATCAAAAGAAATGGGGATGCAACACGAGGACTTCCCAGGAGGTCACCCATCCTAGTACTACTCTCGCCCAAACTCGCTTAACTTCGGAGTTCTGATGGGATCCGGTGCATGTGAGTTGGTATGATCGCATCGTTAGTCTTCACTTGTAATTGTATATAAACCATTTCTTTGGCCATGACCCGTAACTTTATGCATGGCCAAACGATCGCACGAAATTCAAAATATTAATTCAACACGATCCCTCCGAAATTCATAATTTAATTA